>BTPG01000005.1:27907053-28119553 GCA_036245525.1 Semisulcospira habei
ACCCCAGACACACCGCAGCAAGATAAGGATCGACCATGATAGTTCAAGAGTGATGCCAGAATAGCTTGGCGCCTATGGGCGCCAAGCTATTCTGGCATCACTCTTGAACTATCATGGTCGATCTGTGTCCTGCACTGCTAATGCAGTCTTCAGAGGACTGGGGCAAAATTTAAGGATTTCGGTGTTGGGGTAAAATGAGTTAAACAGAGAGGATTTCTTGGCCAGATCTGAACGATATGAACGTCCGGTTTACGTGTGTCATATTATTTGTTGCAAGTATGCTCTTTCCAGATATATCGTCAGAAAAATGTCAGGCATCATTGGTGACGACACTTCAGGAATGAAAATGAAGAATGCACTGCGAAAATATTGACTCACCTTTAACCCCTTCCCTGCTACTGTACATGTACATTTTTGTTTCTGAAATCTTAGTTCATTCAACGACTGACCAGAAGCCAAAACCGTCTAAGAAATATGGATGCAAATTGGTATCGGCAAGAGACATAGATCCGCATGAGCCCCTGCAGTCGCGGGGGATCATGAGGATCTATGTCTCTTGCAGATGGATCTTGTTCACTTTTTCTCGGCGGTGAAGGGGTTAATCCTTTATCTATCAATTCTCAATGAATGGAACGCAACCCTTGAATTTGATGACGGCCGCTCCGTTTCTTTGCTCTATGCAATTATCAACCTACCCAATTCGCTTCTTTTTTTATTTATTTTTTGTAAAAAGGTGGTTGCAACTAGATAGGTTCTGTTGTACAGACTTACTGTCGTCCAGGTAGAGAGTGGCCTTGGTAGAGACTGTGGAACCGATCTCGATCTCCGTGAGCAGTGAGCACTGTGTCGTAGGCATCTGGTACATGATGCGGTACGGCCACCGCCCGCCCTCGATGTAGCTCGAGATGATCTGAAACCGGTTTCGCCAAACGTTTGATATTGTAATCTATCGCATTCACGCCTAATAATGTAACTGAATATATTATGTTCAGTTGTATATTGCTTAACGTCCCGACAGCAACAAGACCTTCTCGGAACCTGCCTGCACTGCCTGCGGGGAAAAACTAAACAGAACATTGAATGTATGTCACCAGCCGGTCTAATGGGCTAAATAAACTTGAGACATGATAGGGACGCTGCAACTTCATGCTAATTTATCGTACCCTAGTTTACAAAATAGAGTAGAAAATCATTAAAATTGCACAACAGGTACAGCAAAATGATATTTTAAAAAATGTATTAACCGCAAACACATAACTTATCATTTCTTAGGTGCAGTAGACCATATAGCAACACACATTCAATATCAAGAACTACAGGCAGCGCAGACAGTGGGGAGAGTTTACAAAAGGAAAATGCAGGCGAATAGACCAACGGTAGACAGAAACATGTACCCAGAAAATAGAGAAAACCCCACCCTGTGGGGCGACCAAAGTGACCCTGAGAACTAATAGGTAGTCAGTTAACGCCACCCAAGTCCGCCAGGGCAGACCCGGGTGGGGGAAACTGAATATCTAAACCGTTTTCACAAAACGCATTATATTGTTATGCGATGTAGCAAAAAGCGTAAAAGTGTAATCTAACTCATTATTTTCACGTTTAGTGAAACTGATTTCAAATCTCTATTTTGAGACATATCCCGAAAAGATATTTGAAACCGGTTTTATGCTAACTGTCAGACATTATCCTAAAAAAAAAAAAGAGTTGAAACCGGTTTCACGATAATAGTCAGACATATCCTAAAGAGATTTGAAACCAGTTTCACGGAACTTTTTATATTTCATGTAATCTAGAAAACTCATTCACAAATAAAGAACAAAGACTGCTGAATAAATGTCATTCATTCAACATATATCTTGATTATTCCAAACAGGTCGCAATATTACAAAATCCATTCAACTGACACACAGATAACAATAAAACAACTACAATTTTCAGTTCAGTTCCGCCAAAAGGGGATATCTGCGTAAGTTAAGATCCATACGCGATGCACCTCACCCCTCAAAGAGTTTCTTTCGATATCGTGCTAATACTGGTCTGGTTTACTATGAATCTCTCGTCTTCTTTCAAGTTTGAAATAGTATGTCAAGGGTGCAAGGACTGATGCTACATAGAACGGTCGCTTGTTGTAACAGTGTAACATGTGCCTCAGAGCTCCTTAACCCCTTTAGCCCCAAGGTCCCATTTCTCAAATATTTTTGGGAGGTGTTGCCTAACGACTATGTATCAGTTGCAGGAGATGGCTTGAATATGATAATTCAAGGGTAGTGCCAGATTAGCTTGGCGACTCATTGAAGGCGCCAAGCTAATCTGGCACTATTCATGAATTATCATGGTCCAGCCATTTCCTGCTGTTGGGATCCGGGGCTAAAAGGGTTAACATTCTTTGGAGTCTCCCTGTAATTTGCAACAATTCGTTTATAGTCATAAAACGAGGGAAGTCTCGACAAGCATTGAGGCAAATGTTACATATCACGCGGAGGTTCCAGTTTGTTTTCCAGGAAGCATATGGCTCCACGGGCAGACGTCGGCCGCTGTTGGCCCGCGCACAGACGTGCGCGGGCCAATGAGGCCGACCTCGCCCTGATGACCTTTTTTTATTGGTTACAAATCACGTGAGAGCGCCCGCAAACTTTGTGACAACTGTCATATCGTCGTTGCTACAATCGCTTACCCAGCAGTTATACTCGTTCTGTCCGTCCATACTGCGTGTGATGAGCAGCTGCTGGAGGGCAGAGTCCTCGGCAGGGATGTAAGAAAGGCACTGGTATTCTGTCCATCAAAGCCAGAAGGACAATTCACTTAACTCATTCAGCCCCGACACACCACAGCAAGATATGGATCGTGCATGATAGTTCAAGAGTGGTGCCAAAATCGTTTGGCCAGGCTATTCTGGCATAACCCTTGAACTATCATGCTCGCTCTGTCTCTAGAATTGTAATACAGTCCTACAGAGGGCAACTTCAGAATTTGCGCATTTCGGTACCGGGGCAGAATGTGTTAACTCATAACATACAGCGAACTCTGCTGCACTATGAAAGCTAACGGCAGTAGATCCATTTATAAGATATGCGAGATTTTCATTCCGTTACAATGAAAATCGCGCTTTTCACAAAAATGAACGGACTGAATTTTGACTTCCTATTAGAGTGTGACCCTTGACTCAAATGCCCAGAACAGAAGAAAAAAAATGGCAGGACTTCTGTATTTAATGTGTCACTTCCTTTTTTTAAATCAACATATTTTGATCAACTCAAAATCTACATATTCTGATAAAAATCAAAATAAAGTAAAATAAATTAAAAAAATAAGAAAGGATCCACAACGACAAGAAGAATAATTTCTTGTTTCTTGTTTCTGGATGTAATACTCTTTTTAAAAAGAAGATTTTTCTGCTGAATCGTTTTATTAGAACTGGAATGTCATTCATGTTTGCGCGCAACTACTGGCTAGCTCAGCGGTATAGAAGAAAACTTATTTTCCAAATATTTTTCAATACCTATGCAAAGGTATACACAACTACATACCCAATGCGCAAAAGGCCATCGGGACGACGTTAGCCGCTGTTGGCCCGCGCACGGCAGTGTGCGGGCGAACGGCGGCTGACGTCGGCCCGGTGGCCTTTTGGCACTGGAATAGAACTGCGCAATTGCGCACTGGTATAGAAGTGATGAAGGTGAAAATGAGAAATGGGAAGGGGAAAACTGACAAATTAGCAAGGAAGAAAGAGGATGGCTGAGCGAAAAAGACAATAGGCGTTGCTTGGAATTTACATTTAGGTGAAAATGAAAATGTTTTGATGAAAACGTTGGTTTAACTCATTCAACTCCGGCACGCCACGGCAAGACATGGATCGAGCGTGATAGTTCAATGGTTGTGCTAGAATAGCTTGGCGCCCATAGGCGCCAAGTTATTCTGGCACAACCCTTGAACTGTCACGCTCGATCTGTTTCCAGAAGTGTAATACAGTCTTCAGGGCAACTTCAAAATTTGCGGATTTCGGTCTTGGTGCGGAATGAGTTAAAAGCCCAGACAAACATGTCATATCGCATGTTTGTCCGGGTTTTTCATCCACTGTTTGCGTCAAAAGACGTGCACTTCTTGACCTACTTCTGATTTACGATCAAACATCTCTCCTGAACGCTTTCTGCATTGACCTACAAACCCACTGACCTTTAGGGATGATGAGCGAGGCGCACGTTCGGGAGCGGAACATGATTGTGCCGCGCGTGGTGCAGGTCTCCGGGTCCCAGTCCCCCACCTCTCCCTCACACACTTCCCCTGAGAAGGAGCCGTTGAAGGGGATGTTGGAGTTCAGGCCGCAGTAGGACGGCCACAGGTTGTGGGCTACTGCACTCACAGGAATGGACTGATTGACTCGGTGAGCAGATAGATGGATGGATGGGTAAAAGAGTGTGTGGATTGGTGGACTGCTGGTTAGCTGGTTAGTTGCTTGCTAGCCAAGCTGGTTGGTATAGGTGCATGATTATGGTTCGATAGATGGCTGGATGGCTGGATGGCTGGATGGATGGATGGATGGATGGATGGATGGATGGATGGATGGATGGATGGATGGATGGATGGATGGATGGATGGATGAACAGGATATACAGGTGAAATAAGGACTCAGCGACGCACACATTTATTGACCTCATCAGAGTACAGAGGTCTGTGCATGCAGACAGGTAGTGAGTGCTAAATTCCAAATTACCTTGGGTGGGTCGTTGGGTGGACTGGCTGGTTGGTTGACAGATTGGTTGATAAATAGTTAGGTTTGTTGACTGACTGACTGACTGATTGATTGATTGATTAATTGATTGATTGATTGATTGATTGATTGATTGATTGATTGGAGTGAATAATTATTCTGGTCTGCAATTCTGGAGTCGTAAGGTCCAAATTCACAGGCCAGCACACACTATACATGTCCTTTCGTCAATAACACTACAGCAGACTTACAGATGAGGTTCTTGAAATAGTAGCTTCTGTAGTTGTCCATGAGGGGATAGCTGTCCTCACGAAATTCACACAGCTTGTCCGACTCTGAGTCACGCCTCATACTCTGTCCTGAAAGACACACAGGATAGTCACATTCACCCATAAACACATCTTGCCCTCTGGAGGTCAAAGACAGTAAGCCCATTTTGAAATCCTTGCTAGTTCGACATCAAAGGTCCCTAGCCGACCAAGGAGCACAGATACAGAATGTATTCAGCAAGAGGTATGGATCCTCTTGAGCCCCCGCGAATGCGGGTGCTCATGAGGATCCATAGCTCTTGCAGTTGGAGGTCGGGGGTGTTCAGCTTTTCTTGGCAGTGAATGGGTTAATTTAAATTTGTAATACAGTGAAACTCTCGCCTTCACAAAAATAGACTTGCTATCTTTTGCCTTCACAGTGCAGAAATGAGCACCTCAGTCTTTAGAGAGGGGATGTTTCCGCGCATGATGTAAGACTTGACCTATCTTCTTCTATCTTTTCTTGAAAAATCAGAATCACGTCAGAGTAGGCAGTGCCTCTTGACAGTGAGGACGTCAAAGCAGTACATACAGAGGCCGTCTCGATCGCTGTGCGGCATGCGCTCTCGCAAAGCGTAGCATATATAATACCGTATGATCACCATCAAACTGAACGAAAATGGGGATGTACACAAGGCATCTCCTTTGCCAGCAACAGGAATAAATGAAGTCGCTGAGGCTCTGTGAACCCACGAGAACTCATAAGAATGTGTGTCTCTTGCGAGTCGAATGGCCTGACTGAATCCAGGGATTTTCCCGCTTATTCTATATGGAAAACCACTATTATTGGAGACTTCTCTGCTGTTTTCATTATGTCAAAAGCCAGAATGTCCATTTCTGAGAAAAGCGAGATTTTCATTATAACTTGTGAAAATTTAGCTTTTCTCAAAAATGGATACGCGGCTGGCTTTTGTCATATACCGGCATTTTCCCTCTATTTAAATCAGTACTCATACAGTGTATTGGTTGCCCAATTAGCAAGAAATCACCTGACCGACGTCGGCCGCAGTTGGCCCGCGCACAGCTGTGCGCGGGCCAACTGCGGTGGACGTCGGCCCGATGACTTTGTCCGTACTGGGTGTGTTGTCAGAAGTCGTTATATATACCTACCGACTCTATACTGAAGAACGTTGTTGTTCCGTCGTTTGAACTGGAAGCACGTAAAGCGTTCGGAACTGCACACAAAATACGATGGAAAATGTCCGTCTAGATTAACCACAATGACAACGACCGGAAACCAACAATAAGACAACAACAAAACACATAATTTCCAAACTCCAAACATACCCAGATGTCTATTATTATCTGTATATAGTGTATTTGCAGCATCAGTTGCAAAAAAGTTAAACGTTTAGGGCATAACGTTTTTCGTCCACCACGAAGGTGATTTCAAAGACGGAAATAGGGTCTAAACAAATTTTGACCCTGGCTGGATTCGAACCCGGGACCGTTCGGACGAGAGTCAAGCACTCTACCACCGAGCCACCCATCTCTCTTAGCATCATTTGAAAGGGTGGCAAGTGTAAAACAATCAACAACTAAACAAACAGCCAACTAACCAACCAGCAAACCAAGCAAGCAAGCAAACAAACAAACGTCTTTTCTGAAAAGAAAAGCGGAGACTGCCAGTGCTAATAATTTAGGAAGCTTACAAAGTAAAGTAGGTAATGCACAGTTCTGGCCCCTGACAGTGCTTTTACCTAATTTACTTTGTAATCTTCCTACACATATTGACTACAATCCATATCTAAACGTAGATGCAGGTAGTCTGTGACGCTCAGGGTCTCAAACAAACAACCAAACAAACAAAGAAGCAAACATACCGACTTACCAGCCGTTTCTAAACTTAGACACAGTTTTATACATGTAGTCCGTCTCGCTCAAGATCTCTGAGCATCGGAAGTCACCGAGAAGGGAGAACGAGAGGCTATCACGGTCGACGAAGACATCCTCAGTTCTGTCTTTTTCGTACAGGTTCCACTCCCCGAACAGGCGAGGGTCGAACCAGCAGTGAGCCCGGGGACTGTCCTCTTCGTCTTTGGCACCTGAAGTGATAAGTGAAAGAAAGAAAAACAACGTAAGAATGTTTTTACGTACCATATCGAGCAAGGCCATCTTTAACTCATTCGCGGTCAGCCGCATCCAGATGCGGCTGGCCGTGAATGAGTTAAGAGTTGATCCCTAAATCAGAAGTAGGTCAAATATTACAAGGACTGCATACATTCAGTGCCGATTTTGCCATCCGTCCCATATGCAAGCGGTTTATGTGATGAGTCTATGCAGCCGCAGGGACTCATGAGACTACATCTCTTGATCGCTTTATTGTTTTGTCCACAGCATTACGACTGCTTCGAGGACGCATGCTGCGGTAATCGGAGCGATCCAGCAATTCGGTCCCTTCAGTCCCTCCTTTGGCCCCTTTCATCGATACACACTACTGATTGAAATTAATTTGACTATTATAGTTCAAGGGTGGTGCCAGAATAGCTTGGCGCATCAGGCGCCAAGCTGTTCTGGCACCACCCTTGAACTAAAACTGTTGATCTAACTCCTAATCTGTAATGTACCCTTCAAAGGACAATAAGCAAATTTTACAAAATCAGCCTCAAGACAATGAGTTAAAGGGCGCAACCTGATGTCTCTGACCTGAGTCTGATTTAGGAATACCTCTACTGACTGGACTGTTTCCAGATGCGTGAGGCAGAGTTTTCACAGGCGATTTCTGATGGATCTTATTACGGGTAGTATGTTTGCGAGTCGATGTTTGCCAGACGTACAGCTAATGGCTATTCAATCGGCAGCGATCTAGTGTCTTTGCGTGATCAGATTGATTGACAGCGCAAACCTAGGGAAGATGTTCTAGTGTTTGCTATTCATATGAACTTCAATCCCTTAACTGCTACTGACATAACCGCTCGGCCAAAAAGACGCGTAGTTACGTAGTAAGGTCATGACGAAGTTACGTAGTTTGGTCATGACGAAGTTACGTGGTTAGGTCATGACGTAGTTACGTGGTTAGGTCATGCCGAAGTTACGCGTCTTTTCTGCCGAGCGGTATAGTCAGCAGCAGCAGTCAGGGGGTTAAAGAATATGGCGATGGATCGGAATAACAGTCAAAGTTAATACAGCAAGTAATAAAATCGTGCATCACGGGCATATTCAATAAACGTATTATTTAAAAAATAAAAATAAATTAGTAAATAAATAAATAAATAAATAAATATACAGAGAGACAGACGTATTCCTATATAGGCAGACCGGTGCCTCGAGAGACAAATAAATGAATGAACGAAAGAACGAAAGAACGAACGAACGAACGAACGAACGAACGAACGAACGAACGAACGAACGAACGAACGAACGAACGAACGAACGAACGAACGAACGAACGAACGAACGAACGAACGAACGAACGAACGAACGAACGAACGAACGAACGAACGAATGAATGAATGAATGAATGAATGAATGAATGAATGAATGAATGAATGAATGAACGAACGAACAAATGAATGAAAATAGACATCCACACCAAAAATAAAACAAAAACAAACGAAGAAGACAAGATAAGACAACACAAAACCAATAATCTTTATTTTGAACTGGAAAAAAACACACAGTCAAAGTTAAGCAATCCGATTTTTTAAAACATTTCTTTTTTACAAACCCTCAAAAGAATTAAAGGTAAGATTCATGATTACCATGTTCTTAAATTACGAGAGGGCAAGTAAACACAACTGACAGGGTTATTATTCAATTTTGAATTAAGTAGAAGAATGTGTCGTGTTGTGCACTCTATTGCTCTGCCGGCTGAACCAATTTCAATGTTATCCACGGGAATTTAAAACATTAAAAAAAACTAAAGTAAAAGAAATGTAAGTTAATCCTCACAAGACCGTCACAATAATTGAATTTTATTCGGAGAGTCACCTTGACTAGACGCAATGGCGCCCAGACGGCGCGTGCGCAATGGAGAGAGAACATCACGTGACTAGACGACGTGCACGCCGGGAGCAGATGTGGGACTGGGGCCGAGGCACGCATTGTACAAGACGACCCCTGGGAGGCGGTGTGGCTGGAGATGCGTTCTTGGGGGGGTGGGAAGATAGGGAACGGTAAGGCCGGGATACACACCACATCTTATGACAGCGAGGATTCGCCCTCCCCTTACCCTCCCCCCCCCTTACCCTCCCCCCCCTTACCCTCCCCCCCCCCAATCCCTCCCCCAACCTCTGCCCGGCAATCCCCCATCATTTTCATCAAATAAGCGGATTGTACTCCAGAACCTATGTGGAGAATGCCTAGAGATAAATACTGACGAGCAAAAGAAATTCGACATTTTTGGCATCACCGCAAATGCTAGAAATGCGACATTTCTGAAATCATCGGAAACACTACAGTATTTCAGATGAATCAAAAAAATGTCGAATTTCTTTTGCTCGTGAGTTTGTATAATAAAATTTCGTATGGCCGCTTAAGCTAACTGAAATTCCGCGTTTAAACTCATTCAGCCCGACGGCCGTATTTACCAAATTTTGGAGGCGTCAATTAATGACTATGCACCAGTTGCAGGAGATGGATCGACCATGATAATTCAAGGGCAGTGCCAGGTTAGCTTGGCGCCGACAGGCGCCAAGCTAATCTGGCACTGCCCTTGAATCATCATGGTCGACCCATCTCCTGCTGTAGTGCGTCAGGGCTGAATGGGTTAATTCCAGCGTTGACTGTCAGATACGTCATGATTGCTGAAGACAGTGCCTGAATAGTCTGAGAGTGCCTCAATGATCTGTTTCCCGAGAGTTGTAGACAGGCAGAGTAATTTGCACAGGAAAAAAGCGTGGTCAGAAAACGGGTATTGTTTGGCCCCGGATGTGAGGGTGCATATGGACGTGCTCGACCACAAAAGTGACGAGTGCGGGTTCTTAAATGGCAGCGGATTACTATACAGCAGAACCTATTTGAGCCACTACCCTGTGAGATCAAATGCCATTAACAGTAGGAATCATCGCGACTAAATCCGCGACCGACACACAAAGAGTTAAAGACCATCATTCAGGTGGCTGCAGCCGCCTAAATGATCTTTTATTAATGACACGTGTCGCCGCATTTTCACACGAGAGAAAACATGCCTTTTTTGGTTGCAATATAAAAGCGGTTACTCAAGATAGGGTTCAAAATAGGGTTTAATAAAAGTGATAAAAATGTACCCAGAGACACCTTCCGCATGAACCAGCATAAGCATGCAAATTCTCCTTATTTTCACCCTGCTATAACCCTTACTTTCTAACTCCCTGCCTCACCTCCTACACGCTACGCTGTTACCTATACATCCCTCTTCGGAAAATTCAGACATATTAGTTTGGTTGATCAAAATGGCGTTTTAGTGTGATAGAAAAGTTCTCCCTTACATTGGTACTATGATACGTGAGGTGAGGTGAGCGTGGTCTTACTTTTAAACCGATCAAACGACATCAGTTTGAGGACCATGTGCAGCAGATCTTCGTTAGAAAGAGATATAGATTCGCATGAACTCCTGCGATGCAGGGGCTCATGTAAATCTATGTCTCTTGCAAATGGAAAAGACTGGATGAAGGACTGCGAACTTTCCCGTACCACTCCTTGGGAACAATACTGCAAAATCTGTCTGACTTTCGCCCATGCATCGCAGTCGTACTATTAACCCTAACAAATAACATCATCAGTTTCAGTAACAGGTAGATCTAGCTTTGGCTAGTAAGAGATATAGATTTGCATAAGCCCTTGCGACTGCAGGAGCTCATGTGAATCTACGTCACTTGCAGAAGACAGCGGTGAAATGCTGACGTTCGTCTGCGTACTTTCCGTAAGTACTCGGGAACAATAACGACACTTTTCTCTGACTCCTGCCCAAATACTGAATCTGTGCAACTCCTCCATCCTCCCGAATCCTCAGTTACATGACCAGCCCCCTCACCCTTTCGCCCCCCCCCCCCCCCCCCCCCCTCCAAATCCCCTCCTCTTTCTATATCCAGTCCCAATCCACCACATCACACTCCATCCCCTTTCCAATTCCGTAGAACTATACTGTGACCTGTTTCGGGTACCGGATACGTGGAGTTCTCTGTACATTCTGGGTGACTTCGGAAACTACAACAATACAGCGACGGCTTTTCCTCTGACTTGATCCGGAGCACAGATGGAATATCGTGTCCCGACAACGAAGGGACATCATCCCGTACACAAAACACCAAGTTGTCTTTCTTGCAACTGAAATGGACGCTGCAAGCGTGGTCTGCGTGGTCCAGACACAGTTTGTTTCTGTCAGCAAATTACATCAATAACGTTGGTCTGTTCCATTATAGCATAGAAGTGGAGTGTTCGTATATTATCATTTCTAGACAGACCTCGCAACTCTCAGTCTCAAACTGTTTGAATCAGTTACCGAGAGCGAAGCTCGAGGTGACCATGAATCAAACAGCTTGAGAATGAGAGTATAAGAACATTCCAGTTCTTTGTTTTTTAAAACCTTTCCCAACATGAACCCAGTCACCCAAAATCAAACAATGTAGAGCAACCAATGTAAACGTTGGATATCTACAGGAGGGACGATGAATCGTAAAGGTTTGTTCTGTTTCACTTTCAGATGTTTTATCGCTTTTGTGAGGAGGGTCTTTGATTCTAGTGAACAGTAAGCCGTGATTGTTTTGCCGCCTGTAAGTGTACTATTGATCCCAAAAAGCATCGCGCGGTAACACTAGGCTATAATTTATGGTGTGGGGTTGGCTGCAATGTAAAAGTCGTCCTGAAAGGTTCTACCTGTGCGCAATTTGGTTAAGGAACGAAGAGTACGGGTGGTTGCATGAAAAGTCGTCTGAAAGGTTACTGTGCGCAATTGGTTAGGAACGAGAGTACGGTGGCTGGGTGTGTGTGCGTGTGTGTAGCGTGCGTACGTGCGTGCGTGCGTATGCGTGTGTGTGTGTGTGTGTGTGTGTGTGTGTGTGTGTGTGTGTGTGTGTGTGTGTGCGTGTGTGTGTGTGTGTGTGTGTGTGTGTGTAATAAGATAATTTAAACCATATAAAGCGGATCACTTTGTATCAATAGTTGACCAGAAATATACCGATCAGCAGACATTTTTCGACTCATCGGAAACACTATAGTTCGAATGAGCCTTTGGAACAGTTTCTTGCTCGGAATTTCATTCGCCAAGGCAGCACTGTCAAAACGCTCTCTCTTGGGTAAAGAGAGGACATGTTCTAGTGTTTACGGTCACTTTTTACAGACTTTGTAAACATGCGAAAACATATAACAACTGCAACAAGCTAAGAAGCCGAACTAGGAAAAAGCAATGGAAACAGCAACACAAAAATAGTCCTCGTCTGGCTCAGACTGCAATCTGGCATGATTAACTAAATGGACGGTAATTAATCAGCAGAGGAGTGATTGCCTGCCCGATTTTGGCCATCCCTGAGTTGTCTGCCATAATTCCTTCCATCTGCAAGAGGCGTGGATTCTCATGAGCCCCTGCGACAGAAGGGGCTCATCAGAATCCATGCCTCTTGCTCGCAAATATCAGCACCATTTACACCCTCAAACAGAGGGGGTCATCGGGGAAGAGTCGAGAGCTTTGACTTCCAAACTCCGGGCTTTGGTCACGTTCCAAGTCTCGCGCAACAAAAGCATGGGATCTGGCCGTAATCTGACGTCTGCCCGGCGCGAGGCTTGCACGTGCGGCGCGCGGATTGGGCGGACGATGCACGCGCTTTCAGAGCTCACGCGCGGCAGGGGAAGCAACTAATGAAGCCGCGGGACGGTCCTCACTGCTTCCATCATCCCCGCCCAGTTTGCTGTTGAGGTGAAATGCTGCCATCCTCCTTTGCTTGCGGGATATTGGAGAGGTGAGGTGGGGGGGGAGGGGACAGAAAAACGGAGCGGGGTAGAACAGAAGGAAAAAATAACTCGGTGTCTTCCAAGTAAAAGAAGAAGTCTCTGTTGAAGAAAAAAAAATCCCACAAGGGGGGACAATAATTATTTATAGCGAAATAATTATTTACAACTAATCGATTTAACAACCAGAACACCGCAAAAGGGTCTGTTCAAAGACTGTGTCCTGCCTGGGTTCTAATGAGGAACTGTTTTTCCATCATTCTACCACTTGAGCAACCCTAATGACAAAAAGGGCGAAATTTACTAATGGGATTAGTTTCCTGTCTCGCTGACTCTGGTAGATCTAAGTAAAATGAAAATAGTCATGAGTACACGGACTCGACAGAGCAGTCGATGCAGCAACACAAAAAAAAAAAAAAACCCGTTTTCAGACGGAATCTAATACTGTTAGCAATAGACAATAGGTACAGTTTACTTACTCGTTTATGCTCAAGGCCATTCAGATCCCGTATTTAAAGAAACGAGAAAAGTGGGTCCTTCAAAATGCAATTACAATTTTCATTTTCATTTCACGTAGCATTTCGGTCTCAGACTGAACTGCTCAAACTTTTCCAATCGCCTCGTTTTTCGCGCGCGGGGTGCCACTTCCGCTCGGGAGCTCTCCTGCTTCAGTAGGCGAGATCGGTCGGCCCACGTATTTACCTCCCCTGACTACTCTCTCCTGCAGAAATCCCAAGAGTCACATAAATCGCTTTCATTTTGCGAGAGACATATACTCTCATGCGCGCTGGAAGCTGTAAGGACTCATGAGAATTTACGTCTCTTCCTGGAAAAGTTCGGTCTATGCTGTTTGGAAAGGGGGCGTCATCGGATTTAAAGACTGCAAAAAATCGGAAAGTAACAAAAACCGCATTGAACAGCAAGAAGCACAAATTCTCATGAACCCCCTGCGGCTGCATGGGCTCATGAGAATCTATGCCTCTTGCAGAAGAGATTTGGCTCTGTGGTCTTTGTGGGGGACGGTGTCACTGGAGTTAAGACTCCAGGAATCGAAAGTCGAAGATCCAGCCGTGAGCATCTGAAAGAATTGTTGTCCGCACAAAAGATGGCGATGTTTTGAACATGGGCTATTTAAGGACAGAACAGACCGTCCTCTTTTCAAGCGCGTTCCTTTTCAGCGGCACCCACCCAGGCCCTCCCCCTTCCGACTGCAAGAGACATAGAATATCATGATTCTTCTCGCCGATCATCTACTTTGCACCGTCATCAGTGCAGTTAAACCCCAACTTTATTTCACCCTTGCCTGTTACCAGAAAAAAAAAAATCCCAAAATGTATTGTCCTCAATAACCTTTCTCTTCCCCATCCATTTCAGTCTGTGCCATCATTACAGCAAGTTAAAAAATAAATAGATTTTAATAAAATGATTATAAAATTTCATTCGAGACGAGCCGCTTACGGATACGCGGCTGTTCGCCGCGTATCCGTAGGCGACACGTCTCGAATGAGAAAAATCCGATTTATGTTATCTCAGTCAAAAGCTAAGAATGAATGCATGATTCCCCCGCCTTGGCCTCTCTGTCACCTTCTAGACTAAATCACTATCAATGTAAGTGAGACCGCACTTAATTCATACCATTCGGTTATCACAAGCGAAAGCTAAAAAGCGTATTCCTCTCCCCACAACATCTCACCCCTGCATCCACCCCCTGCCCCTTTACGTCTCCCCTCCCCTACCCACCTACCCACCCCCCCCCTCCTCATCGCGGTTTTTTACTTCATCATCACTTTAATTACAAACTGAAAACTTTTTCTTCGGAAAATTACCGTTAAAGCCCTATTACGCTGGGAAAAACCTGGAAATGTATATTCCATACCTACCGCCCCCCCCCCCCACTCCCCTCATCCACACCTCACACACACACACACACACACACACACATACGTACATACATACATACACACACATACGCATACGCACACACATACACATATATACACACATACACATACACGCACACACAGATATAAACACACACACACACACACACACACACACACACACACACACAGACATACACACAGACATCCACATGCACACACATACACACACTCACTCACTCGCGCACATTTGCACGCACGCACGCATACACACGCACGCATGCACACACTCGCACGCGCACACACACACCACACACACACAAGCCCCTTCTGCCCATCCATTAGTTTGCGCCATCATGTGATCACTACAAATTAAACGCCTCCGTTATCTAAACCAAATGCTGAGGATGTATGCTCCGCACCTTCAACACAACAACTCTTCTCCACCCCCCACCCCCCCCCCACCCCACCCACCGCCCCACCCCCCCTCACCCCCACCCCCACGCCTTCCCGTCCAGACTTCATCGTCATCAATACCACCAGAGCCCTACTTAAAACATCTGCAAGTCAAGAATTAAACGACATCCCAATTTCTTGATCGTCTGCACGTCGCGATTTCGATCGACGCCTTTTTATACCCAGCTCCAGTTTTCTCCCCTCCCCTTTTCAAACTCCGAAAATTCCGGTCCCTCGTCCGGGCACATCTGTCTCCAAGAGGCATAGATTCTCATGTGCCCCTGCATTCGCAGGGGCTCATGAGAATCTATGTCTCTTGCCGACTCAGGTAGGTAGATGCACCTGAAATTGAGCGTGATGTTTGAGAGGTTACGTGTGCGACTGTTTACAGCTTTCTATGTTGGCTAGCGTCCAGGCTCCCAGACGTCCTGCCTTGGAGTCGAACACTTTTTCCACCGTCGGATCAAAACTGCTGAAGTCTTAGAATCTCTTCTAAGCACTACTTATCAGTGGAAGGAAATGGATCAGTCGTGCTACACGAAGTTAAAGAATCTTTCCTGGTGACTATGTACTAGCTATCATTGTCGATTCGAATCCAGCACTAGTAGTGCTGACAACTTGTAAAAGGGATGCAGTCAGTGAGTCTGCAATTTAACCCTTTTATCCCCAAGGTCCCATTTTTCAAATTTTGGAGGTGTTGCCTAACGACTATGTACCAGTTTCAGGAGATGGCTTGACCTTGATAATTCAAGGGTAGTGCCAGATTAGCTTGGCGCCTGATGGCGCCAAGCTGATCTGGCACTACCCTTGAATTATCATGGTCAAGCCATCTCCTGCTGTAGGGAACCGGGGCTGAAAGAATTAAGCCAACAACAGGCAACACTGATCTGTAAGTTAGTCCAGAGAAGTGTTTATCTTACCATTTGCCTAAGCAACCTGAAAACTGTTTTCAACATTTACGCCTTTTAAGGCGTTTAGTGCAAGATAGCAAGTAATCAAAGACAAACTGGTTAACTCCCTTGATCCGCTCAAAATCGTGCGAGGGCGCCGCGGATATTGGGTGCGTGTGCGCCGGCTTAAGCTACTAGGCAAGTATAGCAGACACAGGGCAACCAATCAGACAACGGTTCTTTGTGTTATGAAGTAGATAAGTTTGAAATGACAGACTCGTCCAAAACATGACGTCGTCCCTACATCTCCTCGCCGTCTGCAGGAACTCATGAAAGATCTATGCATCTGGCTCCTCCTGTCTTCGCGTGCTGTGCCCAGTCTGTAGTCTGTGGACCTTACGGCGCCCCAATGCGCAAAAGGCCATCGTGCCGACGTCGGCAGCCCTTTGCCCGAGCACAGCTGTGCGCGGGCCGACATCGGCACGATGGCCTTTTGCGCATTGGGTCTCTCCCATAATCATAGACCAGTACACAGATAGGCGCAAATATATTTACGTTTCTGTTTGTATACATTTACATATTTTTTGTCACCCACTATTTGATCAGTTTCAAATGCTATCATCAGGCAGACGATTCAAAATGCCACTTGCCAAAAGGAATGGTTTTAAGAAGTCTTTTATTCCAACTGCTGTCTCGATTTTAAACTCGATAGCGACGTGATATATAATATGTGATCTACATAACATTACCTCCCATCTTGTGATAGATTGCTGCAATGATAATTTTAATGGAATGTTCTTACAGTGTTTATCAGTGTCTTGTATTGTTCTTTTATGACGAGCCAAAAGGTAATTTCTGTCGTGCTTCGACTCGAGCAGACAATGCAGTTGTGTTGTATTGTATTGTATTGTATTGTATTGTATTGTATTGTATTGTATTGTATTGTATTGTATTGTATTGTATTGTATTGTACAATGACATGTATATACATTTACATATTATTACATTCACAGTGGTATTTCTAGGAAGGAGGATTCAGTCAGCATGTGGTCTAACGGAAGCGCAGAATAAATAAGTGCGATTACGCGTGTGCTTTTGCTGCGTGCCAAAACTGCTGTTAAAGTTCATTAGGTGTGCTGACAAGGCATAACAATCACAATTGGTGTTGCATTGTGTCTTCAGATTTAGGCGTAATGGTACGTTAACACTGACACATTTGAGGCGTGATGCATGCGGATACGCGGCTTTATACAGCGTATCCGCATGCGGCACGTCTCGAGAGAGACGAAAGTAAACTTACCACAGAGGTTACAAGAGCGAGGGCAGTGCTGGGCAAAATTCTGATCCGCTGAGCAGCCGCCAGTGTCCGCCACTTGCTTACAGTGGAGTCGGTTCTCATCCTCACACTGGAACAAGTCTGCAACACAAGCAATACATTAACCCCTTGCCTGCCGAAAAAATTAAACTAACAACTGCAAGAGGTATAGATCCTCATGAGCCCGCGCAGTTGCGGGGGCTGATGAGGATCTTTACCTCTTGCTGGCACCACTGTGTATCAATGCTCCTTTGACGGTTGGGGATCCCGGACGTTGAACTGACCATTATTTCAAACATACAATGTACCTCCATTGGCACTGAAGGGGTTCATTAACCCATTCAGACCTGACGCACTACAGCAGGAGATGGGTCGTCCATGATAATTCAAGGGTAGTGCCAGGTTAGCTTGGCACTACTCTTGAATTATCATGGTCGATCCATCTCATGCAACAGGTGTATAGTCGTTAAATGACGCCTCCAAAATTTGGGAAATACGTGCGCCGGGCTGAATGAGTTAACTGAGTTGTGACAAACTGAAATGCTGACAAAGTGCCTTTTAGGAATGTAGACAAGAGATTTGCAGCTAAATAAATTTGGCAGGCTTCCAAATTCATTTAGCTGCAAACCTCTTGACAGAGCGCGGCAGGAGCACAATGGCCATACCCGGCCACGTACACCTCTTACCTCAGCTCCGTTTCTTTTCAGGTAACACATCCATTTATTGTCAGTAAACTGTATATTACCACATTTTTCTTTCTCACGCCTGTGTCATTACGAAGTTCACTTCTAGTGATTGTCCAGCCAAAAGTCATGTGCCTGGTTCTCAGTGATGCTGGACTTTACAATACAAGGGATATCACGCAAACAAAAGACCTTCAATGGTAACAAGAACAGTACAGAGCAATACTGTGCTCGTGGGACAAAGACATCAACAGGTTTTTTTTACAAGCATACCTTTCCTGCGCATGCGCAGTTCGTAGTACTCGATACCATGGTGCGGCTTCCCGTCGTTCTCTGTGGGACAGATGACGCTGAAGTAGATCAGGACCGAGAACTCGCCGTTCTGAAGCTTAGGGAATCGCTGCGGAGAGATATCATAGAACGAAATATGAAACAGACTAATATAGTACATAAGCTAGCCAATCTACCGTGCACCCCCCCCCTCCCCACACCCCCCCCCCCCCCAGTACTCAATAAGATGGGTTTTAAAGTGTACCTTAGTATGTCCTGAGATGTTTAAGCCATGTTCCCCAAAAATCCTTAGGAACACACCAAAGATATAGCCGATGGCACAAGGGTACCCCCATTCACGCTCTTCGCAGATGCTAACATGAGGTTGAGAAACATTTTCCTCTAAATAAATCAGAATTCATTCCAAAAGCCCAAGTCAGGCAATATTTTATTAAGGCACACCTTCTGCATCCTCTGCAAAAAAAAGAATGAAAAAATATTGAATCTCTGGCTCGCATTGAATGTATTTGTGCACCCAGTAAACGACCATTTCCGCAAAATCGAAAAAAAAGACAAAAATAATGTATCAGGTGCCTTCAGACATTTTCTATAGCACTTACAGTCCATTTTTAGGCTTACATCATCAAAACTGGATGTCACAATTATTATGAACTTGACTAGGTGATGCTGTAATCACTGTGAGTGCTACAGTGGTTGATTTTGTATCTCTACCCCCAAGTTGTAAAAATACACAAAATTAATTAGAAAAAATTACGATTTGTTATTCCATTTCATTTTGACTCTCTTTACCTATTACGTTTCAATAATGTGAGCATAAAGTGCAAGAAAATAAGGAAAGTCGGCATCTTTTACGGTACGTTCGTGGTGAATGATAGCTTTTTTACCATTTAAAATTGCCGAATTAGGAAAGGTACGTTGTTTCTGATGCCCTCAGAAATTTTGTATATAACTGATAGGTCTTTTTTAGGTTTTATTGGTTAGGATAGAGTACCACAGTTACTCCCAACCTGATTTTATGATGCTGTGATGCATTTAGGGGCCACAGTAGCTAAATCTGATGCCCTTCCCCCATTTTACCAGTACACAAAGGAACGCAAAATGATCATAACAATTGCTTATGTCATACTCCTCTGTTTAAATATTTTTGTTGCCAGTTTTCTTAACAAAATATGCATATTGAGCATACACATTTGTGATCATTTCATTAATTTCAATGTGACCCATCAATTTAATTGTAATTTCTTTTTAGTTAAGGCATGCTTAACTGGGGCTGCCACTGAAGCTTCTACTGTCTGCACATTCAGCAGTCTTGTCAAACTCGGGGAAGGTGTACTTCAGGGAGATGTTGTGTTTGATGCTGTTCTTGGTCTACATTAATGACATCAGTACAACAGTACCAAGGTTCGTCATAAACATCCTCCTTGCGGATGACTTTGCAGTGTGGAGCGCAGCAGAACAAAAAAAATACTGCCAATAGTCAGCAGCTGGACTGAAAGAGGCCACTCAAACTAAGCTAGACCATCTCTTTCAATCAGATGGAAGAGATCACCTTGAAACTGGAGACCTTCCAGTATCAAAGACAGACATGCCAACTTTACTGGCAACAAATAAATTACTGGATTCACATGGAGGCTCACATCGAAGCCATGGAAGCTAGAGCTGCAAAAAAAAGGTCTTTAATGAAGAAACTGGTGGGGACCACATTGGCGCAAATTACAGCATCCTGGCGCAAGCAAACACCTGCTCGGTCAGACCAGTAGTGCGGTACCAAAATACATCGACAACATGAAACACTGCCTGCAAAACCCAAAAAGCCAGGCTTCACAAGATGCAGAACATGGGTCATTCTCATGATGCAGTGACATTCTTAGAGCCATCTGAAGCACCCTAATTTAGAAAATGGAGGACATTGGAGCCACTGGAACGCAGAACAGCACACACGATTAAGAGACTTACTAAACACCGACAGCATGGGAGACTACAGGAGCAGACCAAGAACCGTCAGAAACGCCCAAGTCTGAACCGCCAACTAAAGGTCCTACAAAGGGCTAAAACTGACGTGTGAAGAGCTCCCTTCAGATACCTGGACATCTCGAAAGAGCATTCTAGACAACATAAACAATGTTCCAGAACTCTTTGCCAAAGGTCGCGGCAGTGCACAAAGCCAGCTCGCTGGAGATTATCCACAAGTGCTACCCTCACAGCAGCTGTGGTACCGCACAAGACGCCGTGCGGAATGAAGGAAGTGGGGTACATCTCCTTACCAGCTGGCGGCAGCAGCTCCAGCTATCGTACAGATCTGCAGGTGCTCAACACAGCAGCAGAGCACTAGCTAAGGAAAGGCAGCAGCTTGATCCACTGATCTCACCAGGAAGCTTCAAGATAGACTGGATGCCCTGTCCACAAAATAGTGCTGCAGTGGATTCCAGTGCATTCTGGAGTAGCTGGGAATGGAGAGGCTGACAGCCTGGTCAAAGCAGGCGCCAGACAACCTCAAGATCACAACCTCCTGTAAAGAAACCAAGACACTACAGCAACAAAGTGATTGGCAACAGCAGAATGACGGCTGCAGCCCGTGGGCAGACGCCATTAGCAAGCTGAACAGGGAGAGCCAGGCCACCATCTATCATCTACGCACTGATTACTCTTGACTGGGTCCGTACAGAAAAGCAGGGACGAAGTTCACAAACTTTTCATAAACGTTTCACAAACCCAAACTGAAGCCTGAAGGTTTACACACTTTAATTAGATCACTCTGTATCAGCAGCTCATTTGAAGCTTTCGTGCCTAATGCATGAAGAGATACCCAACAAACAAAAAAAAGAACGCTTAGCGAATAACGGAGCTCGGTAGAAGCGTAATCAACCAATCAGAATGTTCGGCAGAAAGGCCATGCAGTCACTTTATGTTCAGAGCTATATGCAAATCAATTGCAACAAGCGTCAGCATGATCGTTCGTAATGGAATAGTCACAAATTGGGGGAGAAAAAAAAAGAAGTAGACAAAAGTTTGCCAGCACTTCGTCATTTTTACAGACTTTCACAGACTTTAAGGAAAAGGACTGAAATTGACAGACTTTCCAGGGCCCTGAAAAAGCCTTGTCATTTTTTTTAACAACTTTCACAAATGTTCACAGACCGTATTGACCCTGCTGGACTCACCTTGTGAGACTGGGTCATGCGGAAATAGCCCTATGTGAATTTGGCGTAGAAAATCAGTTTCCTTAGCACATTCTCCAAATCTGTCCATACAGAGAATCAGTCTGCTGGCAGTTCTGACCAGAAGACACGCCCCTGTACACCAAACTCTGAAAACATGCTGCCGAGCTCTTGACAGCTCACTTATTGGCAGCCAGAACAATATAAGATTTAAAGACGGCCATCAAGGAATTGAACGTTGCAGAGGAAGAAGGTGGAAGTGGTGATCTCGTGGAGGACATGTGGAAACTAAGTATTTTGATAACATTGTTTTGGCTGTAGGAACCATGAAACTTTATTACGCATATTCATATTTACACACTTCTAGACGAAAATAAATGAAAGGAAAAGGGGAGACCTTTCTAGACCAACCTTACGCTAGGTAAAATATCACCTAAAAGACCAGCCAGTTAAAAATAGTTACAATTAAATTGATGGGTCACATTGAAATTAATGAAATGATCACAAATGTTTATGCTCAATATGCATACTTTTTTAAGAAAACTGGCAACAAAAAATATTTAAACAGAGGAGTATGACGTAAGCAATGTGTTTGATTATTTTGCGTTACTTTGCGTATTGGTAAAATGGGGGTAGGGCAACAGATTCAGCCACTGTGGCCCCAAAATGCATCACAGCATCATAAAATCAGGTTGGGAGTAACTGTGGTACTCTATCCTAACCAATAAAACATAATAAAGACCTATCGGTTGTATACAAAATTTCTGAGGGCATCGGAAACAACGTATGTTTCCCAATTCGGCAATTTTAAATGGGAAAAATTTATCATTCACCATGAATGTACCGCAAAGGATGCCGACTTTCCTAATTTTCTTGCACTTTATGCTCACATTATTGAAACTTAACAGGTAAAAAGAGTCAAAATAAAATGGAATAACATTAGTAATTTTTTCTAATTAATTTTGTGTATTTTTACAACTTGGGGGTAGGGATACAAAATCAACCACTGTAGCACCCACAGTGATCACAGCATCACCTAGTCAAGTTTATAATAATTGTGACATCCAGTTTTAATGATGTAAGCCTAAAAATAGACTGTAAGTGCTATAGAAAATGTCTGAAGGCATCTGACATATTATTTTTGTCTTTTTTGCGATTTTGCGGAAATGGTCGTTTACTGGGTGCACAAATACCTTCACTGTGAGCCATAGATTCAATATCTTTTCCTTCTGTTTTTTGCAGAGGATGCAGAAGGTGTGCCTTAACAAAATATTGCCTGATTTGGGCTTCTGGAATGAATTTTGATTTATTTAGAGGAAAATGTTTCTCAACCTCATGTTAGCATCTGTGAAGAGCGTGTATGGGGGTACCCTTGCGCCATGGGCTATACCTCTGGTGTGTTCCTAAAGATTTTTGGGGAACATGGCTTAAACATCTCAGGACATACTAGGGTACACTTTGAAACCCATCTTATTGAGTACTGGGGGTGGGGGGGGGGTGAGGAGGGGTGCACGGTAGACCTGGCTGGCTTATGGACTAATAGATGTTGGTCGGAAATTGCAAGTAGATCAAGATTGCACGTACCTGTTTCGACGCAAACAGTGGATTATAATTAAAAAGCCCGGACAAACATACCATATCTCATGTTTGTCCGGGCTTTTAATCCACTATTATCGCATGTTTGTTCGGGCTTTTAATCCATTGTTTTGTGTGAAAAGACGATCTAACGATCGCTCTACGAAAGACAGTCGGAAACATAGAGTTGTTTATTTTCTGGCAGAGAGGTTATCCCTAAACCAGAAGCAGGTCAAACATTGCACTTCAAACATTCCTTGGATTCACCCAACCTGCTTTATCTGCAAGTGGCATATATTCTCATGAGCCCCTGCATGCGCAGGGGCTCATGAGAATATGCCTCTTGCTCGCAAGGAGTTGTGTCATTGACGTCCACAGTTCGAAATACTTATCCGGTGTAAACAGTACGACTGATACAAGGACGCATGCCGCAGTAGTAACTTGATCAGCGACACGGTGCCATTAGTCTTTGCCACGAAATGCCCCAACTTTACTGTAAAGGGGTTCAGCCTACTGCCTTTGATCTGCTTCTGATTTCTGAACAACTCCTGTATATGCCACTTGTTGATCAAAACAGGCTTAATGACGGACTGTGACACTGCATTTCGTTTGTTTTATTCACTTGGCACATAAGTTACTTTGAATCTGTGTACTACTAAACGATTTTTTTAAAATTATATCCATATCTCTGTCGTAACCCCTTTCACCTCTGGAGCCAAATGGATTACGTCTATGCGCTGGTCCCTGATTTTGGACAAAATCACAGACCAGCGCACACACTCCGATTCCCCTGACGTACCAGACAGTATCTTGGTCTGTTGCGATCCGCGGCCACCAAGAAAATGTAGTCCCCTTCCTCCCAGCCGGCCCAGCACGTCAGGCTTTTGACTGCAAAAACAAGAAACAGAACTCAATAAAACAGTAAATCTGTACGATCAGACTGATATACAAGGGACTGAACGAGTGATGAGAACAGTACCAGTTCAAGCATGAAGAGTTCTGAAGGGAGTCTATGCAGAGACATGCTATGTAGCTTGTCCACGCTATTTGCACGCTCACACTGGTTGGCTCTCTCGATTCGCTGCGCGAATCGAGGGAGCCAACCAGTGAGAGCGTGCAAACAGAGTGGATTTGCGATGTATAGCGTGTCGCTGGACTCCCTTCCGGGTAGTGGAAGTAGTTTCGTAACGCGCAGCATTAGCCCATATCATTCGGAATACACCAGTGTGTGAAATACGTTTGACTAGAATAGTTCAAGGGTAGTGCCAGAATAACTTGGCGCCTATAGGCGCCAAGCTATTCTGGCACCACCCTTGAACTAAAGCCATTGGTCTATATCCTTATATGTAAGTACTATAATGTAGCTTGCATATGGCAGTGTACAAATTTGACTGAAGCTTTTAGCCTCAGTATGATATGGGTTAACAGACCTTGTTCGGGAATCAGGGGAGCTGGGTAGTTCAGGTGGTAGAGCGTTCGACTCACGTCCCCAAGGACACTATAGCTGGTTCGGACCCAGCTGGGTTCAAACTTTGTTCAGACCCTGTTCCATGCCACTTCCTCGAAATGACCTTCGTGGTGGATATAAGACGTTAAGCTCTAAACGTTTAATGGATTATTTTCTTTCTTTCTTCATATTTATTTTTTTTAAAACGTTTAACTGATTTTTTTTTTCGGATATCAGAAGTACATAGAAAAAAGTGCGTGTTTTGACGCAAACAGCGGAATAAACGCCCGGACAAACATTCGATACCGCACGTTTGTCTAGGCTATTAATCCACTGTTTGCCTCAACAGACGCGCAATTTTGGGCCTACTTCCAAATTCTGAAAATCGTCTGCTAAACTTCATGCTGAGTAACGCACAAGACACGAAACACGCGGCTGAAGCGATTGGTTTTCAGTCTCTGGCAAACCCTTGTTAACCAAAAGTGAGGCAAACGCTCATGGAAACAGTATACAAACCAAGGGGGATTACTCAGCGCTGGACATACACACGGTTAGGTCCCCTTCCCCTTTCTATCGGGCACCCAGTCGCCAGCCCACAGAAAAATACACAAATACACAGATAAAGTACAAGGCGGTCATATACAACTACAGGGAGTGGGGAGAGAGGGGGGAGGGGCTCACACGGATCTATACCTCTAGTAGTTTGATGGTATTCGTATTTTTCCGGCGGTGAAGGGGTTAATTTTAATGTGTCGGGATGTTGAAACCCTTCCCTGCCGAGAATAAAATGGACACCACACTGCTACTGCAAGAGGTGTAGATCCTCATGAGCCCCCGCAATTGCGGGGGCCCCATGAGGATCTATGCCTCTTGCTGGAAACACTTCGTATCCATTGTTCATGGGACGGCTGGAGCTCTTTAGCGTTGAATTTACGCAGATTTCAGACGCACGATGTACGTATAGTGGCAGTGAAGGGATTAAGAAGGAGGAAGAAAAAAAAACATAAACCAAATGCAAAAACAAAAACGCGACAGATGTGCACGTTCCTGTCATTACAAAGCCATCTATTTGATACCCAACCTACAGCGCAGTGACACCCTAGCAGTGAACCGAACCCAAAACAATCGCATCCCATCTGCATGGCGTGGCACTGATCTTCCCCTAACTCGCTTTGCCCGCTTCCGCTAATGAAATTAAAGATTCCTACCCTCCTATCCCACGCCATGACATGGCAGCAAGCCCGCGTTTGATTGGCCGAGACAGGGAGATAATCACAGAGAAGGAAGAGAACCGTGTTCGCTTGATTGACCATTTCT
Source organism: Semisulcospira habei (assembly GCA_036245525.1). Taxonomy (NCBI): domain Eukaryota; kingdom Metazoa; phylum Mollusca; class Gastropoda; family Semisulcospiridae; genus Semisulcospira; species Semisulcospira habei. The sequence goes on from BTPG01000005.1 coordinate 27,932,945, forward strand.
GCTTTTCAGTCGCGCACGCAGCTCAAAATGACACCCTCAGTTTACGGAACTACTGGGTCCGACTCAGTCAGCGAGAAACATAGATTCTCATGAGCCCCTGCAGCTCATGATAATCTGTGGTTCTTGCGAATGGAAAGGGGAGTTAATAGAGAACTGACTTCGATCAATTCCGTAACACACTAAGGTGCCAGACGGAGTAATCGTTCCTGTTTCCCGCGTTTCGTTTAGAGAAACGGAAATTTTCTCAAGGAATTCTTGTTTAATTTTCCAACTTGTCACGTTTTTGTGGTTGGGTTTCTTGTCTGATTGTTGTAAAATCGAATTGTGTTCAGTTAGTTTAACCAGCCAGACGTCAGAAAGTAAGGTTCATGTGTCAAAAAGTTCGTGAAAACAATGAAGACTTGCGGGGGACAAAATGGAACGCAATGTACATGAATTCCTTAGCACTTGTAGTTCCGAAGGAAAAAAAATGTCAGTGCAAAATGTATGACTGTATAGATCCACGCGAGTCCTCGCAGATTCAGGAACGCAAATGGATCAGTACTTCTTACTTATTCTTATGTTTTTTATATGTATGTTGTACGAAAATGTGTGCGTTTTCTCTCTCTCTCTCTCTCTCTCTCTCTCTCTCTCTCTCTCTCTCTCTCTCTCTCTCTCTCTCTCTCTCTCTCTCTCTCTCTCTCTCTCTCTCTCTCTCTCTCTCTCTGGACATGATTGAAAACAGGTCTCTGTACCTAATTATTTATCCTTGAAAAATAAACTTTCATCTCTCTCTCTCTCTCGCTCTCCCTATCTCTCTCTCTCTCTCTCTCTCTCTCTCTCTCTCTCTCTCTCTCTCTCTCTCTCTCTCTCTCTCTCTCTCTCTCTCTCTCTCTCTCTCTCTCTCTCTCTCTCTCTCTCTCTCTCTCTGTGCGTGCGTGCGCGCGCGCGCGTGCGTGCGTAGTTTAGCTGATTTCAATGGCACCTTACTGAGGTCATTTTGGGGGATAGTGAGCGATATACTATACCTACGAGCAAAACAAATGGGACATCTAACATTTTAGTGTTTTCGATGATTCCAGTGATGTCGCATTTCTTTTGAACGTCAGTATAGAGCAAGTTATCAGTATCCCCATTACTGTTATTAGGTCTTTGACCCGAAATGCTTAACTGTGGTCGCTGTGTTTCACAAATGTTGGCCCTTTGCCTGTCGGTAGCGGTTTTTGTCACGATGATTCCTGTCGGAATCATCGTGACAAAAACCGCTGCCGACAGACGAAGGGTTGTTGTGACGGTAAAGAAAGGGAATTCAAGTTGTATGAACGACGTACAGTCTCCCTCTTTAACAAAGGGGTTGCAGCTGGAGCCTGCTGGCGCCATGAAATGAAGACCATCACCGCGTACGCACTCTATCTCCAGGTGGGACCTTCTCCACTCGTCCTCACAGAAATCCTGCAAGAGACAGAGACACTCAGACCATAAAGAAGTGTGAAATGCAAAGAAAACAGTCAAACCAACAAAGAAAACACGCTATGAGATAAGAACAATTTTTAACATAAGAAGAAAAAAGAAAGAAAGAAATACTCTAACGGGCGAGGACAAACGTTTACTAAAATCGTCCTCGTCCTTTCAACGCCAATTCGTTTCTTTCTTTTTATTTTTTATTTTCATGGATGTATGAATGGATGTGTGGGTGGGTGGGTGGGTGGATGGATGGATGGATGGATGGATGGATGGATGGATGGATGGATGGATGGATGGATGGATGGATGGATGGATGGATGGATGGATGGATGGACAAGCGGACGGATGGATGGACGTACGGAGGGATAGATGGACGGAGGACGACCGACCAGCGACCGACAATCCAACTGAGTGACTGTGTGATTCAAACATGCCAGGTTTTAGCGTGCAGAGAAAATAAACAGTAACAAAAAGAACGACAGTCGGAAGCAGACATAGAGATGTGCTTTTGTTTCCGCACAACAAATAAATTGACTCCTCCGCCACAGTGGCTATGTTGATTCAGCTAGACACCACACTATATTTTCAATGCAACGAATTTTTTTTAACCTCTACGAAGCAAACCGCATTATAGATTTTTTTTAATCTTATCAAAGAAAGCATCACAAATTATTCAGAGAAAAATCTCAAGCTCGGATCATTTCAGGAATTTCATGCTCTGTTGCGTTTACTTGAGAAGAGAGAGCAACATAAATACAACATGACCGGAAATGGCAAAGCGATCTGCCCATTAAGGGGTCTGACCCGTCGCTTTTATATGCGGCGTGTATCAAAAACAAGCACTATCTTTTACCCTTACAATGGCAACAGTGGGAGATAGATCGACTATAATAGCTGAAAAGTAGTGTCTGATTAGCCATGCGCATCCCTTGAGCTATCATGTTTCTTTTTAAATGTGCTAAGACACTTTCCTACTATAGTTTACAGTAAGAAGTGGGTGTTTTTGTGTTTTGTTTGTTTTGTTTGTTTTGTTTTGTTTTGTTTTGTTTTGTTTGGTTTTTATTTTTCTCGTTTGGCATCTGCAGAAAAAGATGCGAGAATGCCAGCTTCAATGGTAGTGTCTGATTAGCTCGGCACCCAAAGGGGCGCCGAGGTAATCAGGCACTACCCTTGGTCTGTCATGTTTCATACATCCATCACTTGCACATAATGTTTTAAGTATGAACAATCTTGGTTTTGATATAGAGCTTTTCTCGCTCCAAAAGTGAAAGACTCCCCCACCCCCCTCTCTCTCTCTCTCTCTCTCTCTCTCTCTCTCTCTCTCTCTCTCTCTCTCTCTCTCTCTCATCCCAAAATGATCGCACTTCCGGTATCGCGACTGACAACATTTATCACATCCAGGACAAGGAGTTGTGGGACCATTCCGACGCCGTCTGTTCACTCGAGCGTAAAAGCGGTAAAAACGTCGAACTCTTTGGTTTTACAGTCGAGCGCTTCGCCCAAAGTAAGATCGAATGTCAGCAAGAGGCATAGGCTCACATGAACCCAGAGGCACTTGAAGATCTGTGCCCTTTGCGCCACTTGAAGATATGTGCCCTTTGCGGCGTAAAAGCGGTAAAAACGTAGAACTTTAAATCTCCTCTTTGGTGCTACAGTTACTCGTTTAACCCTTCACGGCCGAGAAAAAAAGTGAAATAGGGTACGAAATAGTGTCACCAAGAGGCACAGATTCTCATGAGCCCCCGCATCTGCGGGGGCTCATGAGAATCTATGCCTCTTGGGGACACTATTTAGTACCCATGTTCCGTGGGCGGTCAGTTGGGGATCTATGCGTTGAGTTTTGCAAAGACTTCGACAGCACAATCTGCGACAACTAGCCGTAAATTGGTAAATCTCTAAATAACTCCCTCGATTTGAGACACTGCTGCAGCCGATCTCGGTCATCAAGCAGAATAGATTCTCCTGCATATGATACATCTACGTCTCTAGGACAGTTTGTGTGATTTTTATTTATTTTGTTCTGTTTTTTTTCTTCGTCTTCCTCTACCGTGCCTACTGCTGTACTGATGGTTCCAGTTGGGGGAAATGGAACTAAGCAGTAGCTCAAAATTGGCGCTAACTTTGAGATAACATTGTTGGTATTGTTTTTATATCGCTACTACTTAGCAAACGTTTTTACGACTGTGCAGTGTTGTTGTTTTTTATTGTGGAAACCAAAGTTGCAATTAAGCTTTGATGTGGCGGCACGTTTGATTACATACAACACAAGCGTGTTCCTTTTTTGTAATTTACACGCTTGGTGGTCATCTTTTTGGTCTGGATTTCAAAACCTAGGCTGGAAATGCTTTTAAGTCAAGTCCAAACGACAGGAAATGGACACGCCGCGCAAAGGACCCTGGGATAGGTTCCTAGGCGGGAGAACTCCAGCTGAAAACGAGAAGCAAGAGTGTTGTACGCTTTACTCAAGAATAATGCATGTAATTTGCGGAACCGGTAGAAGCAATCTTTGTCAGCAAGAGGCGTTGATTCTCATGAGCCCCTGCGACTGCATGGGCTCATGAAAATCTATGCCTCTTACATATCTGAGGCTGGCTGAAGGGCTGTAAGTGCAAGAGGGATAAAAAGATAAAAAAGTGGCGTCGCAAAATGGACATCCATACATCTCCTTACAACCCGCGACAGGTCTTTTCTTACAGCGCAAACCCCGATACCTTTCTCAGTACTTGTATACAGATGTCAATGACCAGCAATAGGCATACAGATTCTCATTAACACCTCATAGCGTAGGGACTCATGAGAATCTAAGCCTTGTGCACGGCAGGGAAAATGTGGCAGAGGAACTTCTGTGGAAATGCTGCTCGGGCGTGCGGCCATTATTTTGACCCTTGACACCTTAATGTCCTTGCCCGACCGAATTTTTCCAGCACACGTGGCTCCTGTAGAAATCACAGATTCGTTTCTCTGACGTGATTCCTACAGCAATCAAAGACTCGTTTCACTTATTCCTATAGCTAGATAGATTCGTTTAGCTGACGCTACTCCTATAGCAATCATAGATTTGTTTTACTGACGTGATTTCTATAGCAATCATAGATTTTTTTTTTTTCGCTGACGTGCATTCATATCATACATTAGTTTCGCTGACATGACTCATAGCAATGATAGATTGGTTGCAGGGTCTATGCAGTAATGGCATCACGCGGTCGCGATTAGTCCGCTACAGCCATTAGGCTTGATTTCTCACTTTCGGCGGAGATACATGCTCAGGAAAAGTCGATTTTATGCTAGACGAAACACATTCGTAAAAGACAAGCGATCATTTTGAGTGTGGAATATGAAACGAAACTTTTTTTGGGACAGATGTGCAAAGACATAGTATGAAGTTTGGTCAGATAACATTGACAAGAAAACAAGTGAATTAGTCAAAGCACCCGTTCACTGCAGAGAAACATTGAACACACCCACACACACACACACACACACACACACACACACACACACACACACACACACACACACACACACACACACATCCTCACCCCCCACCCCCGCCCCCAGCTGCAAGAGGCATAGATCCTCATGAGCCCCCGCAATCGCGGGGGCTCATGAGGATCTATGCCTCTTGCTGACACCACTTTACATCCCCATTATGTTCCTTTGACTACTGGGGATCTTTGACGTTAAATTTACAAGGACTTTTTTTTATAATAAAATAAAAACAATCTGTGTCCACTGGCAGTGAAGGGGTTAATTTTAGTGGGAGGCACCACTTTAAACTGGAATCACCAGTCGAAGCACCTAGTCCCGCAAACTTCCCACATAAAGTTAGCCCTTCTGTTTAGCATTATTTTGAGACATACTAAGAACACCTATGAAACTATTAACTCATTCAACTCCGACACGCCACGGCAAGACATAGATCGAGCGTGATAGTTCAAGGGTTGTGCCAGAAAAGCTTGGCGCCAATAGGCGCCAAGCTATTCTGGCACAACCCTTGATCTATCACGCTCGATCTGTTTCCAGAAGTGTAATACAGTCCTTCAGGGGGCAACTCCAAAAAATTGCGGATTTCGGTCCTGGAGCAGAATGTGTTAACTCTTCACTGCTTGGATCAGGTCGCTTTAACAACTCGATCAGTAAAGAACAGGATCCGCTGAAGAACTCGGCCGCAAAGTGGAGAGATGTGACTGACGAAGAAATATTCATAGTTGAATTAACATCCGATGGCATCTTTCGCTTGAGCAACACAGGCACACATTCAGGAAGCAATACGCTTAGATCGTCATGAGCCCCAACGTCTGCGGGGGCTTGTGATCATCTGTGCTTTTTCAAAAAGACTCGTCCTTTGCATAAGAAATCGACTTTGGGGTCTCTCCAGCTAACGGCCGATGACAGCAAAACAGATACACGCCGGGACAGCAAAAGGCATAGATCCTCATGAACCCCCGCATTTGCGGGGGCTCGTGAGGATCTATGCCTTTTGCAGATGAATTAAGTTTCATAAGGAATCAATTTGGGGGTCTCTGGGCTGCGGCCGATGACAACTTGAGTCCTCGTCACAAGGATACAAACAACACCTCTGGGATGTGACGGTCCCAAAGAGACACTAGTTTGTCAACGAGAATAGCTCGAAATCTGCTTACGAACCAAGCTAGTTGCTATAGTCCTCTTCTGACCGACTGTTCGACATTTGCGACAAAGTGGTGTTGGGTGGCTGAAATTGTCCTTGAAAGACTATAAATAAAGTTTATTGAATTGAAATGAATTAAACTAAATTGAATTGAACTGAACTGAATTGAACTGAATTGAATTTGATTGAATTAAACTGAAATGAATTGAAGTGAATTTAATTGAATTGAATAGAATAGAATTGAACTGAATTGAACTGAATTGAACTGAATTGAACTGAAATGAACTGAACTCAACTGAATAGAAATGAACTGACATACAGTGTACGAATTACCAGTTCACAGTAAACTTCGGATATAACATAGTTCCTGGAGATTCAAACTCTTTTGTTATAATATCTGAAGTTTTTTTTTTTTATCCGAACAAAATTACTGCAAAGAAAGTGATTTACTGTCTTTAAGAATAAATCACCCATTGTGACAACAGGGTTAGTATGGAGATGCCAGCAAACTGATCATAATGTGTTGGTTTTGCATGCCTTCCTTCCAGCTAGCTCAAGACCTTCTGGCCGACGTCGGCCGCAGTTGGCCCGCGCACGGTCGTGCGCGGGCTAACTGCGGCCGACGTCGGCCCGAGCGCCTGATGTTCACTGGACTTATTTTCCTTATTTTGATTTCTCATAATGACTGTAAAATATATATATATAGTCTTTTTCTCCATCCCCGATGACTTGTGTCTAAATATTGATCAGCAATGACATCGCACATTCGGAGAAAATTCTTCAAGTTTCTTTAATGTCAGTGCCTTCATTTGACAACGACCCCGGGCAGTTTTTAATAGCCTGACATTTAAATCTAGCCTCAACTGAATAAGACCAGTGTGCATTTAGTTCGTGTCTGTCGTTGTGTCTATTTTGAAACCTCTTACAAGTGCAAACAAGTGCAATAAAATTGACTAAATTATTTCACTTGTATTGGACTTGTTGATAATGTGCTTGTCAGTGTTTTAATTGTGTTCGCGATTAATCCAGAAAATGTAGCCAATTGTGCTGTACTTCTTCTTTCTAGGCGTGTTTCTTTTGTTAATCGGAATTCCTTTGCATTTGACACACTCTTGGCAGTCACCTTTGTGGTCTGGATTATGGCATTTAAATGACTGAATCTTTTATTTTCAGCACTCTCTACGTGAGATATTGACAGATTCTTGACTCAATGGTTTGATGCCTGGAAGACTCGCCACGTAGGCAAGGCTTCGCTCAATGGCCTGGTGGGCAAAAGGTCTTCAGTCGTATCTGGCCCACGCACGGCTGTGTCAAATCGTCAGGCATCGCCCAAACCCCTTCACTGGCACTGGACACAGTTTTGGCTGAAATCTTTTCAAATTCAACACCAAAAAGTCTCAAGCGTCCATAGACCATGGATACAAAGTGGGGTCAGCAAGAGGCATAGATCCTCATGAGCCCCCGGAACTGCGGGGGCTCATGATGATCAATGCCTCTTGCAGTTGGATGTTTGCTTTTCTCTGCAGTGAAATAGTTTATGTCGAGAAACTTGTTTCCGTGTATATCAATGTATATTCCCTTTTTTTATTTTTTAGAAGTAGTCTCTTCTGTCTCTATCAAAGAATTATAACAGAAGAGATTTTATCAACTTACTTTACTTACGCCTGTCACCCCTACCCGGGTATAGGCCGTCGACGAGAGACCTCCAGCAACTCCTGTCCTGTGCTTCTCCTTCGATTCTACTCCAGGTGGTTCCCAGATTTTATCAACGTTGTGCAATTATATACGCAATGTAAGCTCGTCTTTCTACCTAGGGCTGTGGGAAGCCACTTAAAAATGGAATGAATAATGGTTTACATCATACTGCGTGAGTCAGCACCACAAAAAGAAAACAGCCGATATTATACGCTATACGGGACGCACGCAGCTATGTTGTCAATTTATTCGCGCATCTGTTTTTCTTTTCCCATTCAGGATCCTACCGTCTCTTTTACTCACATTAATTCGGATCTTGTCATGGCCCCAGAACGGACGGGACACCCTTCTTCAAACGGCTTCGTCGGCACGGGAACCAAATGGATCAATTCGTTTGCTGACGTGAGCTGTTTGGGACTAGAGATTCTGGACGGTGTCTATTGTAGTGAAACGCTTGGACAGTGCTTTAGTCAAATCCACTTCAACTGAAAGGAACACAGAGGTTCATGCGTCCCGGCGACTGCAGCGACTCATAAGAATCTATGTCTCTTCCTGAAAGATTTCAGTTCCGATTACACCCTCAGACGAAGGAGGTGGAGATGTTTGTCAACGACTGAAGGGGGTTAACTCATGCAGCCCCGACACACCACAGCAAGACATGGATCGAGCGTGATAGATCAAGGGTGATGCCAGAATTGCTTGGCGCCTATAGGCGCCAAGCTATTCTGGCATCACCCTTGGACTATCATGCTCGATCTGTCTCTAGAATTGTAATACAGTCCTTCAGAGGACAACTTCAACATTTGGGGATTTCGGTCCCGGGGCAGAATGTGGTAAGGTTAAAACTGAGTGAACATAAAAATATAAAAATATAAGAAATCACCTTTGACACGCAGAGCTTACTGTCTTGGTAATCATTATTTTACCTTCGTCCAGAAGAAATAGATGACTGCAAAAGTTTAAAATGCACAGATCATCTCAACGTAGAAAAAAAAACATGCTTAGAAAAAAAAAGTTTATTGTGTTGTAACTGGCTTTTTTAAGAGTGTTTCTTTCTTTGTCGGGGTGTTCTTTGCTATGTTTTATTTTTATACTCTCTCATTCACTGCCTTTAAATCTGCCCTTAAGACCCACCTGTTCGATATCCTAATGTAACTTAGTTCTTTGTGATTATGTACTTGTGTGATTGATTGTCTGTGTGTGTGCGTGTGTATTGCAGAATCCTTTGTTTCTCTGGCTTTATGACCCCCTCCACTACCCTTTATTTGTAACGCGTATTGAACTTATTTCAGGATAAGCGCTATATAAGTAATCATTATTATTATTATTATTATTATTATTATTATTATTATTATTATGATTTTATTTTGGAAAGACTAAGAACATTCACTGTTAAAACACGTGTTACTTCATCTACACTTATTACTGACTTTTATGACTGTTGGGGCTTCTATTAAGACTGTGCTGTAAGGAGGTGGATCAACTACGACAGTTCAAGGGTAATGCCAGATTAGGTTGGCGCCTTTTCAGGCTCCAAGTTATTCTGGCACTACCCTTGAACTGCGATCTAAGGCAGTGGTGTCTTAAAAGTGAATTATGCGTTTTAATGTCTGCTTGTTTCAGAACTAAATGTAAGTTCGTACCTCATTGGTCAACCGTCGAATGGTCCGAAATGTAAAACCTCCACTAACTGGACAGAAGTAGGGTCGATGCTGCCAGGGAGCTGCAAACAAAGGAAAGATATTAAAATGCGAAGTATTGTTTTCACAATATGGTCCAGATTACAGATCAGGACACACATCAGTAAACTTTGGATATAAAAAAACGTCGGGAGGGGGGGGGAGGGGGGGGCCCAGCCTGTTTTGCTGCTATACCCGAAGTTTGTTAAAAGCGATGAAATTTACTTTTTAACTCATTGGAGACGTGCCGTATGAGGATACGCGGCGAATCGCCGCGTATCCGCATACGGCACGTCTCCAATGAGTTAAAAAGTGTTGTTATATCTCATTTTTGATACATCCGACCTTATTAAAAACAGAGTGAGTGAGTGAGTATAGATTGCTTTACGTCCCGCAAACGACAAAGGCCTTCTCAGGACGTGCCTGCGCTAAATGAAGACAAGAACTGCAAGAAGCGCAGACAGGAGGGAGAATTTCAAAAGAAAAATACAGATGAATGGACCAGAAAGACAGAAATACAAACCCCCAAAAGAGTAGAACCCACCTTGCAGGGGTTAGACAAGGTGACCCTAGGAACTAAAAAGTAGACAACCCCACCAAGGTCCCCTAGGGCAGACCCGGTGGGGGTTATTAAAAGCAGAGTCGGGTGTACATCCATAACGTATGTAAGACCGTGTTATTTAACCCATTTACTGCCGAGATAAAGTGAGGATGACCCAACTGCAAGAGACATAGATCATCACGAGCTCCCAGTTTGTATCCATGTTCCTGGGAGGGTTGTGGTTTTTGGTCGTTGAGTGAACGAAGATTTCAGGAACAAAATATGCGTCCATAGGCAGGGAAGGGATCAAAATGCACCGTTACACCCTGAACTTCTTCTTTTTTTAAGTCTATAACAACAAAATAACCAACAAAAACACATGCTGGTGAATAACAGTGATACGGGCGATACAATAAACTCTCATTCCAAAAATTTAGGGTGCATGGAAATTTAGCTCTGGGTGGAGGCATGCAATGTATGCCGCTGGAGACTCCACAGTAAAATGTGGTTGCCTTTGCATGTAGGCAGAAGTTCCTGCCTTCGACCAGTATGCCGAATGGTGTGCTGACGAGGTCGCCAAGACCGAAACAGCTGTCCTCACCGGCTAAACAGTCTGGACCCCCTTTGGGGGACCTGGATCTAAATTTCCATGCATCAAGGGGCTGGAAATCCAGTGAATATGAGATACGCCCCCCCCCCCCTTGCGGGGGAGGGGGGGGGGCTTCCATATTCATTGCTTCCAGTCACTTACTTAGCGCAACCTTCTTTCCTATATATGCTTTTTTTTTCTTCTTTTTTTTTTTTTTTTGGGGGGGGGCGGGGGGCGGGCTTCGACCAAACTCGGTCTATGATCACTGGTCGTTATTGTACAATTCTCTCCCATGACAGTGCTTTTACCTACTTTACTTTGTAATCTTCTCATTCCGGCCAAAGCGTTTTTAATTCCTTGTTGGAGAGTTTATTGCATTGTAAATGCTCGGCAATCATATCTGTCTCGACTTTAATCAAGGACACTATATAACGTTATATAGAGTCCATGCCTTAACACATTCTACCCCAGGACGACTTTAATCACGGACACTATATAACGTTATATAGAGTCCATGCCTTAACACATTCTACCCCAGGACGACTTTAATCACGGACACTATATAACGTTATATAGAGTCCATGCCTTAACACATTCTACCCCAGGACGACTTTAATCACGGACACTATATAACGTTATATAGAGTCCATGCCTTAACACATTCTACCCCAGGACGACTTTAATCACGGACACTATATAACGTTATATAGAGTCCTTGCCTTAACACATTCTACCCCAGGACGACTTTAATCACGGACACTATATAACGTTATATAGAGTCCATGCCTTAACACATTCTACCCCAGGACGACTTTAATCACGGACACTATATAACGTTATATAGAGTCCATGCCTTAACACATTCTACCCCAGGACGACTTTAATCACGGACACTATATAACGTTATATAGAGTCCTTGCCTTAACACATTCTACCCCAGGACGACTTTAATCACGGACACTATATAACGTTATATAGAGTCCTTGCCTTAACACATTCTACCCCAGGACGACTTTGATCACGGACACTATATAACGTTATATAGAGTCCATGCCTTAACACATTCTACCCCAGGACGACTTTAATCACGGACACTATATAACGTTATATAGAGTCCTTGCCTTAACACATTCTACCCCAGGACGACTTTAATCACGGACACTATATAACGTTATATAGAGTCCTTGCCTTAACACATTCTACCCCAGGACGACTTTAATCACGGACACTATATAACGTTATATAGAGTCCATGCCTTAACACGTTCTACCCCAGGACCGAAATCCCCAAATTTGGAAGTTGTCCTCTGAAGGAGTTGTATTACAATGCTAGAGACAGATCGAGCATGATAGTTCAAGGGTGGAGCCAAAATAGCTTTGCGCCTATGGGTGCCAAGCTGTTTTGGCACCACCCTTGAACTATCATGTTCGGTCCTTGCCTTGTTGTGGTGTGTCGGGGTTGAATGAGTTAACACATGTGAGACGTGCTTCATTCGGATACGCGGCTTAATACGGCAAATCTGGAATGAGTGAAAGTGTACTACTCCCAACCTGAAGCCAGACAAGACGGACATTGAATTCTATTGATAGTGAGTGCACATGTTCTCTCTTCGCGAATTCACAACCAAAAGAAAACATCCTAATCATTCGAGTGCTTTTTGTTGACACGATTTCAGTGAAAATACAAAGATAATACTGACAAGAAACCCCCCACTCCATCTCACAGCTCACCGCCAACCGCCGCATGGATTTTAAACGGTCAATTTAACGGTCAATTTCTTCGCAGAAAAAGGGGATTTTGTCCCCTAAATGTAGGGTCTTTATGGAAATGAAAGTCAAACATCCGGGGCCGCGGGCAGAAAATGTTTGTTCCTGGCCAGCATTGGCTGTATTAGGCCACACACGTGCGGCAAGGTAAGTGACCTAAAATTAATAGTTATATATTTTTAACCGAAGTTGGGATCACAGCGAGCAGCAGGGTCCTCGGGCCGACGTCAGCCGAAGTTGACCCGCGCACGGGCCCTGCGGCTTCACGTCGGCCAGCAGGCCTCTTACCCATCAGGAAGAAGTTGGCCGCAGTGGGCCCGAGCACAACTGTGCGCGCGACTCACTGCGACTGACTCGGCCAACAGCGATCGATCGTCCTCGGCCCAAGGACCGAGGACCTTCTGCCGTGAGCGGGCCAGCTGACGCAGGCTCGGTGAACTTTCGTTTTCTGGGTTCAGATCGTTTGCACTTCAAAGGTTACAAAGTACTAAGCAGTACGTTTGGAAGTCGAAAGCCAATAAACTTCTGTTTGTCGAGCAAGAGATGTACATCCTCCTGAGCCCCCATCCTGCAAAGCCTCATGAGGATCTATGCTTCTTGCAAAACGACTGCTGGACTAGTTTGAGCTTGTAATGCATGGTCAGCTCTAGCCGAGTCACCCGTAACCTCTTCACTGCCAAGCAAAATGCGAACACCACCCAACCGCAAGAGGCAAAGCACCTCGTGAACCTCCCGCAGATGCAGGCGCTCATGATGTAATTGCCTCTTGCTGAACCTATTGATATGTGTCTTCCTTACATTGCTGGGACTAATTTGGTGTTAAGTTCACCTACTTTTCAAAGACATGAATTTCCGTCAACTGGCAGTGACGGGGTGAACGCATGGAGCCCTTAGCCGTGGAAATTCCCACGAAAATTCAAAAGACAAACAGGCGAACTGATTTCAAATAGAACAGTTGATGCCAGCATAGCTTGGCGCATAGAGGCAACACATTCTGCTCCAGGACCGAAATCCGCAAATTTTGAAGTTGCCCCCTGAAGACTATTGCACTTCTGGAAACAGATCGAGCGTGATAGTTCAAGGGTTGTACCAGAATAGCTTGGCGCGGATGGGCGCCGCCAAGCTATTCTGTCACAACCCTTGAACTATCACGCTCGATCCATGTCTTGCCGTGGCGTGTCGGAGTTAAATGAGTTAAATTACCATGATAGTTCCATCATCGTTTGTAATGTGTCAGGAATCAATGCTAATGTTAAGACACCACAGAAGGAGATCGATGGATCGGCTATGATAGTTCAAGAGTACAGCCACATTAGCTTCGCGTCTGAAACAGTGTGTCAGTTGCTCTGAATGGCCTATCACAGTCACACGCAGAAAACGACCACAAAATAAATACTTAGAGTGGTATGCTGCAAGGCGGGCTTTGACTGCTATAATTAGCTCATTACAACGGGTCCTCGCCATTTTATTCTTTCTATCCTTCCTCGTACATCCATGTGAGTATACACACGTAACAGAGGTTTTCTACTGCCCCCCTGTGTGCAACGGGAAAATTCAAAGAAAGAGTTTATAAGTCTTTCAGTTTAAGACATCCAAACTTCATAAGTTAAGTAAGCCCTTTTGTCCAGCATTACCGTATATTATCCTATGAACATTTATAAAAGAGATAGTGACCTAGTAACCCTTTCCTGTCTGGAGCATGTCCTTTCAAGTTCCTCGCACCCAAAGTCACCACCGCCCTTCCTTTTCAATGTCTGTAACGTTTCTTAACCACCACCAACAACAAAAATCGACGACTCCGTCTATATGTATAGACCTGTCACAACAATTCCGCTTATGCATGTGTCTACCTATCTCTTTTACCACCAGAACCAAGTTAACACACTACACCATACAGACGTGTATGCGGGGCGTTGGAGAGAAGTCGTTACTCGTAGTTCAAGGGCAGTGCCTGATTAGCTTGGCGTCTTCCAAGGCGCCAAGCTAATCAGGCACTACCCTTGAGATGTCAAGATCCATTATAGCCTACAGTTGGCAGTGTTTTTGAAAGAGCCATGGACCCATTAGCTGGACTAACAGTATATGAAGAGGTACGGAACACTGTCCCAGACAGCCCCGGAAAGGCGAACATTTTGGTGTGATGATTTTTCTCAAAAGATCCATTACCGAAGGAAGACTAACTGACAAACAGGTCTGAAAGATTTCCTTGCAAGCGGTAGTGACTGGGTCCCACTATATACCGCAGCCTCTAATACGTTCAACCCTAGGGTTGAAATGCTTAACCCCATAACTGCCAGTGGACGCAGACAGTGTTTCTGAAATCTTTGTTTGTCGTCTTCAAAGACGAAGAGCACGAGCCGTCCCGGAAATATGAATGCGAAGTGGTGTCAGCAAGAGGCATAGATCCTCATGAGCCCCCGCACCTGCGGGGGCTCATGAGGATCTATGCCTCTTGCACTTGGATTGTGGACACGTTTTCTCGGCAGTCAAGGGGTTAATATGGGAGCTGACTTTATAAATACACACCAATTCAGGCGATGAGTCAAGCACGAAAGTTCAAGAGAGGTGAACTACCTTTGAACTGTCATGGTCGATCCACCTCCTGTTCTAGCGTCAGAATGAGCAATGATAAGCAGGCAGAACATCAGTTCGTCTGTCCGTTTATTCGTTTGTGCGATAGTCCCTCCGTCAGTCAGTCAGTCCACTCTGCCATCCAGCCAGCCAGCTAACCAACCATCCAGCAATCGGCCAGACAAAGCATCGAGATAATAAAAAAAAATACTACAAGAGCAACATTTTAGCCTGTTTTGCGGGACATCCATGAGACATTAAACGTTAAACGTGTGTCCACTGTGAAGGTGATTTCAAAGAAAGGGCACCGATTAAGGTCTCCACACATTTGACACCAGCTGAATTCGAACCCGCGATCTTTCGGACGAGAGTCGAACGCTCTGCCACCTAAGCTACCCAGCCCCCTTACTACAAAGATTTATATTTAAGTCCGTTTTGACGGACTTAATAATAATAATAATAATAATAATAATAATAATAATAATAATAATAATAATAGCAAATAATAATAATAAAACTAATATAAAAATAATAATAAAGATGATTTATAAGGCGCCTATATATGGTAAGATGCTCTAGGTGCCGTATATATGACCAAGAAAAATATTACACAAAAGGTGACAAAACCAAAACCACATGTACAATTACGCAAAAGAACAGAAAAAGACTAAATACATGAACGCTGATAATCATGATGGGAAAAGATGGGTTTTTAAGATTGTTAAACACTGGCACTGGACTCACTGTGTCTCCAGGAGCTCTACAGCTGTCTGACTCTCACTCAAAAAAAACTCCTTGTAAGTGCAACAGGCACAGATTCACATAAGCACCTGCAGTCGCAGAGGCTTATGTGATTATGTTCCTCTTGCATTTTCAAGCAGAATCTGCCTTTTGCTGATCTAGCTTGGCTCTGGCTGCTCCTAAAATCGAGTGTGTTAATACGGGTTAACCCATTTATCCCCTATGCCCTACAGCAGGCTATGGATTCAAAATGATAATTCAAGGGTAGTGCCAGATTAGCCTGAAGGCGCCAAGCTAATTTGGCACTACCCTTGAATTATCATGGTCAACCCATCGCCTGCAGCTGGTACGTAGTCCTTAGGTAACGCTTCCAGAAACGCGGCCGTGGGGTTATATGGGTTAAGCGAACGCCAGTTCAGTCGTTCGTATCTAAAACCTGAATCGCTCTCGGCTGCCGACTGGCAAATATTGGTTTAAAATTTGGGTCCGCGGCGCCTCTGTAGGGAGCAAGTGATGTCGAAAGATTCTTTGTTGACTGTGGCTAAACTATTGTGAAAGCCCCTAGTGTTGTCGCCGTAGTTCAGCATGGGTGTCCCCTGTTAACCCCATCACTGCAGAGACTGAAGAAAATGTAGAGCACCCAACCGAAAGAGGTATAGATCCTCATGAGCCCTCGAGGATCTATGCCTCTTGCTGAAATCACTTTGTTTCCATCTTCTTTTAACGGTTGAGGATAATGTCTTTGATGCTAAATTTACCATGTACATGCTTGACCATGAAAATTCAAGGGTAGTGCCAGATTAGCTTGGCGCCTGAAGGCGCCAAGCAAATTTGGCACTACCCTTGAATTATCATGGTCAGTCCATGGCCTGCTGTAGGGCGTTGCGGCTAAATGGGTTAACCTGTATTAACACCCTCGATTTTAGGAGCAGCCAGAGCCGATTCAAATCAGCAAAAGGCAGATTCTCCCTGTAACTGCAAGTTGCGTGTTATTTTACTTGTGTGTTTTATGTTTCTGTGAGCCAAGGAAAATTTTCCATTTTATGCTTGTCGTTCAAACATTTTATTCAGTTCATTGATTTCAAAAGCACCATCATTGCGTCCATTCACCATGATGGGGTTAAACAGCCCTAGCTACAAGCGGTGTGAGAAGAGTCTTGCGGACCATGGCTAAACTATCAGTTGACGAGACGGATTGTAAACTCCAACCTGCGCAGTCTACGTGCTGTCTACAGACCAGAAACGTGACTGCCAAAGTAAAGTGCAGCAAAAACAAACTAACGGAGAAAGAAATACATTTAAAAATGACAGTTACAACACAATTTATTACTGTGTTGTAACTGTCATTTCAAAGCGTGTTTCTTTCTCCGTTGGGTTCTTCTAAGTACTGATCATGACGGTGTCAGAATGTATGAATGTACGAATGTACGATGGAGCTCATACGCTCCGTGCATTTCCATGGCATAGATATGGAGCAAATCTCGCAAGTTCTCGTGTTATGTCCGCGGTTTCGTGCTGTGATTGGCTGGAGCTGCTCAGAATGTTCCTCCCTTGCAAAATTGAAAGATGAAAGACGAACAGTTCTGAACTGACACATAACTAAAAAAAAAATGTACACCCGTTTCCCGGCTCAAGAGGCCTGACGTATGCACATTGCAATGGGAGCAAGATCTTCTGGGGGGCCTCAGGAGGCCGTAAATGTTTTCTGTGTCTATTTCTTTTTCGGACTTGCTAAAACTGACCTGGCCACGTCGAACCATTACGCATTACTGCATTAGCTAACTTCTAAAAGTGGCCTGCATCTGGCTGTAAAAGCGTATAAATGCGTCAGTATCTCAGCGCCATCACCAACCCACGCTAAGCCCTATTAATTGCTACAGCAAATACCAGAAGCTTTCGTCCAATCAAAACGTCAGGACATCTTCATTGTATCTCTCTCCTGCAACGCAGTTCCGCAGCGAAATTCAACCATCTGCAAGAGGAGTAGATCTACATGCGTCCCCGCAGACCTGCGATGGTTAATGTAGATATACGCCTCTTGATTGAATAGGTACGTCAATGTTTCTCTAACGAATGGCAGCGGTCGTTACAAATGTAGTCTGGATCACTCGTTTCGGAATTGAAGCGAGCTGCAAGGGGCGATTACTCGCAGGAACTGAGGGGAGATCATTCAGATCATTGGCGTATCATGGCGGGAATCATGGAGACAAACGACGGACACGGGAATGAAAGATCGGTTGTCTTGACATTATGGCCAGTGCCCGTCCGTCTGTTCTTTGATCAAGCAGACTCTACTAGAGGTCTGTAGACTCCCTTGTAGACTTTATACATGTTATACGTGCCAGCAGGGGTGTACTTATTGTAACCCTTATTGTCCCATACAGATTTCTTCTGACACACACTGCACCCATATTTGAACTGATTTCAAAAACCTTATAGCCATGTAATCATAAATGCATGAACCTGTTTATCTGTATCGTCATTTTACTGTACTGTTTTATTCTATTCTATTCTATTCTATAAAATTATGTTCTATAAAATTCTATTCTATAAAATTCTGTTCCATAAAATTCTATTCTATAAAATTCTATAGAATTTTATAGAATAGAACCTATATAATTCTAATCTATAAAATTCTATAAAATCCCATTCCACTCTGTTCTGTTATGCATTGTTATGCATTGCTCCGTTATGTTCCTTTCTCTTATGTTCTTTTCTGTTCTGTTTCACAGTGAACTTTTGATTTAAGAAAACACTTCGGACATTTGTATTCCGAAGCGTGTCATACGCGAAATTGTTTACATAAAAAGAATGAAGTAGTGTGATCTCAGTGTGGCAATTATATAAATGGTTGATAAATCTGCTTTTGTTGTATCCGACATTCCATAGTAGTCTTGTCCATAAAAATGAATATTCCTGCGCAAACACAAAAAGTGACCGTAATTATCGAGCCTAAAAATTTATGTCTTTGTTGCACCATAATGGTAGCGTAAACCTTTATAGCCCGGCAAAGAGCAAGCGGTAGGATCGATAATCATTGGTGTAAACTCCATGCTAGACGTGTTTATGGCCCTTGCAAGTCGAAAGGACAAACCAAGGTTATCTACCTTGCGTTTGAGTGAATCTCCATGCACGGAGAGCGACCCAGATGGGCATACTATGCATGTTAAAACAAAAACCTTTTGCTAAGAAGTGGTCTGTCTCTATCTCTAACTTTTTTATGTGCAAGTGACATAGATCATCATGAAGCTCTGCAGACGCAGGGGTTCATGAGAATACATGCCTCTTGCTGAAAGAAACATTTATACTTGCTTCTCAGGAGTTTGAGGGTATCGGAGTTTTACCTACTGCATTAAGTTCCCTGTAAAAAAAACAAATCCAGTCTTTGCTTGGATCCCTCCTGCATGCAAGAGGCATGGATGCTCGTGTGTCCATGCGGAACGCAGGGTCACATGAGCATTTATGCCTCTTGCTTTACAAACGCATCACCTACAAGCATCTACACGTGAATTTCTTAGGTTTGAGACCATAGGGAGTTTCACCAAAAACATAAAGACTTCAGTCTCCTGACCTTCTAAAACACTGAAACATTTTCAACCAGGACTGTCCCATGGGACATACCGCTTTTGTCTCACACCTCTGAAGAGCTACCAGCAAAAGGCCGGCTACTCCGAAAAGCTTTTCCTGTGTGCGCACAGGGGGCGTAAGACATGCCAGGATTTCGATTGATTTATGTTGCCATAGAGTTCGGGTATTGTTTTTCCATTGGCTGTTTGAATTCCGCCCTGTGAACAGAAGTTTGCAAAAAGTGGAGAACAGCGCCAGATCGCTAACGTGAACAGAATTCTGACTAAATTAACAATTGCTGTGCAATCAAAAGAACAAACAATCATAACTCCTCGTCCGTGGGGGAAAATGACGTGATAAATAAGAACAAAATCATGCTCGTCTGACGTAAACATGTGGATAATGATGCAGATGCTTGTATTTTGATTAGCCCATTTAGCCCCAACGCACTACAGCAGGAGATGGATCGACCATGATAATTCAAGAACTGTGCCAGCTTAGCTTGGCGCCTAAAGGCGCCAAGCTAATCTGGCACAGTCCTTGAATTATCATGGTCGATCCATCTTCTGCAATTTAAAGGACCAACTTCAGGGAAGAATGGGTTAATAGTTAGGTTAGAATGAGTCAGAATGGGTTAATATCTTCTTTATTAGTGTTCTTAATGTTGGCACTATGTCTTACAATAATGCTGGACAAGAGGACTAACCCAACTTATGGTTTGAATGTCGAGAAATAAAGGACTGTTCTAATTCTGTTCTTTCTTTGTAATTTGTACGTAGGAAAGTTCCACCGATGTACGTAAGGGGTAGTAGAAAACCTCGTTTGCGTGCCTACTCACACGATTGTGAAAGGAAGGGGGGAAAATCTGAGTTGAGGCAAGACAACTTTGAAAACCCATTGTACCGGCGCATTTAAGTGATTAAAGCCCCCCTCCTCCCTCCCCCTCCTCCCTCCCCCTCCCCCTCCCTCTCCCTCTGCTTCTATCCACCCTCACCCTCCCCCCTCCCTCCCCCCGGTAGTGGAGAAGATCGATTTTTACGTTGTTTTGTGTGTGTGTGTGTGTGTGTGTGTGTGTGTGTGTGTGTGTGTGTGTGTGTGTGTGTGTGTGTGTGTGTGTGTGTGTGTGTGTGTGTGTGTGTGTAAAGCAGGACACTTAGAAGTCGTGCAAAAGAGATGGTTGTCCAGAAAATGAACGCATTGTAAAATTGAATAAAATTCATGAGGTTAAACAGCCCTAGCTACAAGCGGTGTGAGAAGAGTCTTGCGGACCATGGCTAAACTATCACGAGACGGATTGTAAACTCCAACCTGCGCAGTCTACGTGCTGTCTACAGACCAGAAACGTGACTGCCAAGGTAAAGTAAGATTTAGCATTATAACTTTCGGTCATTGGCGTTCTTATGTACAATTTACAAGACGTGTATCCAGCAGCGCTGTGTCATTTCCACTCAATTATTAACCATTTTCTCAAAAGCACTTTTCCATGACTTTTTGTTTAGTGCAGCTGTGACAGAATATAATTCTTTTCTATTGGTTTACACGCGCAACAATATATTTTTTTCCGGTAAGAATCTACCAGACGACAAGACTGATGTAGCGATCAATGAACACTCCCTTGCCGCCAAAAAAAAAATCTTACGGCAAAGGGATTTCACTCATGTACTTCCTGTCTCTTATCAGAGCCTCCCTTCTGCAAAAGGCATATATTCTCACGAGCCCCTGCAACCACAGGGTTCGTAAGAATCTATGCCTCTTGAAGCACGACGTTGTGTTAATTTACCTCCTAAATAAAAGGAGGTAGTCAGAGTGTCAGTCTCAAGCTTTCCAAGCGACCCGTGTTTTCACTGAGGGAGCGCTGATTGTTGGCTAAGATAAATGGACGATCTTTCTCTTCAGCAACAAGTCGTGACGTAAAGCCGGAATACTGCGAGAGTCTGGGGATGTGAATGATGCATATTTTTGCTGGCAAGACGTGCGGATTCTCATGAGTCCCGGCACCATTTAAATCAGCGCCCCAGCAGACGAATGGAGCTGGTTGGTAAATAAACGATCCTTCTCTTCACAGGCTTAGAGATAAACCGAGATACTTGGTACAAGTGGAGCTAAGAAGAGGCGTAGATTATCATGTGTCCCTGCAGCTGCAGATTTTCGTGAGATTCTGCGCCTCTTGCAAACGGGAAGGACTGGCTTTGAGTGGGGTCAGGGGCAAAGAGGGAGTAACTCGTACAAATTGGACGTCAAACGACGGCAGACAACCGTGGCTGAATGGTAAGCAAGGATTGGAAATTGACGACTTTATTTTCTGTCGCGGAACAAGTGGAGGAGAGGAGAGTGTAAGACGTTTAGGAGTGGAGTGGAATAAAAGAGGTGTAGGAGGATGAATGCTGAGGCGGGTGGGGGCGTTGGGCGGGGGAGGGTGGGGGGGGGGAGAGGGGATGGTTTAGGAGGAAGATAGGAGCGGTAAGGGATAGACATCTCTCTCTCTCTCTCTCTCTCTCTCTCTCTCTCTCTCTCTCTCTCTCTCTCTCTCTCTCTCTCTGTTAACACATACTTTCTTGTGTTTTTAGTGTTGCATAATGTTGCATGTGCATTAGTCCTTCAGTAGTTATAGTATGCAGTGTATATTTATCAGTAGTCGATATATTACTGAGCATATTAGCAAGTTTGAACGACTCACACGACCAACACTTTTACCGTTTAAGTAAAGAATCATTGGCATTATCTCTCTAGTTCTGTTTGTCACTTAGGGTCCTGCAGATGAATGACATGGTCCCGTATTATGAGATGCACTGCGATACGAGTATTTCGCTAAGGAAGCCAAAGGTATTCATCTTCTAGCTAACTACAGCGATCTGCAAGACATATAGACTTTCATGGGCCCCTGCAGAAGAAGGGGCCCATGAGAGTCTATGCTTCTTGTCGGAACTTATCGACAACATTCACAGCCTGTGACAGTCAGTTTGTGCGCATGACGTACTGTACAAGCTGTCATTCTTGCAGCTGCGTCCCTTGATACCTTCAGCTGCCGCCATCTGCAAGAGGCGTAGATTTTCATGGGCCCCTGCTCTGCAAGGGCGCATGAGAATCCATGCCTCTTGGTGCTGTAGTCCGTCTCCATTTAATTCTCCTGATAGAAATGTCGACGTTATAAGCTGTCAAGTTTGCTGTTTGTCCCCTGACACGTCATTCTAATCATGATATGACAGCGCCTCCCCAAGTTATACAGGACAATTACCTTCAATCAGGGGCTGGTAATTACATCGCTGCTACTGACTGACAGTAGCAATTCCCAGGTGTGTGCGTCTGGGGAAAGGGGGGGGGGGAGGGAGGAGAGAGAGGTCGGGGGGCCGGTGACGGAGGCACCCGGCGGTGTCGGTGGGGGTGGGTAACTTATTAACTCGTTCTGCTCGAGACGCACCACAGCAAGATATGGCTCGACCATGATAGTTCAAGGGTGGTGGCAGAATAGTTTGGCGCCTATAGGCGCCAAGCTATTCAGCAACCACCCTTGAACTATCATGGTCAATCTGTCTCCTGAATTGTAATGCAGTCGTCAGAGGATAACTTCAACACGTGGGTATTTCTTACCTCAGGCACAACTGAGTTAAAACACGCATGCATTTTGCCCTAAGCATAATACAGTGTTAATCCATTTTTGTGAAAGCTAGATTGGCATTGTATTACAGTGAAATCTCACTATCACACGAATGGACTTCCTGTCTTTTTCTTTCATAGGGCAATATTTGACAACTCATTGTATCCGCCGCACAGAGAATGATGATGAAGGACATGAGTTCACATCATGTCACGTATGCGTAATACGTAGAATTGTTTGTTGTCGTGAGAGAACTGCGTTTTCGCACATGATTAGTATATTAAATTGTGTTTATTTGTTTGTGTTTTTTGTTTGTTTTTATATACATGTATGAGTGAGTAGGTGGGTGGGCTGGCTTTCTGGCTTGCGGGTTGGTTGGCTATTTCGTTGGTTTGTTGGATGGTTGTTTGGTTGTCTGCTTGTGACTGACTGACTGACTGACTGACTGACTAACTGACTCATTGATTACTTACGCCATAGCTGACAACTGCCAGAGAGAGAGAGAGAGAGAGAGGTGGGATGGTGGACTGTTCATAATCTATTTTGCAGTGTTGTTTGTCGGCCTGTTTCTATACACACTGTAATCTGCAATCTCTGAGGACGTGTGCAAAAAGTGGTCTGTAATTACTCTTCTACTGAAGACGGACAACGGGAATCCCCAAAAGTCAGTGAAGCTTTCACTCACACAGTCAACGGGCTCACATTAATCAATAATCCCTGTTGGAAAAAAATGTGCTCAAATCGCACACGTGAATTTTTCAGCCTGATTCTGGCTTGGCCGGTTCATGGCTTTGAGATCTGTGACCTGTATCAACAGTCCCAGAGTGTTCACAGGTTTATGGGGTTTGAGTCAGAGTGTGACACCAGGCCCGGCTCACAGTGAGTCAGTTCCAAAGACTATATGGCCCTCCTTGTGACGCTTACTCTGTACAGTTGCATAATGTTTGGTCAGCGGTCTTGGGGTGGCTGAGCCCCCGGGCCAACTGTTAGCATGTTCACTTTGCAGGTTCAAAGAGGAGGGCTTGAGATAGTACATACGTGTGCCGGCGTGCATGCCACCATTTTCGGCACAAGTCGGCCATTGCGTGTTCGGCTGTGCCTGTGATACAATGTGGAGTTGTTTTTAACTTTATTTCGTTAACGTTCTTGTGTTCGCTGTTAGACAGCTACTAGTTAGATGAATGCTTTTCGTACCGGCGCTGGCATCAAAGCGTGTGGTTTATTTTATGCCGCGACTGACTTGTGTGAGTGTTCTGACCGGCTCAACACAGTCTATTGCACACAAGATAGCGGATCAGAACAAGTCTGACCTTGCGGAAAAACATGGGCGGTGTTAGACACCAACGAGATCAGTGTGTAGAGATGTTTCACATCGCACACTACCCGATGCAATGGCCCGCCTGTTTTTTTCGGCCGGCCGTACATACTCCTTCTCACACAAATCAGTCAATTTTTATAGTTTAGAATCGAAGTGTGTTTCCAACGAGGACGTTTTGCTTTCAAAAGCCGGTACTCCTCTCGTCAGCCGACCAGACCGTTTGAGATTTCCACGCTCACCAAGCAACTCTTGGCTGTGATTGTTTCAGTCTCCTACATCAATTTAGCCTCGATTAATTATCGGGTCAAATGATTTTGCACCTTTTTGGGCACGGCCGAGGCATTGTTAGGGTTTTTGTTTTAAGTAGTCGTCTATTTTGACGTAAAGCAAGCTTAGTTCGCTTCGCTGAGTGAGGTCTCTTGCTTCGGGTAGACTTTGATGTCTAAGTTGTAAATTCGGTGCTCTAACCACGCAATGCTGGTAATTTAACCAGTGTTGTGGTGAGGAAAGGTCAGTTGTGCTCTCTGGCACATCGTGGCGGAGAAAGGAAGTTTAGACTGACAAGAAGGGTTTACATTAGACTGACAAGCAGGGTTTGCCTGCACACTGCGATGCCGTAAACAACGGTAAGTGAAGGCGGCACACCCACAGTGCACTACATAGCGCAGTAACAAATGGCACAGAAATAAATGCCGAAAAAGAATGAGAGAGACTGACAAAAGAATGTAAAAGCAGACAATACGGCAAACAACAACAAAAAATAAACAAAGAAAGAACAAAACAACAACAACAACAACAAACGGTGAGACACAAACACTGAGAAGTGTGCCGACACGACAGTCCGAGACTGAAAAAAGCAAATAATGTAAAGAACACTCAAATTGTCTTTTTAAAAAAACAGGGAGAGAAATCATTCTTGTTGAAAACGCTGAACACTGTACTGTACAGAAGATATATATGTGCGCGATTACTTAGGCAGGGGGAAAAGCTACCCCTATGCCACTGACCGTGCATCGTACTACTACTTTCAGTCGAAGTGGTAGAAAGGTGGTTGTAACAGTACGTACCTACGAAACTCAGAAGTCAGTGCCGGGCCCGGCATGAATGGACTATCACCTGCGAGGTATACATTGTCCTTGGTGGGCGCATACCGCTACACGTAAATGTTAGCCACATGACTAGCAATAGACAAAAGAATAAATGATACAGCGCCCTTAGTCACGTAAAACAGAACTATGTTCGAAGAAGGATCCTTTCACTGAGATCAATGAGGACACGAGAGATCTTAAACTACCCATCGCGACTCCAAATGCCGTATAACTTTTCTGTTCAGACGACGGAAGGGACAGGACTTGCACTTCAACGAGAATCCACGACTCTACACAGCCATCCTCTGGACTGCAGACTACCGGCGTCAGTGACCTCTCAAGTTCAGAGCGGCCAAGATCTTCTCTTCAGTACGGCGTGCAAGATTGCACACACAACCTTCACCTCGTCACAGCACGTTCACGATAATATTGACTAAAATTAGTCATTTCCTGTCCTATTTACATTTAGCTTTATTTTGTTATACTATTTCTACATAAAGTGAAGTTTACTCTAATACAATAAATCAATCAATAAATAAATAAATAAAGTGGTCAGCTCAATGGCAGGCTTTGCTATAGTTTGCCCATACAACGGGTCCTCAATGTTGTCTGGCCTCAACTAAGACTCATCTACCACAGGCGACACAGGTTTATTCTGCCTCTTAACCCATATCAAACTGATGCTACTGCCGGAAAAGCTTCAAATTTGTACACTGACATATGAGTGCTACATTATAGTACTTACAGATAAGGATATAGACCAATGGTGCGCCAAGCTATTCTGGCACTATCCTTGAACTATTTTAGTCAAACTTATTTTACACACTGGTATATTCCGAATGATGAGGGTTAAGCACACTGGTGGAACTCTCCCACCTACAATGGAAAAGAAAAGCAGAGAAGTCTTTCATTTACAACAATCAAACTCCATAATTGCACATAAAGTGAAGCAGCCCGTTTGAGCAACATGACATGCTAAGAACATTTATAAAGAACATATTGCGAACAATTAACCTCTTATAGCCTTGAGCTTTTAGCTTTACATCACATTATTAGCAGGCTATAACTGAAATGAAACAATGGGGTCGCGCAATGTGAACTCATTGCATGCAGAATGCAGTCACCGAAATATGCAGACACCGAAAGCGAAGCGCGAAAATATAAGCGAGCAAATCTCTTTGAAAAATAAAATATGTGTTGGTCTGTGATTTTGAACCTTACGGCTGTATGTTTGGTTATTCAAGTACCGCGTAACCTCTTTTGAACTTCATCCAAAACAAACATCTTCATGATTCTCAGATTGATAATCAAGGGCAAAACACAGTGCAGGAGTAATGCTCCAGAATAGAATCACTCCTACGGATTGTCTTTGTCGTGTCGTGGGTGAAATATTTCTCAGTCCCGACCAAACTCAGATTTGTGTTCTGTGTATGAGTCATTCAAACTCGAATGAAGCGAGGTTCAGTCTTAACGCGGCATGGGACGTAATTACTGTTAAGCATAAACAACAAAGGGAGTGTGAGTTGGTATGGGGCGAGTGGAGAGGGAGAGACTAGTTAGTTAGTTAGTTAGTTCGGGTTTAACGTCCACAGCACCGAGGTGATCATGGACGGCCCTGACGGGCGGGTTATGGGGGACAGGGAAATCTATTGCCTATGGAGTACGACCTGAACACTGATCAACTCAGGCGCACTCCAACTGTGCCACTCAAAGGAACTTTCAACGGACATGCTATTGAACAAATCCGTTTTTTTCCCCTGGATTGTGAGTCCAGCTACCGGGGCCGGGACGGGATTCGAACCCACGACCCGGCGATTCCCTTCGCTCTCCTGCTCCGACGTTTTTAACCGAGGGAGAGACAATCACATCACGGCAAGATATAGATCGACCATGATGGTTCAAGGGTGGTGCCAGGGGCTTGGCGCTCATAGGCGCCAAGATATCCTGGCTGGCCGGCACCACCCTGGAACAGGCTATCATGGTCGATCTGCCTCCTTAGGACAACTCAAAAATGTGCGTATTTCGTACCTGGGACACAATGAGTGAAGACAACTGTTCTATGCAATAAAGGGATAATAGTTTGCAATATTATCTCCATCGCCGTAATGTTCTTTGTATATCTTAAAAATAATGCTGCGCAAAATGACTAAATTAAAGCGTTCTGTTCCAAGGCCGGCGGCCGGGTTTTCACGGATTGCTACGATTCGCGGAGGCAACGGGTTAAGGGCTTCAACAGTGGCTCACGCTGACAGATTTTGTTTCTGGCAAAGTGAGGTAAGCAACAATTTGTCACCTGCCACATCGGCTTCGTGGCACATGTTTCAATGTGCACACAATGTGTTCGTACTGACTGACCTGCCATTACCATAAATGGAAACAGCTCTCACGCGCTATTCAGTACCGCTAGTCTGCCGGATTCCTCCACTGCGCACAAGGGGCAGAAGGAAACCTCTGTTACGTGTGTTTAACCCTTTCAGCGCCAACACCCTACTGACAGCAGGAGATTGATTGACCATGATAATTCAAGGTTAGTGCCAGATTGACCTTGGCGCCTTCAGACGCCAAACTAATCTGGCACTACCCTTGAATTATCATGGTCAATCCACCTCCTGCAAGTCGTACATAGTCGTTAAGTAACACTTCCAAAATTCGGGAAATGCGCCCATGGCGCTAAAGGGGTTAAACGCGTGGGCCGTGAAAAGAAAAGAAGAAACGTCATAGTTGAGGCAAGGCAGCATTGAGAAGTAGCTGTACCGGTGAATTTGAGCAGTGTACGGCCCTGAATGGAGCAAGGGTGATCAGAATAGCTTGGCGCCCATAGGCGCCAAGCTATTCTGGCACCACCCTTGAATCGCTTTAAGAAATAAAGTTTCAATATTCATTTTAGAAAGTTGGCGACTAGCAACTTCTAGCGTTTGCTAATCAGTGACAGCAATGTAAGCATCAATTAATTGGCTTCCACTGTAGCGCACTGAGTGCCGCCCTGTGTATCGACAATTCGCCTTGCATGCATTGTCGCTCTTGAAACAACCCCCATCCACAAGAGGAATAGATTGTCATGAGCCCCCGCAATTGAGGGGGCTCGTGACAATCTATGCCTCTTGTCGAACTCTATTTGCATCTGTGTTTCTGCGGTGGAAGCGTCTGGGGGTTGGTTATGGGAGGCATATTTTCGCACTAGTGTTTGAAAAGGAAAATGGCACTCAGATGCTTCTTGTTTGGTTCACACTTAAAACTCAAAAACTTCCTACAGTCGAGGGGCTTGTAGATGTAACAGATAATAATGTCATCGACCTTGTTAACAAGAGGTGTTTATTTTCATGAGTCCCTGCTGGCTGTAGAGGCACATGCGGATCAACGTCCCTACGTCTATTGCTTGGGGTTGCTGTTTGGTCACTTACGAGGGTGTATGCATCGTTCAGTTCTAAAAAAAATAAAAACAAAAAATTTCACTCTTCAGAACAAGTGAGATTTAACCTTGCAAGCGAATTGCATAGATCCTTGTGAGCCCGTATGTTGAAAATGCTAATGAGGATCTATGTCTCTTGCAAGGCTGCTTGTGTTCGCCGTTTGTTCCGAATCTCGGATGAGTGCAAGTGCACGGTTTAGTTCCAAACAGGTCTTCACCTTTCGGACAAGGGGTTTTGTATTGAGTCCACTATTGATGAGGAAATGGGCAGGGTTAAGCGAAGTTTGAGTTTCTTACAAGGTCTGGGATCCAGACACTTTCATCTGCAAGGGAAATAGATTTTCATGGGTCCCTGCCTGCTTGCTGCAGGGACCCATGAGCATCTATGCCTCATGCAGCTGGCGATGATCGCACCTCTGTATATTCTGAGAGGGGAGCCTGAGACAAAATCTGAGTTTCATACAGCGAATGTGTCAAAAGATGGTAAGCGGAAACTGATCAATGTAAGCACAATATGTACACACAAAATTGTGGGGGGGGGGGAGGGGAGGGGGTGGAGGGGGGGGGGTGGGTGGGAGAGGAAACGCATGCGTGTACATACACGCGGTCACACAGACGAGCGCAAACACACGCTCGCACGGCCCCGCACACATGGTCGCGTGAAAATCGCATACGTCAGTTGCAATGACAAATCACATGTATCTTAAATATTGCAAGTATTGTGCAATTCTTTCGTTTTTCTGATGTAAAAACAAAACAGTGATTTTCATGTTAAAACGGAAAAGAAAAAAATAAATTATTGGTTAGAATTAGAAAAGGAGGGGGAAATACAACCATATGTACAGGAAAATGGTGACGTCCTGACTATTATGCGAAAATACAGAAAATTTGGCAAATGTTTCCGAGGACATTTTAACTCATTCAGCCCGACGGCCGTTTTTCCCAAATTTTGGAGGCGTCATCTAAGGACTATGCACCAGTTGCGGGAGATGGATCGACCATGATAATTCAAGGGTAGTGCCAGATTAACTTGGCGCCGACAGGCGCCAAGCTAATCTGGCACTACCCTTGAATTATCATGGTCGATCCATCTCCCGCTGTAGGGCGTCAGGGCTGAATGGGTTAAACGCAAAACTAATTTTTATCACTTTTTCTAATAAAGAAGTCTTGTTCTTAGTGAAATCCTGTTCACCCCTTCACTGTCAGCAGGGCAGATTACGATGAACGCGTGTTAATTCAACGACAAAGAGCCGCCACCAGCCTTCCAAAGAGCTTGCATGTAAAGCGATGCCAGCAGGAGGCCCCATAAATCGCTTGAGGATCGTCTCGTGCAGTTGGATCGCGTTCACCTTTTCGTGACAGCGAAGGGGTTAGGGCCACGCTATCCCGACCTTTGATATTTTGCATTTCCACTTTTTTCATTCAAGTTTCAATCGACCTTTCAGTTGTTGCCGCAAGCCACGCATGTTTTCTGCAAGTTTCGCGGACATTTTTACACGGAGAAAAAAAGTAGGTGAAGCGGCGACTTTGAAGAACCGAAGAAGGAAGTTGTCAATTCGACAGAATAAAACGTCAATATTAACCCCTATAACTGCCGAGAACAAAGTGAACGCAAACCAGCTGGAAGAGACATAAATCCTCATAGCGGGGGCCCATGAGGATTTATGTCTCTTGTTAGTCATTTAGTGTCATTTACTACATCTGTTTCTTCACGCGAAGCGGGCCGGTCGACGTGCAGTGGTTTCAGACGCGAAATGCGTGATCACATGGCAGCGAATGGGTTAACTCATTCAGCCCGACGCACGTATTTCTCAAATTTTGGAGGTGTCATCTAACGACTATGCACCTGTTGCAGGAGATGGATCGACCATGATAATTCAAGGGTAGTGTCAGATTTGCTTGGCGCCTCAAGGCGCCAAGCTAATCTGGCACTACCCTTGAATTATCATGGTCGATCCATCTCCTGCTGTAGTGCGTCAGGGCTGAATGGGTTAATGTTTTAAAGTACCATTGCGCGTAAACTGAAGACACATTTCAGCACCATTTGTGTTTAGTATTCCTTGTTGACAAAGCTAATAGACTTTAACAGGCAGTTTGGACAGGCAGCAAACACACACACGTAGTCGTACTTATTTATTCTGCGCAGCCGTTAGCGTGTCAATCTATTTTTAGTTGTTTCTCGTACTGATAGCGTTTTATTTATAGAACAGAGTGGAGTCATTGTCAAGTTTCTTGATATCAAGACAATATTTGCTGAACTAGATTGTCGTGTCTAAATGAACCATAACTAGACTTTTGTTTAGCGTTTTGTAACCATCTGTTACAGAAGTGTGTATTTGAACAGTTACGGCGGTAGTGGGCCTTTAATTAACCTCTTGTGCATGCACAATGGTGTTAACCCCTCCTGTGCCACGGGAAGTTCCCGTCAGTTAGGGAATTTTGACTCAGTGTATCACTTTTGATTTGTGGTTGTACTTACCGACCCAGGGCCACTCATCCAGCACCAGATTATCATCATCACACAGGTCGTCGTCGTTAGACTCACTCAGTGGACCTGAAAGACACGAAATCATCATCAGTCACCAAGTCCGCAGTCTATTCTAAAAGGCACGTTACATCAGTTAACCCGTTCAGTGCCAAAAAGATCTTAACACCACCGAACTGCAAGAGGTATAGATCCTCGTGGGCCCCCGCAGTCGCGGGGGCTCATGAGGATCTATGCCTCTTGCTGAAACCGCTTTGAATCCATGTTCCTGGGACAACTAGTGCAGACACGCGGCCTGCGTCAACTGGTACTGACGGGGTTAATTAACTTGTTTGTTTTGGATGCTGGTTGGTTGGCCGGTTGGTTGGTTGGTTGGTTGGTGTATTGGTGTATTGGTTGGGTCGGTTGGTGTGTTTGTTTGTTTGTTTGTTTGTTTGTTTGTTTGTTTGTTTGTTTGTTTGTTTGTTTGTTTGTTTGTTTGTTTGTTTGTCAAACTCACCCTCATAGACTTGAACCACATTTTCACTCCGTCGCACAAACCGCATACACGTAAAGCGATGAGTTCTGCAACAGAGGAACACAATGATTCTTAATTCACTCGTAATCAGAATGTCCGACCAGAGATTGTTCGAGCTATACCGTATACAGATACACGCGTATACATCTGTGTGTGTGTGATGTGGCCGTGAACAAGAAACATCTTTATGTACGCAATGGCATTGAAAGATAACCGTTTCCTGGAGACTTTTTTAAATAAATCATTTGGCTAACCCTTCCAGCGCCAACACCCTACAGCGGGAGCTTGATTGACCATGATAATTCAAGGGTAGTACCAGATTAGCTTGGCGCCTGAAGGCGCCAAGCTAATCTGGCACTACCCTTGAATTATCATGGTCAATCCAACTCCTGCAACTGGTACATAGTCGTTAAGTAACACTTTCAACATTAGGGAAATGCGACCATGGTGCTAAAAGGGCTAAAGGAGATGGAGGGGGGGGGAGAGGGGGGAGAGGTGGGGGAGAGGAGGGGCCGGGGGGGGGGGGCGTTTGGCTGTCGGCAGCCCTTTTTGTCGAGGTGATTTCTGCAGAAGGACTAACAAACTGTAGTTTTTTTAAAGGAACATAATTGTCCAATGCTCAGGAAACGGTACCAAAGATAATGGAAATAGTTTTGTTTGTGAATAAATTGCACTCATGTTTGATGTTAATTTTCGGTTTGCACTATACTGATTTTTAAAAGAAATATACATGTTCCCGAATGATTGACAAATAACGCTGATTTGACAAGCACATTTTAAAGATTGTAGAGCATGAGAGACACGCAACCGTTAGAATGAGAAAGCTTTCGAATTGTACATGTCCATGAAAAAGATCTCTTCAGAACTGTACATGCAAATTAAGCTTCACAGCTCCGAGCCAATCAAACGTCGGAAGAGGAAAGTTTGCCGCCGGAAATGAAGGCAGATCACCTGACAAGGCTTTTATCCGGTGACAGCTCGGCTTACAAGGCAAACGTACTTTTCTCCATGTCAGCAACTCAGCTGTCATTTAGTCGAAATTTGCTTAGAACTGTCAGGCAAATTTCTATCTTGTGTGGAATATTGCCTCCTCCCGTCACCTCCCAACCCCCAACTCCCCCCCCCCCCCAACCCACCCCCCTTGCTCCGCCTACCTTCCCCCAAAGCTCGGTCTTAGTTCTTTATATATGTGCACGTGACGTTCTGCCTAGCTTATTCGAGATGTGCTCACACAGATACGCGGCGTACAGCCGCGTATCTGTGTGCGCACATCTCAAATGCCGTTTAGGCTTGCAGAGGTTGGAAAGGTATTGCCGCATAATCGAAGATTCATATATGCGCATTGATCTGTAATTCTATAATTGCGGCGGGCATTTTCGACCATATTCGTACAGTTATTAGATTTTCGCGTCAGGTTTGGTCTCAAAGATCAACAACATCAAAGAACAGAAACGACAAGAACGAAAAACAAAAGCAACAATAAAATGAAATACTTCCCGTCCCTTTCATTCTTTCTGACGTTGTTAGTGAAATACTTCCCGTCCCTTTCATTCTTTCTGACGTTGTTAGTGTAAGATCGACGTCGGCCGCTGTTGGCCCACGCACGGCCGTGCCGCTTGCCAACGGCGGCCGACCTCGGGCCGATGGCCGTTTGTGCATTGGGTATCGTACAGCAGAACCTGTTTTCAGCGACCACCTTACGAGAGATCGCCTGTCTTTAAAGACCATCATTTAGATGGCTGTAGCCACCACGTAAGATGTAACGACAGGTGACACTTTTGCCACTTTTTGCTCTGTTGAGAGAGGACCTGTCATTTAAGACCGCTGTTTTCTTGTAATAATAAATAGGGTTGTTCACTCACACCAGTTGACTGAGGTTCTGCTATTTCACAACATTCGCACCATGCCTCCAGTCTGTGATTTTTAACCTTGCGGATCTAAAGCTGTAAGGTCCAAAGTCACAGACCAACCAGTAAGCAAACGTCCTCGGGCCCACGACGGCCACAGTGGTGTGCGCGGGCCCACTGCGGCCGTCGTGGCCCGAAGGCGTTTTGTTCTGGGGCAACACGCACATTATTCTGAGCAAGCGACAGATCATTCGTTCCTAAACTCAGTGTTTCTCATCGACAAAATTTGCCGCACGATTTTCAATCTTTCGCGACAGATCCTTTGATGTCGGGGTGAAACCATGAAATCCCCCCGTACTAATTTGATAACCAGCGAAAACGCCCTTGAGCCATCGCGCAACTCAAACAGCAGATGAAAACACAACAAACTATCACTGCCGCTCATGAATCACCCGCGTCAGCCTCGATTAGCTTACGAACGATCGGTTAGCTTGAGGCGAACTTGTACCATAGTCTCGAGGGGGGGGGCGGGGGAGAAGGGGCGGGGTGAAGAGGTTAGGGTGGACCATTGATGAAAACTATATTGTATCACTCAGTAGCAAAAGATTTTCGGGCTGCGACGGCTGCCTACATCTAAGCCAATAAATGGGCTGCATTCAGCTGTAGGCCTACACCTGAGGTCTGATTCGGGTCTAACATGCGAGAAAGATAACTACGCGAGACATTCCTGTGTTGACTTTGGCGTACGCCAGACACAAACCGGATTCACTTTTCTGTACGCCAGATACAAACCAGATTCACTTTGGTGTACGCCAGATATAACCCGGATTCACTTTGGTGTACGCCAGATACAAACCGGATTCACTTTGGTGTACGCCAGATACAAACCAGATTCACTTTGGTGTACGCCAGATATAACCCGGATTCACTTTGGTGTACGCCAGATACAAACCGGATTCACTTTGGTGTACGCCAGATACAAACCAGATTCACTTTGGTGTACGCCAGATATAACCCGGATTCACTTTGGTGTACGCCAGATACAAACCGGATTCACTTTGGTGTACGCCAGATATAACCCGGATTCACTTTGGTGTACGCCAGATACAAACCAGATTCACTTTGGTGTACGCCAGATATAACCCGGATTCACTTTGGTGTACGCCAGATACAAACCGGATTCACTTTGGTGTACGTCAGATACAAACCGGATTCACTTTGGTGTACGTCAGATACAAACCGGATTCACTTTGGTGTACGTCAGATACAAACCGGATTCACTTTGGTGTACGTCAGATACAAACCGGATTCACTTTGGTGTACGTCAGATACAAACCGGATTCACTTTGGTGTACGTCAGATACAAACCGGATTCACTTTGGTGTACGTCAGATACAAACCGGATTCACTTTGGTGTACGTCAGATACAAACCGGACTCACTTTGGTGTATGCCAGATACAAACCGGACTCACTTCGGTGTACGCCAGATACAAACCGGACTCACTTCGGTGTACGCCAGAAGTAAAACAGAATCACTTTGGTGTACACCAAATACAAACCTCCGATTTGCATTTGATGTACACCAAAGTGATTCTGTGACAAAGTGACTTTGGCGTATGCCAGACACAAAACCTGAGACATTGTGGCGTACGCCAAATAAAATATGAGTCACTGTGGCGTACGCCATGTGCAAACCGGAGAAAGTTTGGCGTACGCTAGATACAAAACGGAATCTCTGTGGCGTACGCCGGATACCAACCGGAGTCACTGTGGCGTACGCCAGATACAAACCGCAGTCACATACACCGGATACAAAGACGGATACGTCGACTACTGAATGCAGCCCGTTTGTTGGCTTAGAGATAGGCCTAAAGTTGAGTTACGGCCCGTTTGATGCTGTGATGTTGACCGATTAGGAGACTAAGCTATTGGCGTGTTTGTTCGGAAATGGCGCTGTCTTTAGATCTCACAACGGTCATCCAGTCACAACCAAACGCTGAAATTACCATCTACTGTGTCAGTCAGTGACAGTTACTGCCCTTGTCGGTAAAGGATACAATCCCGGGGATTTGTAGATCACTCACGGGTCTACACTGGTTGTCTCCCTCGATTCGCTGCGATGATGATGCGCGCGGCGAATCGAGAGGGACAACCAGTGTGTCAGGGATCGTGTAAAAGTTTTCGACGAAACGCTGGGACGTCGGCTCAACAACCACAGTGGTTTTCTAACTGTTTTTATAAACGCTTTGGCTGTCGGTCGAACTACTAACAGCGATATAATAATAATAATAATAATAATAATAATAATAATAATAATAATAATAATAAATAATAATAATAATAATAATAATAATAATAATGACTACTTATATAGCGTTATGTTAACTAGATATGGTTAATTACATTTATCGCAAAAAGCACATACATGTTGTATTAGCCATTTCTCTCAAACACGGCTAAAGTGGAAATGTGTGTGACTTTGAACATTAGGAAAGAAAGAAAACTACCGTGTGTGGTCACGAGTACGGTCAGCTGAGTAAGAGGTCTGTGGCTCCATATCTGAGGACCACCATCTCTCTCTGGGCGCGAACACTTTGTTAGGCCAGTGATTCCCCGGGTCCCTATATATATTCCATTCGGTCAGAACTTGAAGAGGTATAGATTCTTGTGAGCCCACCGTAGTATGAGTCCAGCAAGAGGCATAGATCCTCATGAACCCCCGCAATTGCGGGGGCTCATGAGGATGTACGTCTTTTGCAGTTGGGTCCTGCTTGCTGTTCCCGGGCAGTGAAGGGCCAGGTCTAGCTGCGACTCATTCCCCAAGTCCGCTTGACTGCTGACAATTAGCCCATATCAGCTGAGGTAATCTCCCAAACTACGTCTTCCCGGTCCTAGGCAAGAAATAAAACCAATACTGCGAGAAGGAGGACATATTTGGGTTGCAGGAACCACAGGCTTGGAATAGAGAAATAAGCTTTCATGATGTGTATTAATGCTCAGTATTTA
The DNA here is from genome assembly GCA_036245525.1 of Semisulcospira habei. Classification (NCBI taxonomy): domain Eukaryota; kingdom Metazoa; phylum Mollusca; class Gastropoda; family Semisulcospiridae; genus Semisulcospira; species Semisulcospira habei. Next base: position 27,969,433 of record BTPG01000005.1, read on the forward strand.
TTTGACCTAGCCATGTAAAATAAGACGAGTTCTGTTTCACAGTGACTAGGATAAATAATTACTGTTAGAACTATGCGCATTGATACACAGTGTAATAATAATAATAATAATAATAATAATAATAATAATAATAATAATAATAATAATGTACATTTATATAGCGCTTAACCTCCAAATGAATGGTGCTCTAAGCGCCATACAGGATCAAAAATCACAGAAAGAAAACGCTACAATAAATGTTACAAAAACTAAAGTGACACATATCAAAAGCTCACACTCACACATACACACACACTGTTACAAGAATAGTTACTGCTAAAGATTGCTAACGCACTGAAAATGCATCTAACTGTATGCATAAGAAAACAGATAGGTCTTGAGCAGTAATTTAAAAGCAGAGTTGGGCATGTCTGACATTTGCTGGAAGGTCGTTCCAGGTGACTGGACCGAAATAAGAAAAGGTACGCACGTAAAAGCGCAGTCCTCTGCCCCAGCCAATGGCACGAACACTATAACTAAGATCGCCGAAAAAAGTAAAATGCCAGCACGAAGATGATTGTTTTTAAACGGAACACCAAAAGGGTCAGAACAAAAGCGTAACCCATGTGGATTCATATCTGCGACCTGTCGGACGAAAGGTCAACGCTCTACCACCCCCTTCCGAGGGCACCTTCACTTACTTAAGGCCTGAATCCACGAGAAGGCAATGCCATATTCTCGTGGATCCAGGCCTTAAGACACAAAACGTATGCTGGTTGTGAGTTTAGACCAGATTACAGTTTCTAAATACTCGCTTGCAAGTCCAGAAAAGAAGCAAAATGTTCAGCATTATCACTCATGTCTCAAATATTACATTTTTGAGTTGGTTCTACGTATCACATGATTGTGCATTGTTTGTGTTTAGAGTATACACGTGCGTGTTGGGTTGGGTTCACGGTGGCGCTTTCACCCGCCGTGCAGCTGATATAAAGCGCCTGTGACTGTATGACTCATTTTATCATACTAACCTGTCTACATTGTACTGGATGACCCTGTATTTGTTGAGGCCCTGGACTGAGATGCAGGTCCGGTTGTGCACGAGTTGTCGTTCCGAACACAGGCCGAGACTAGTTGTAGTGTAAACGCGGCGGGGAGTCCTCTCGTTCGCACATGATTTGAGGTTGTGGTCTCGTTGACGCCACATGTACATACCCTGATAAATGTCACGAAATGTATAGTCACGGCGGAAACAAGGCACCCAAGAAAGCAATAACAAATTTATACAAATTACAGTCAAATTACGCGTTCTCGCGTCCATCATTAACACACTGGAGACGCGCTGCTTTTTGCCGCGAGTCCAGATGCATTACGTCTAGTATTCGTTTAAAAAAGTAACGATGACAACGTGTACAGAGAAGTTGTTCCTTGACGCAGATTGTGTTTTTAAAACCATGAATTCAATGTCATTAAAAAAAACTTGGATACAAAGTGGTTTCAGCAAGAGACATAGATCCTCTTAAGCCCCAGTAGAATGGGGGCTTATGAGGATCTATGCCTCTTGCAGTTGGGTTCTGTTCACTTGTTCAGGAGGTTAATGATGATGGACGCTAGAGCCTCACCTTGACGTACACCTCCTGTTTCTCCGCCCACTTAGGCACGTGACGTAAGTGTAGCCACCACAGCCGGGTACTCCAGGGCTTCAGTTCTCCTTCCTCTTCCACACTCTGTAGGAATTCTGGGAACTGACAAGTCCCTTGCGCACCTGAAAACATAATAGAACGATTTTTTTTAAAAAATATGTGTCGATATAAACCGCATCAAACGGGCCCGATTAGATGCGAGTATCCTTATAGCAACAACATTAACTCATTCTACCCCAGACACACCACAGCAAAATAAGGATCGACCATGATAGTTCAAGGGTGATGCCAGAATTGCTTGGCGCCTATGGGCGCCAAGCTATTCTGGCATCACCCTTGAACTATCATGGTCGATCTGTGTCCTGCACTAGAGTGCAGTCTTCAGAAAACAATGGCAAAATTTGGGGATTTCGGTGTTGGGGTAGAATGAGTTAAAACTGTAAACATGCTTAAAGATAAAGGAGCTAAAAGGTTTCATGATATTGGCGTGCATACATATGACAACAGAAACAAAATAAAAACGTGGTTTGACAAGACGAACTGACAGTTGCGTTCAGTGTGTTTTGATTTACGATATTCAGAAATAAAATATGCTCCGGTGGCAGGGAAAGTTTTTTAAATGTCACATATCGAACTACACGAATACACCCGCACACGAGCACGCAAATACACAATTCAACTGTAGGCCTAACATCTCTTTAGAGAACATCCCAACGAACAAAGAAACACGCTTAGAAAACACAATTTATTAACATTTCGGGTTAAAACCCGAAATGATAATAAACTGTGCTGTGTCTTTTCTAAGCGTGTTTCTTTTTTCCGAAAAAAGAGAGATACAATGAATAACACTATTTGCTACTTATCTTTTGAAAAATCCGAAATATTAGTCAACTGTGTTGTCGATGTCTTTTCTAATCGTGTTTCCTTTTCGTGAGATGTTCTCAGCATTTCACACGCTTGGCCTTGACCTTTTTGGTTTGTATTTCTCACTTGTCTTTGTCTTGGGGACGTTAATATGCCATTTCATCAAAAACAAATGAAACCGAGCGACACTGGTATCTAAGCTTCTCTGACCAGGACAAATTGATTATCTATATCATTTATACCCAGCAAAGTAAACCAAATTACAAGAGCACGCCAGACACCAAGATGGACTGGCTGACAAAGGGTATCTGTACAGAAAATCAAGGGAAACGCGTCGCAGAACCATTCGATGTCTCTTTGGCCTCCAGCGCTAACTTTGGCAGATGGGTCAAGTACACCTTAGCTTGGACATTCTGAGCAGCCACTGTAGAATCTGCTGTGAGCAGCCACCCTTTTCTGTCGGGAAAATAGTCTTAAAAGACAGGTCCTCCCTCAAGAGAAGTATTGAAGAGCAAAATTTGTCACCTGTCATTAAAGACCATCATTTAGGTGGTTGTCGCCACCTAAATGATGGTCTTTAATGACATGTGACAAATTATTAGGTGTCTGTAGCCTATGTATATCATGGTCTCTCATGACAGGAAACAGCTCATACGGGTGGTCGATCAAAACAGGTTCTGTTGTAGCAACGATTTTCCCTCTTACAGCGGTCCCAAACACACTGTTGCTGTGTAATATTATCGGATCTGCTAATAGTAAACTGTAGACCTTTCATCTACAACAGTTTACTTTGATAAGTTCGAGGTTTAACTTCCACGCACCGGAGGGATAATGGCCGGCCCGAGGGGGCGGGTTATGGAGGACAAGGACAGCTATTGCCTATGGAGTGCGACCTGAACACTGATTAATTTGGCCGCACTGCAACTGTGTCACTTTGATTTATCAGGACCTTATGCCGGACATGCCATCTGAACAATCAGTTAATTATTGGGGTTTAACGCCGAGCAGGCGACTAAAGCCATATCACGGCGGGAATGATAAAAGTCTGGGCAGCCAGAAAGGTCTTAAAACATGATGTAAATACAGTTTAAAAGTATTCTTAGCTAAAACGCCAGACAGGTCAATCGTACATGTCTGCAGACTTTGGAAGTTCGTAAGAACAGTCAGATTTCTATAGACTACAGAGGCTTACATTTTGTAAAACAAATTGACTTCCTTACGAAAGCTGAAGATTTTGTCCGGGGAAACGTCCCGTCGTTTTACCTGGATAAGTTCAGGTGCAGTGGCATCTGATTAACCTGACGTTCCTTGACTAGTGAGGTGAACGGTAGTGGTTTATTAATTTGGCGTCTTTTTTACTATACGACAAGGTAATCAAGGACTACCCTTCAGCTATTTTATCGACCGATCACGAATGCGTCACTAATTTGGGGTGAAAATGACCTGAAAAAATCGATATGTTATCGCGATATTTCAGACACGCAAAACCAAAAATTAGACAAATGTATTGTTCCTTGCCACACTGATTAGTTTATTAGAAGTGCTCTCAAAATCGAATGTCCCTTACAACTTTGAAGACTGCAGCCTCTCTGCCATCATTTTGAAGGCACCTCAAGACAACATTTCTTAATCCGTTCAGTGCCGAGAAAATGTGAACACAGCTGCAAGAGGTATAGATCATCATGAGGCCCCCGCAGTTGCAAGGGCTCATGAGGATCTATGCCTCTTGCTGACATCACTTTGGATCCATGCGGGACAGCAAAGGGTTCTTTTTGTCTTGAATTAACTCATTCAGCCCTAAAGCCATACTCCCAAATTTTGAAGGCGTCATCTAACGACTATGCACCAATTGCAGGAGATGGATCGACCATGATAATTCAAGGGTAGTGCCCGATTAACATGGCGCCTGTCGGCGCCATGCTAATCGGGCACTACCCTTGAATTATCATGGTCGATCCATCTTCTGCTGTAGTGCGTCACGGCTGAATGGGTTAACGAAAACTGCAGAAAGACCGTCTGCGTCAGCAGGGGCACTGACCGGGTTAACTCATTCGCGGCATAAGCCGCGCATCCGGATGCGGCTGGCCGCGAATGAGTTCAGAAACTTGAACTGACTGCGCTTATTCTCTGTTGTCTTATGACACTCTCCTTGTTTCCAGATTGGTTCTTTTCTATCTACTCACCGAACATCTTCACAACCGAGGCGACATAAGCGTTCTGCCACACGGTGGATATGATCCTCGTCATTACCATCAACCTCGTCCCTGGTAACAATAATTAGACGATCTATGTGACAGTGTTAAAGCGACCTACTCCAGGCAGTAAAGGGTTAACCTATTCACTGCCGAGGGAAAAAACGCGGCCCAACTGCAAGAGGCATCCATCCATATAAGCACCACCCCCACCCCCAGCCACCCCCTTCCAAACACACACACACACACACACACACACACACACACACACACACACACACACACACACACACACACACACACACACACACACACACCAGACTTCTTCTATGTCTCTTTCCGAGAACAATTTGTATCCATGTTCCTTAGTTGATGCATGTGGTCGTTGAATGAAGAAAAGAAAGATTTCAAAAACAAAACAATCGTCTACTGGCGGGGAAAAGGTTAATATTTCGCAATATTTCCTTTATAAATGTATATGTATGTCTTATAATAATGTTGGACACAAGGGATAAGGTAAAAATATGAAGTTTGAAGGATTTTCTGCTCTTTATCCCCGGCCTTCGCACTCAGGAGAGTTTCTTTAAGTCAATGGAAAAGGTCCGGTACGTGCGCCTACTAAACTGGATTGTGAAAAGAAGGGAAGAAAAGTCTTAGCTGAGGCAAGACAACATTGAAAACCCGTTGTATCTGCAAATTATAACGACCAAACCCCGCCATGGAGCAGATCGCTTTGGAGATACGTAGACGTTGTACTGCTAAAAGACAGCTCAAAGCAAAACCATAACAAGGCAAGGAGTTTCGATTGTCAGTGTGTTTTCCAGCGGAAAAACTATTTATTCCACTTTTCCCGGTCGATGGACCCTAACAATAAAATTGGCGCAGCGCCGATCTCGTCTTTTTCATTGCTATTCACTCTTCGCTTTCAGGATTATTGAAGAAGCGATTTAAATGCCCCGCTGAGCCGCCACAATTCACTTTCTGAGGCCTTTAAAACAGCACCGCTTGAAGTCGCATCCGTTTTATTAACCTCCTGCATCATTAATGTGTGTTGGTCTGTGATTCCAGACCTTACGGCCGTAAGGTCTGGGATCACAGACCACGCACACAAGAGAATCTCTTGAGTGTTCATTTTCTTGGGTACGGTCTGCGTGCGCTCGAAGCGTAGTGCAAAAATTAGCTCGTGTGACGATAATGATGGAAATGTGTAAATCAGTGAGTGTAACATGAGGGACTGTTCACAAAAATAGTTGGATCGACCGTGGTTGTTCAAGAGGCCAACCGCCCAAAGAGAGAACAGTTAAAACACAGTGTATTAATATTTCGGGTTAACATCATTTTTTTCAAAATAGACATAAAAACAAAAACGCTTATTTGCAACTTGCTATATATATATATATATATATATATATATATATATATATATATATATATATATATATATATATATATATATATATATATATATATGTATGTATGTATATTGATACATATATATATATATATGTATATTGCTCTCTCTCTCTCTCTCTCTCTCTCTCTATATATATATATATATATATATATATATATATATATATATATATATATATATATATATATATATATATATATATATATATATAAGGGTTTTAATCCAAAATATTAAAGGTCCACTACCGCCGTAACTGTTCAAAGATACACTTCTGTAACAGATGGTTACGAAACGCTACACACAGGTCTAGTTATGGTTCATTTAGACACAGAAGAATCCAGTTCAGCACACGTCGTCTTTATATCAAGTAACCTGCCAATGACTCCACTCCGTTCTATAAATAAAACGCTGTCAGTACGAGAAACAGCTATAAATAAATCGACAAGCTAACGGCTGCGCAGAATAAATCAGTGCGATTACGGGTGTACTTTTGCTGCGTGTCCCAACTGCCGTTAAAGTTCATTAGGTGTGTCGACAAGGCGTAACATACACAAATGTTGCTGAAAATTAATGTGTCTTCAAATTTACGCGTAATGGTACTTTAATAAATTGTGTTTGTAATGTCTTTTCATAACTCATTCTACCCCAAGACCGAAATCCCCAAATGTTGCCGTTGTCCTCTGAAGACTACATCGCAGTGCAGGACACAGATCAACCATGATAGTTCAAGGGTGATGCCAGAATAGCTTGGCGCCCATAGGCGCCAAGCTATTCTGGCATCACCCTTGAACTATCATGGTCGATCCATATCTTGCTGTAGTGTGTCTGGGGTAAAATGAGTTAAGCGTGTTTCTTTCTTTACTGGGTCGGCTTCTGCAGTTTACGCGACTTCGAGTGATGAAGAAGTAGTTGGGCGCTCCGCCATAGCAGGAATGAAAGCAGCTAATGCCACAAAGGGAGAGGGATCGATAGAAACAATTTTAGTGTAGTCATTTTGCTAGGAGACTTAACCCCTTCGCTGACAAGTACCGCGAACACCATCTAACTGCAAGAGACATAGATCCTCATGAGCCCCCGCATTTGCGGGGGCTCATGAGGATCTATGCCTCTGGCTGACACCACTTTAAATCCATATTCTTTGGACGCCCGGATGGGCCTATTTGGCGTTGAATTAACGAAGATTTGAGAAACTCAGTCTCCGTCCACTGACTTGGAAGGGAAGGGGTTAAGCTGATTAGACCATACAGTTGCTATCAACGTCGACCCGTCTTTTACAAATGGTGCTAAGTAATGAGAAGGAAGTTCGGTCCTTGGCTTGAAAGCGTTACAGCAGATCCTGTCGCTGAGCGACCACCCTGTGCGATACCACCTTTTCATTAAAGAACCACCACCATGTTGGCTGTAGCCACCTAAATGATGGTGTTCACTTGGATGTGTCGCTTTTTGCATCTTCCTGGCTTCTCTTGAGAGAACACCTGACAGGCTGTATTTTTTAGATCAATTCTTTCGTGCTAACCCTATCCCTGCCACTGTACGCACATTTTTGTTTCTGAAATCTTGGTTCATTCAACGACCAAAAGCCCACATTCCAAGGAACATGGATGCAAACTGTTCTCAGCAAGAGGCATAGATCCTCATGAGCCCCCGCAGTCGCGGGGGCTCATGAGGATCTATGTCTCTTGCAGCTGAATCGTGTTCATTTTTTCTCGGCAATGAAGGGGTTAAAAAGGTGGGTTCTACGGTATACTGTTCTTCATGTCGGCCAACAGGGACCTACGACTACTATGATTGGTCTCATGAGCCACCACGCTTAAGATAGAAGGCTTAAAATAAGTCCATATGTTATGCATGTTGGTCTGTAATTTTGGACCATACGGTTTTTATCCATAAGGTCCTGATTCTTAGACCGGCACGATCAGATTTCCTGACCTCACAAAGACATTGATAATTCATACCTTAGTTCATTCATTTATTACTATTATTCCTGACCTATCTCTAACCCATACCCGTACATTAAAACATTTCTTTTAACTCATTCTACCCCAACACCAAAATCCTTAAATTTTGCCCCTGTCCTCTCAAGACCGCATTGCAGCGCAGGACACAGATCGACCATGATAGTTCAAGGGTGATGCCAGAATAGCTTGGCGCCCGTAGGCGCCAAGCTATTCTGGCATCACCTTTGAACTATCATGGTCGATCCTTATCCTGCTGTGGTGTGTCTGGGGTAGAATGAGTTAACGCGAAGGTGTGCATGAAGAGGTGTGAGTGTTGTCTCGGGGCAGGTGGGGGGTGGGGGTGTCTTTTTTTTACAGAATGACTATGGAATCAAATTCTCTCGCATTTAATTCTCCACAAAAGAGGTATGTCACATTCATCGGTCTTTGTTTGCAGGTCTGCACTGCGGCTGAAATCGGGATCGCGAAGCTCGTCACACATACACTACAACACGGCACCATCCCAAACCCCGTCGCAGCAGCAGACACTAGAAAAGCGATCGGAATGCATGCAGGCCTGTCAAGTCACAGCCTGAATTCACTGACACCTCCTCCATCTGAGGCTAGGATATATGTAAACATACAGAGATCTATCATTCGGCAAGACGCATAGATTCGCATGAGCCCCTGGGGAGCAGGGGACCATGAGAATCTATGCCTCTTGCAAACGGAATAAGACTGCATAGCTGCCAAGGCACTGCGTATCGATCTCTCCTATTACGGGACAGCGCGAAGGGGCGGCAAATCATAGCAATCCACACATGATACAAGGGCGACAATTGATCTTCCCTTTGAACAAGGGCAGCTAACTGGAAGGAAGCCGGGTTGCCGGTGCAAACTGAGGGGTCTGTATTGCCGATCAATTGACAACGAGCACCGTCATAAAAATAAAATTAAACAACAAAAAGTGCGCCTGCCTCTTTATGTGAGACGACCCAGTGTGAGGCAATAAAACTCGGGCCGGTGTGCGCTGGCCAAACGGCGGCACACGTCGGCCCTAGGACTTTTAGCTTACTTGTGGAATAGTCCTAAATCATTTTCATTTCGAAGGAAAGAAAAGAGGAGAGGCAGAGTGTACTCGTCTCCTGTAGAGCTTTCAGGTCGAAATCTTTTCCTTTGGAAGAACAGCAAAGACTTAATCCATTCAGCCCTGACGCACTACAGCAGGAGATGGATCGACCATGATAATTCAAGGGTAGTGCCAGATTAGCTTGGCGCCGACAGGCGCCAAGCTAATCTGGCACTACCCTTGAATTATCATGGTCGAGCCATCTCCTGCAACAGGTGCATAGTCGTTAGATGCTTAGTCGTTAGATCACGCCTCCAAAATTTGGGAAATACGTGCGTCGGGCTGAAAGACTTAAAGTGATCTGCTCCATGGCGGGCTTTGGTAAGTTATTAAAATTCGCCGGCACAACGGGTTATTTGTGTTGTCTTGACTGAGCTAAGACTCTTCTACCTTTTCAGAATCTGTACGAGTAGGCACACGGAGCCGGACCCTTTTTTTTTTTTTTTTTTTTTTTTTAACGTAACGAAAGGAATTCTCCTGCTTTCAAAGTGAGAAGAAGAGAAAGAAAAGTCTTTCGTTTTACGACACGTAAACTTCAGAATTTTCGTGACCCCTTGGGTCCAGCATTATTGTAAGGCACACTTGGAACATTTGCGATCTAGTAACCCTTTACTGCCTGTAGTAGGTCGCTTTAACTCCTTCGCTGCCACAGAATACGTACGTACATTTTTGTTTCTGGAATCTTGCTTCATTCAAAGACCAAAAGCCAACATCGTCCAAGAAACATGGATAAAAATTGGTCTCAGCAAGAGGCATAGATCCTCATGAGCCCCCGCAGTCGCGGGGGCTCATGAGGATCTATGCCTCTTGCAGTTGGATCGTGTTCGCTTTTTTTTTTCTCGGTAATCGATGGGTGAAAGCCGGCCGCAGGCCTTGTAGCTGTTCATCCCTCATAACGAAGAAGGGGAAGCTTGGTGGTCCACGGATGCACGGTCGGACCAATTCATGTCACGGTTAGCAGATTTATATACGGTCCCTGTCCTTGTGACCCTACACTTGGTCTCGTTGTCTTCTCAAAGACTGACTGCTTTCATTGTGCTAAGTTTGGCGATAAAAAGTAACATACTGACGAGCAAAAGAAATGCGACTTCATTGGAATCATCGGAAACACTTCAGCGTTTCCGATGATTCCAATGTAGTCGCATTTCGTTTGCTCGTCGGTGCATAAATCTGTCCTTGTGCTAGACCGCACAAAAGTTCGAGAAAAGAGATGGAAGAACCTTGATCAAAAAGTGACTATGCGTTAGGTTAGACAGACATACATGGGCGGAAAGGGGTCTTTTTGTCAACCATCTATCAAGATACTTTCATACTTTGACCTTTATTGAACAGACATGCGCACTTCATATACAGAGGTTAGAGTCACAGAAGAAAGAACCAAAAGTGTGATTTAGTAACTACGGAATGGAAAAGTCTTGCTCGCTCTGTGACAAGTCTAGAAGTCTGACTGACATTACTTCCTATGGAGTGCGAGATCAGTTTACCACTTTCTGCTGAATGCACAGTCAAGTCTGACATGAATTATTGTCTACGTAGGCTTGCTATTAATTTGTATGTAGCCTTTTCACGAACACGATTCTGCCAGGGAGGTGTACGCAGGGAGGTGACAGCTACTTTGTGAAGGCAAAAGACAGTAAGACCATTTTGTGAAAAACGAGATTTTCGTTCTAATACAATGAAAATCTTGCTTTCCACTAAAATGTTCTTAACGTCTTTTGCTTTCACAGACCACAGCCTATAGGCCTATCTGCTAGAAAGGGGGCGTTGAAATACGCGGATAGTATCACGCACGGAATCGATACACGCTCTGATTTATTGTGGCTGAGGGACTGTGCATTTCACGCTAGCTACAATAGATAGAAATTCAAAAGAGACGAAGAAACACGCTTAGAAAGAACAAGTACAGCACAATTTATTGTAATAAACTGTGATCTGCCTGTCCTTTCGTGTGCGTCTTTCGTTCATTGGGAATGTCACGACTGGTTTAGAAAACGAATGAAAAAAAACACAACACAGACACACAACTGAAGAAAACAAACACGATCTTCAAAAACGTTTCCGAGGAAGAATAAAGAATCGAGACTGTAACATGAAGCATTCAGCCAGGCAATAAAGAATGAGAATTCCATTCTAGAAAACGCTGAGACGATTTTTATTATAAAAAGGGGGGAAAAGGGTGGCTTTGGGGGGCTGGGGGCTTGGAAGGAGCGGTTTGTTGTATTAACTCATTCTACCCCAACACCGAAATCCCCAAATGTTGCCGTTGTCCTCTGAAGACTGCACTCTAGTGCAAGACACAGATCGACCAAGATAGTTCAAGGGTGATGCCAGAATAGCTTGGCGCCCATAGGCGCCAAGCTATTCTGGCATCACCCTTGAACTATCATGGTCGATCCATATCCTGCTGTGGTGTGTCTGGGGTAGAATGAGATAAAAGAGTGGAAGGGTGGAAATCCCGCAAAATCTTGACAGACAATAACGTTCACTCCTTGACTGCTACTGACGTATACGCGTCTTTTCCGCCGAGCGGTATCGTCAGCAGCATTCAAAGGGTTAAAGGAATGCGTGCTGTGTTTCGGACCGTACGGCTTCGTAGAGGCTTTGAAACGTGGGGAAGGAGGCGGGCGGAATGGAGGGGGCCAGAGAAGGGCAGATGAAGGAGGTGTTGGTAGTTTTCGTTGTTGTTGTTGTTGTTGTTGTTGTTGTTGTTTTGGGGGTTGGTTGGTTGGTTGGTTGGTTGGCTGGCTGGCTGGCTGGCTGGCTGGCTGGCTGGCTGGTTGGTTGGTTTGTTGGTTTTTCTTGAAAACGTTAAGTGTAGAGGGTTTACCGTCTGTTGTCAACAAGAACCTGACTGCAAAGTCGGGACACGGGGTATAGACTGAACAGTTTTTTTTTTTTTTACCGCAAATCGGGGTTCGAACCCGCGACCGTTTCGACGAGTCGAACGCTCTACCACCACCAGCTCTCCTCCTTTTTTAAGTGTGTGTGTGTGTGTGTGTGTGTGTGTGTGTGTGTGTGTGTGTGTGTGCGTGTGTGCGTGTGTGTGTGTGTGTGTGTGTGTGTGTGTGTGTGCGTGTGTGTGTAGGGGAGGGGGTAAGGGGTGGAAGGTGGCGGTGCAGGAGGTAGGGGTGGAAGGTGGCGGTGCAGGAGGTAGGGGTGACGGAGAAAAAATCTTGTGTCCCCTCTCAGCAATTGAGACGCAATCTAGACGACGCTGCGTCCGCATGGAGCCGACAAGCGGCCTTTGTGCCAGTGATATCATTACGGCGGCACCGGGCCCCTCGATCTGATTATTGCCAACACAGTGTCCCCTTAATGCGATTTCGCAAACTTGAAGCTGGGCGGAAAGGTGAATTAGAGGCCTAATAAAATTTATTAGACCAAGATAAATAATCGAACGACCCCCGCTATGGTGCTTTTGGAATGCAAACCGATCGCCGTCCTCTTTCGTTTGGCGGACCGTCTTTTTCAGTTTGGGGTAGCGTGGGTTAGGTCATGATGATGCCCTCATTTTGAGGAAGCCTGGCGCCAGTGTCTGTCAGCAAGAGGCGTAGATTCACAAGAACCCTTGCGTAGCAGGTGCCCACGTGAATCTATGGCCGGTTTTTTGCATTGGATTAGTATTTTTGTAGTTGGAAGCTCGGGTTTTGTCATTGTCGCACGCACGAAGGGGTATTGCTCGTAGGGGAAACTCTAGATCTAAAGCGAACGATACACATGATCTACAAGAGACACAGATGCTCATGAGTATCTGCAGCTTGTCGAAGTTCATTAAATCTATGCATCTATGATAGGTTTCCCTGCTCCTGTGTTCATGGGCGAAACAGAAGAGATATGTCACCTGCTCAAAATATCTTTTATCTGTGTTGGGAAGGGGTGGGGAGGTGCACTTCAAGTAAGGGTATTCCTCCAATGTGAGTTAGCCTTTTGGAAGAGGCATGGATCCACATGAGTCCCCGCATTCTGCGGGGACTCATGAGGATCTATGCCTTTTGTAGGTCTCGAGAGTTTTCGTCAATAATCATCAGGTGAAGATACGACTCACACGAACAGTTCTTCAGCTAAAGCAAACTGTTTTCAAACCATAGCACAACTCAAAAGTTCCACCAAACATTCTACGAAATTCAGTATACATCTGAGACTACTTATGATACTTTTACATCTGTGTTTCTCAAGCCAAACGAAGCGGGTGCCTATTCATGGTGGACACCGGAAAAGGGGGAATAATAGCAGGAATATATGTGAAAGGACCCGGATTATTACAGTTCTGCCATGCCAGACTGGCCGGCCAAGCCGTAGGAAGGTAGAGGTAACTTTTCTGTGCTATTCTGTGAAGGTAAAAGTGTGCATCCAAGTTTTTCTGAAAGGAAAATTTTCATTGTATTACATTGTATTACAATGAAAATTTCGCATTTTACCAATAGACGCTTTAACTCATTTGCGGCCAGCCGCATCGGGATGCTCGGCATAAGCCGTGCATCTGGATGCGGATGGCCGCAAATGAGTTAATCCTCATAGCAGAGTGCATGAACGCGTGGGGCAATGAAGGATCAACGGGAACAGATTTTCGTGAAACCTTGCAGCATACGAGGGCTCGTGACGTATACTGACGTGTTTCCGATGATTCCAATGAGTATATATAAGGCTTACAGTTTTCAAAAAGTCTACAGAGTCCGAAATAGCTCAGGCGGTTAAGCGTCTGAGCAAGAGAGCGAAGGGAATCGCCGGGTCGTGGGTTCGAGTCCCCGCCCCGGCCCTGGTAGCTGGACTCGCAATCCAGGGAAAAAAGACGGGCTTGTTCCATAGCATGTCCGTTGAGTGGTCCTGGTAAATCAAAGTGGCACAGCTGCAGTGCGTCTGAATTGATCAGTGTTCAGTTCGTACTCCACAGGCAATGGATTTCCCTGTCCCCCATAACCCGACCGTCAGGGCCGTCCATTATCACTTCAGTGCCGTGGACGTTATACCGCGAACTAACCAACCAACCAAAAAGTCTGCCAACCGTCGTAATGTGCCTATGATCTGAGTTTCTCTCTGGCAAAAGGAGAGAGCTTCTGAGCCTTCGTAGCTTATAGAAGGGGCTAGTGGCAAAGGAAAACATAATTTTCTATTGAGACACAAAGGAGAGACAGAGTAACCCTCGCAATCTATCCAGTATCCGTGTCTCTTCCAGCTGGCAAATTGCCGGGAGACAACTCCTTTTCGTACAACTTCTCCCGCTTTGTAGTACCCGGATGTGCCCCTTGTAGACTGTTGGCCGCGCTCCGGGCAAGGGTGTTTAGAAACCTTTAAAGAATCGCTGGGTCATAGCGTGCATAAAGAACACTTGGAAGAAAAGAGATTTTCGGGGGAGAAACACTCGAAGCTTCAGCTCAGATGGTTCCCACAATCTGAGGACACCAAGGCTGGAGCCACTATACAGAACAAGAGGCACAGATTCTCATGAGCCCCTGCGACAGGGGCTCATGAGAATGTATGCCTCTTGCAGATGGACTGCGTTGGGTGTCGAATTCAGAAAGAGTGAACCTGGTAGATTCAGTTTGAAGAGAATTAGCAAAGAGGTCCGACCGATTCCTCTTTCACAGGAACTGAAAAGAGGCAAAAAGTTGAGCACGCGACTCTGGGAAGATTGGATTATGTGAGCTCTAATTCGCAGTGTTTTGTCTTTTTCGTCTTCTCTCTCCAACTCCGTGTCACGGTTCAGTTACACTTAGTCCACGTAACCGGAAGAACAAAACTATGTTAATCTCATCTGTATTTCTTGTAAATTATAGCTCTGGTGTGCGTGTGCTCGTGTGTGTGGGTGAGTGCGTAGGTATGGGGTGTGTGTGTGAAAGAGAGAAATGGAGAAGGTAGCTTGTGTGTCATCTTCTCTTTTTTTTTTTTTTTTTCCTTCGTTTTTTGTTTTTTCTTTTTCTTTTAACCTTCATTTGCTTTCTTATAATAAAAGGTTGTAAAAGCGCATAATTAAATGTCTGTACAACTAACTTCTTTTTTTTTTCAAATCCGAAATAAAGCTATCACTTTTATCAACAATTCTCACCCACGTTCCCACCCCCACCCAAATAATACTCCTCCGTCACTACCCACTACCCCCCCCCCCAACATCAACCCCTATTCTTTTCCCTTCAACCCCCCGCCCCCCCCCCCCCCCCCCCCACACACCCCCTCCCCGTTTCTAAAACCCTTTCCCCGAAAGAAAAAAAATTGTATTTTGGACATATTTTGCCGGTAGCGCCACTGTGTCTTTATTAGCTAGCCACAAATTGTGGGATGAATTCTGACAATGATGAAACACTTGGCGCGGGGCGGTATAACCCCAGGGAGCAAAAGGTCCTCGGGCCGAGATCGAACGTCCTTGGCCCGCGCACGTACGTGCGTGGGCTAACGGCGTCCGACCGCGGCCCGAAGATCTATAGTTTTATTGGGCAAATCCGCAGTGTCCTGAGGCCAGCCTGGAACATTATGCTCAAGGCATTTTCATCAAACTGCTCCTCAAACAAGATAAGTACCGCATCCAGGGTTTTTTTCTGATGCAAAAGGCATAGATTTTCATGGGCATGTGCAGCCGCAGGTGCTCGTGAGAATGTAGATCCATGTCTCTTGTTGGTAGGGACGTGGGTTATTCAGTTAGATCTGGGACCAATTGCACGAGTGAGCTTAACCCTGCGCGGAGCGCTTTGCTTAGTGGCTGGCGCAGGGCTAAGCTCAGTCAAGCAACTGAGCCCTGGTCTGAGGACTAGAGTTTGAGTACGTGACTGCATGCGACGGCGACAGAGATCAGCAAAGTCACTCGTTCACTTACCTCCTGAAAAACCTATTTGCTATCCAGATGATGATGATAAGGACGACGATGATGATGTTGACTATTATTACTATTATTATTATTATTATCATCAGCATCATCATCATTATCGTGGTGGTGGTTGTTCTGTATTGTGATGATGATGATGATGATGATGATGATGATGATGATGATGATGATGATGATGATGATGACGATTATTGTTGTTGTTGTTGCTGTTGGTGTTAGTGTTGCTGTTGTTATTATTATTATTATTATTAGCAGCATCATTATTATTGTTGTTGTTATTTTTCTACACCGTTATTTCTTGGACTAACTAAACAATGAGCACAATTATGTTAACCTAGTCATTGTTGTTGCCTCTTTCTGTCAGGAAGATTCCTGCAACAACAACAAAAAACTCGATCAAAAACGCTTTCGACAGCCAAACGGTTATGTGCAGGAATCGCCTCGACAAAGAGCGCTTCCAACAGACACAGGGTTAATGCAGTGTTCAGAAATTTATTCACCGTCCCAGGGCCTGGGGGAGCAAAAGCTATGTACCACAACCTGATGCCTTGCATGCCCGCCTGTCAGTCACAGAGGGCACCATCGTGAAATCTGAGAGATTATTTAGTTAGCCGCCTGGCCCTTCACCTTTTTAATGAGCTTACATTTCCAGGGATCTTAAACTATTGTAAGCCCCACTGTGAAAAGTTCAGCGCCGGACACATTTCGCAGCAAAGTCAACGTGCTCAGAATCTGGAATCTGAAATAAATTCGGCTAAGACACCACCTCAGTCACAGAAACACAGATGCCAATGAGATGTATTTATCAACACGAGGCATAGATCCTCATGAGCCCCTGCGATTGCAGAGGCTCATGAGGATCTATGCCTCTTGCAGATAAGGAATGGGTTATTTTTTTTAGAAGGAAAATTGTGCACGCGAGGCACGTGAAAAGGAGGGAGAAGGAAGGATTGCGCATGACAGTTCTCGCAAATTAAAAGAGAATCCCGGAAACGACACGGAGTAAAGGCCAAACAAACCATGTCGATGGAAGGGAAGAGAATGCGTGTAAAAACAAGCAGGTTTTTTGTTGTTGTTGTTGTTTGTTATTGCGTTGGTTTTTTTTTTTTTTTTTGCAATAATGTTTTGGTTTCGATAAAGCAATGATGGTTATAGGGCTCGGGAAGTTTCCCGCGTTGCCTAGCATCGACGGCGCATCAGTCGCCATCTTATGAGGATACCATAGTCATCAGATAGTAGCGAAATAGTGTTTCAACACGTTTTTTTTTTTCATTTTTCTTCCTCTTTGGAAACAAACAAAAACATATTCTGGTGAGCGGTTTCCTGCAGTGATGGCAAGACTTGCTGTTATTGCTTATAGCACAACAGGACTTTCCTGACATTACAAAAACAGCGATTTCCCTATTTCCCGTATCCTCACAAGATGGCCGCCAAGACTGGCGTGATGACGTTAGCTTCCCGAGCCCTGTTGCCAGCATTTTCTGTTTCGGGGAGAGGTTAGGAGGTGGGGGGAGGGGGGGGGGGTGGCATACTTTTTAAAAACTCATTCAGTGTTTTATAACATTGTCGCCGGCAAAGCTATACGACACTTTCGCAGCTATTGATGCGGGGCGCCTTGAACGAAAATGACAAAAAGTCCAGATTCGCTTCTGGGCTCACTGTCACACTGCAGAATTGAACAACAAAAATCAGATTGAAAGAAATCAAACTAAATCAAAAAAAGCCAACAAAACAACAGAGAAGGAAAGAGAGACAGACAGACAGACAGACACACACACACACACACACACACACACACACACACAAAACAAACAAACAAACAAACACGTGCACACGCGCAGGCATTTTAGGCAGACAGACAGACACAGAAAGTCGTCTCTCTCTTTCTGCAGACCCTCGAGAGGATCCCCCAGTGAACAAAAGATCGTTGGGCAAACGTCGGTCGCCAGCTACGTACAGCAGAGTCGTCCCAAGGATCTTTTGCTACCTGTCCCCACAATTTGCCTGCAGTTTGCTATTGTCCCCAAAACTTCTAATATTGCCCACCGAGTGCTCTCTCTCTCTCTCTCTCTCTCTCTCTCTCTCTCTCTCTCTCTCTCTCTCTCTCTCTCTCTCTCTCTTTCTCCAGCCTTAGGCTCAACCTCAGATCAAATCGACTACTCCGTCCGAATACAAGTAGATACAGAACCCCAAAACACTGCCAGAAAGAGGCACGGATTCTCATGAGCCCCTGCGAACGCAGGGGCTCATGAGAATCCGTGCCTCTTGCAGATGGCAGAGAACTGGCCGGAGACCTCTTGTAATCCAGGCCCTGAGGCAAGGCGCCGACCCTACCGAGCTCCGATGCAGGAATGAAATCAGTGCATGGCTACAGGGCAGCAATAGCTGTCCTTGCGGTGGGTTTGTATTGTTTGGGATGAAAACCAGATCAACAGGGAGACTGCCAAAATCGTAAACTGCAAAGGAATAATCAACGTTGAACGAAGCACTATTCGGAAAAAACAAAGAAAAGAAAAAACAGATTTTTTTAAAGAAGACAAAGTGTCGATCAACTGTCTTCATTGTTGTCGTTGCCAGTGTCAGTATCATCGTCATCAGCATTTTCAACATCACCATCATCAACAACAACACACACAAAAATATCATCAGCATTGTTGTCCAAAGGCCGCTGGTCAGCTTTGGCCTGTAAAGGCAAAAGACAAAAATCCATTTTTTTTAAAAGCAAGATTTTCATTATAATACAATTTTAAAAATCTCTCTTTTCACAAACATGGACTTGATGTCTTTTAAACTGAATTGCAGGATCTGGAGTTGGGTGATTCGTTGGTGGTAAAGCGTTCGACTCTCGTCCAAAAGGTCGCGGGTTCGAATCAAGCTGGGGTCAACATTTGTTCAGACCGTATTCTGTGCCCCGTCTTTGAAATCACCTTCGTGGTGGACGAAAGACAAAGGGCAGAGCTCAGGCTGGCATCGTTCCGAGAACCTTTTTCTTACTTATACTTCGTGATTCTGGCTGATCCCCCTAACGCTTAGCATTCGGAATACACCAGTGTGTGAAATAAGTTTGACTAAAATAGCTCAAGGGTAGTGCCAGAATAGCTTGGCGCCTCTAGGCGCCAAGCTATTCTGGCACCACCCTTGAACTAAAGCCATTGGTCTATGTCCTTATCTGTAAGTACTATAATGTAGCTTGCGTATGGCAGTGTACAAATTTGAAGCTTTTTAGCCTCAATATGATATGGGTTATCTGGCAGTTTCATTTTGTAAGTTTACATACATAATTGAAAACTCCATTCGGCAGTCAACGTTGTACAGCGTCAATGGCCTGCCTAATATCTCGTATGATTAACTCATTCGAGACGTGCCGCCTCCGGATACGCGGCTTAAAGCCGCGTATCCGGAGGCGGCACGTCTCAAATGAGTTAAACGTCTAGAAAAAGTGATGCCAGTGCTAAGTAATTACACAAATCTCCGCCCCGAGGGATGTCGGGAAAACAAACTGTCATCACCAGTCAATTGGGTACAAACTACTGATCACACACGCAACAGATCAGGCAATGATTTGTCAACATGACCGACAACGAGTCCCTGGTCAGATTATGGTGTATTGACTGTAAAATAATGTGTATCGACTTCACTTGTCTCGACCTGACTCGACGACGTGTCTATGTGTCAAAGCGCCCCAAACCTGCTATGAATTTTACCTCTAAATGACCCCAACTCTCACTAAATCAAAGGGGGCAAAACTCAGTCTTTCGAATGTCCAAATTATTTAGTTGCCGCGGTGGCTCTTGTGTAGTATGCGGCGGTAAAAGCCTGGAGGGTTGAGATCGTTTCAAGTTTGTTTTCCCATGTGAAATTAATATTATATTCCGCGCATTCATGACTGACGCTCCGCTTCAATAGATGCGATTGATGCGAAACGCTTTGAAACAGAGACCCGCTGCATTCGGCTCGAACCCGATAATCTAGCCCGATCCATATCTAATAATATATATGTCTCTTTGTGATGAAACTCTATGCTCACGCATAGGGTTCACACAGTAGGTTTAATACGGTACAGTTTTGTTAGCGGTTTGTCTTGTGACAACTATTCGGTGTGGCATGAGACCTACGTGGAATCTTTAAGGAACGTTTGGCACGGGGAGTTTTAATGAGTTTAGGAGAGAACTCAGTCTGTCAGAGGGTGAAATAAGTTAGTACGGGGCTTTACTGTCAGTGTGGACAGACGTGTGTGAGATACTTAGCCCGTATTCCAAGACTCTGAAACCTATAATTCAGGTATGTTTCTATACGTATTATTGATGGTTACTGCGTTAAAGATAGTATGCGTTAATAGGAGTTCATTCGGTTGTATGGTGTTGACTGGTTTGGTGCAGTTATGTTGGTTTGGAATTCATTGAGGTAACCGGTGTTTCGTAATATAGTTATTTACCGAGATGGATAACTAATGAATGTGAGGTGTGTATGCCTTAAGTCGTATCAGTAAAGGCAGTACGTGGTTAAGTATAGTCTTTTCCAGTGTATGGGATAACGTATAGAAAGTGTTAGGTTATAATCTGTTTCAAGGCAGTGACAGATATGGGGGTGTTACGAAAGTAGTCGGATTATGAAGCACGTGTGTGTGTGTGCGTGTGTGAATGAACGTGTGAGTTATTTGTATCAGCCAGGTTACGTAATGTATCTCATATTATCCAATATGTGTGTGTGTTTAGCAAGTGTTACGATTTAGAACTCTTATTGTTCAGAGTGCTTGTTGGAGTTGGAGCGACGGACGCCGAGACGTCAGTCACCAAGGACCTAATGCGAGGTCATCTCTCCATCTCTTCACTCAGGGAGTGAGCGACCGAGACCGAGACACCCGGGTCACAGCGAGGACTGCGCTAAACGGTACGAGTAGCGAGGACGTCCACGGTACGAGAGGCAGGACGACTAGAGAGAGTACAACAAAGGATTTGCACGCCTAGACGTGAAAAGGACTGAACGTAAACGGGCGAGAACACCAAACAGGTTGGAGTGTGAGATACTACTACCTAGCCTGGCATTGATATTGTGTGCATGCATGTGGTGTTGAGATGTTGGTAGTGGGAAAGGTGTGGCGTAGATAGTTTGATAGTTGTGTGCGTTCTTTTATTTGTCTATTTTGTTATAAACGCCTTCGTTAGACAAAGCCCGTGTTGAGTTTTACCGCTTAAATGCGCCTGTCGGAGTCAGTGGCGGTGTATGCGTCTGTTGTGCGAGAGTCTGTACGTGCGACTGTGAGCAAGTCTGTGTGCGTTACACTCTTGAACGCAAGTTCTCTCATTGACATCTATAGTTGCCCGAGTACTTAACCCTTTTGGCGCCATGGGCGCATTTCCCGAATTTTGGAAGTGTTACTTAACGACTTAAGCTGCCACCAAACTTGCTGTCTCTCTCATCTTATCTCGCATTGACTATTGCAACTCTCTCCTTTCCGGTCTCCCTCACTCCACCATCTTCACTCTCCAACGCGTCCAGAACAATGCTGCCCGCCTCGTCCTCAGAAAGAAAAAATCCGACCACATCACACCCCTGCTCAAACTCCTTCACTGGCTCCCCATCCCCCAACGCATCCAATACAAAGTTCTGTCTCTCTGCTACAAATCCCTGAACAACTGCGCTCCTGCCTATCTCTCCAACTTACTTCACCCCTACACACATTCCCGCTCCCTCCGCTCTGCCTCCGACCCTCTCCGCCTCCACATCCCTCGCACCAAACTTAACACTTTCGGTCCCCGCTCCTTCTCCGTCTACGGTCCATCCATCTGGAACACTCTCCCACTCTCTCTCCGTCAGAAACACTCTCTCTCCTCCTTCCAGTCCGCCCTCAAAACTCACCTCTTTCAACAGTTTTAGCACTATATCACCGTACTCCCCACCCCAAGCTGACCGTCGTAATGTATTTCACTGTTTGTGGTACGTGAGTCATTGTCTAAAGCGTGCGCATGCGTGCGCGAGTTGTGAGTGTGCGCTTAGAGTTATAATTATTATAAGATAAGCGCATTATAAATACCGTAATTATTATTATTATTATGTACCACTTGCAGGAGGTGGATTGACCATAATAATTCAAGGGTAGTGCCAGATTAGCTTGGCGCCTTCAGGCACTACCCTTGAATTATCATATTCAATCAATCTCCTGCTGTAGGGTGTTGGGGCTAAAAGGGTTAAGGTCCTCATAACAAGGCGCAATACTGTAATATTGGTTCCATAGTCTGGGTCATTTGAGACGAACTGCTGCAGACATTATTGGGTTAGTAGTTGGTGATATTTCTTTTATACTCGCAAATGTTGATTATATATATATATATATATATATATATATATATATATATATATATATATATATATATATATATATATATATATATATATATATATATATATATATATGTGTGTGTGTGTGTGTGTGTGTGTGTACTTTACAATAATGTTTGCAAAAAATAAAAATAAAAAAATAACTTATCAGGATTGGATGTCATAAAATGACTATTTTGTTTCTATGTAGAAGAGTTTCCCTTACGCGTCAGCAGAAAACTTCTTTTTAATAAATAAAAATACAAAAAGGTCCAGAGCTTAACGTCTTTGTCCGTCACAAAGGTTATTTCAAAGACTGAGCACCGAACAGGGTCTGAACAAATCTTGACCCCAGCTGGACTCGAACCAGCGACCTTTCGGTCAAGAGTCCAACGCCGCTCTACCGTCGAACCATCCAGCTTCTCCATTTCTTTCAAAGACTGAAGGATAGAAATGTGTGAGTTCAGAGAAGATAACAGTGAGAACCCGCGAATTGTAGCAATCAAAGCTCGCCCTGGACGTGTGAGCAGATCGCTTTAACTCATTCGAGACGTGCCGCCTCCTGATACGCGGCATAAGCGGAGGCGGAATGTCACGAATGAGTCAACCTTTTGCCTGTCAAAAGCGGCTATTGCCACGATTATTTCTGCACGTGTATGCTGCTAGCACCGAACAAAGGACCCAAGGTCGGTCAGTGTATCTTATACAATTCACTTAGTTTACGCAGACTCCTGAAGAAGCACACCAGCTTAGAATACTGTGAGCAGCGAACTGACTCCATCTGCATGAGGCATAGATCTGCATGAGCCCCAACAGGAAGCTGGGGCCCTGGAGGGTCTACGCAGCTTGCTGGACCAGTGAATTTCTGTTCCTGTGGTTGCACAATGTGTCCGGTGTTCAGCCTATGTGGTGGAAGGTCTTCGTCTAAACTCGCTGAGACCGCCCTTCACTCTGCAATGCCAGTCAAACTTCCAGACCGTCATTCCAGCAGAACACGTAAGCGTTCGAGACATGCTGCATAAAATAGGGACCGGCGACATATTAACCTTTCGGTGCCGAGAAAAACACTACCCGACTGCAAGAGGTATAGATCCTCATGAGCCCCCGCAGTGGCGGGGGCTCATGAGGATCTATACCTCTTGCTGACACCACTTCTGCATCAGGTGGCACTGAAAAGGTTAAATGAGCAATCTAGGCATGCGCGGCAAAATAAATGAGCGTTGGAGGTATGCCACAGTGTACGCGGCATACCTCGAACGCTAACTTTGCCGCGTACATAAAGCAACACGTCTCAGATGAGTATACAACCTTCAATAAAATAGCTTACAAATTTGTCCAGTCAAAACGACGTACTTCCTGTATGTAACGTATCCGTTGAAAAGACCTCGAAATCAAAATGGCACAGTTGTAGTGCACCCGAATTGATCAGTGTTCAGGTCGTACTGATAAGCCATAGCTGTCCTTGTCCCCCTGTAACGCGTCAGTTAGGGCCGCCATTTATCACTCCGGTGCCGTGGACGTCAAACCCCAAACCAACCAACCAACTTAAAACCAAACACAAAAAATATTATATATAAATGTTTTATACGATTTTACAAGGCTGTGTTTCTGTGTATTTATTTGTTCCTGGTATGAAGAAGGCCACCAGCGTTCAATCTACGATTGATCAGATATTGTCCCTTGAAAGTGCAGCGTAACTTGTCAATTTGCAAAAACTCCGAGAGGCCCCGTAGACTGCGGCTTACAGCGAGACTGAAAAGTTCGCCAGACTTACATAAACCTACAGGGGTCTCGACGTAAGATAGATGGGGGTCAGGACATAGGCTGTCGTTAAACCGTGCTCCACGGGCCAGTTGCATGAATGAGCTTAGTCCTGCGCCAGCCACTAAGCAAGGTGCTCCGCTACAGCGGAGCACCTTGCTTAGTGGCTGGCGCAGGACTAAGCTCACTCAAGCACTGTGCTCCAAACTCCAGCCAAATACCGAACCACTTTTGGTAATCACTTCCAAAAGAGCAAAAGGCCATCGCGGCCGACGTCGGCCCAATGACCTTTAGCATAATAGACTGCATTAATTGCCAGCTGTTAGACGATGAGTAGTCTGTGGTCGTTCTTGAAGGGTCGTGCTATGTTACTGTCAATAGTTTAAAGCTAGTAGACGTGAAATAGACTTGTTCTCAATTAAAATCTAACAACACTTTAAAACACTTTTGAAATCACTTGTGCTGCAAGTTGTAGATGGAATGTCCACTCCGCTCAACGGTAGTGCCAGATTAGCTTGAAGCTGATACGCGACAAATACAAAAATCTGCTTCGCTTGTAACAAGGTTGCATGTAACAAAATCCGGATGGATATAACAACAATGTTTTAGAGGTCGCGACAGCACTCCCTTTATGTCATTACTTCGCTTATAACAAACTTCGGATATACCAACAAGAAACAATTGGTCCCCTGGGGATTTGTTATATCCGAAGTAGACCTGTTCTGAAAATCCAGACAACTATCAAAATACTTTAAAAACCAATTTGTTTAATTGCCAGTAGCATGTAATGAACCCGTTTCTCGCAAGGGGAGGTTCACACTGGTTTTCGCAGCGAATCGAGGGAGATAACCAGTGTGGGGTAGTGCCGAGTTGGCTCGGCGCTTAAAGACGCCGAATATGCTGTAATCAAAATGCTGCCAAATATCAAACCTTTTTTCTAAATTACTTATTTTGGCGCTTACTCAGCCGTGCTGAAAATCCAACCAAACACTCGTATTGAACCACTTTCTAAATCAGGCACTTCAGTCGCCAGCCTGATCGAGTTGACAAATAGTTTCACACTGGTTGGCTCTCTCGCAGCGGCAGCGAATCGAGAAAGACAGCCAGTGTGGATCGTTTAAGATCACTCGAGCATTGTGCCTAATTGGCTTTGCGCTTTAAGTTACTCTGGCACTACTCTTGAACTATCATCGTTGATCCATCTCCCTCTGTGGTATTTTGTTAACTCTGTCAAGACGTGCCGCTTCCGGATACGCGGCATAAAGCCGCGTATCCGAATGCAGCACGTCTCGACTGAACTCCCGTCACTGCCAGCTACCAGCCTGTTTCTGCAATATTCGTTTTAACTCAACGCCAAAGAGTCCTAGCAGTCCCCGGGAAGATGGACTGGAGGCAATGTCAGCAAGATGCTTAGATCCTCATGAGCCCCCGCAATTGCGGGAGCTCATGAGGATCCCTGTGCCTCTTGCAATTGGGTGGTGTTCACATTTTCTCGTCATTGAACGGGTTAACACATTACAGACGCCGAACTGCATCCGGATACGCGGCGTAACGCCGTTGCGGCTAGAGTACATCACGCACAGAATGATCAACGTGAACTGATTGACCCCGCCACCACTGGCCCTTCAGAGGCCTCTCCGTTCCACTCAGTTTCAAAAGCTGTGGCCGCCTGACATCGAAAAATATCTACTAAAAGATACGCACAGCGCATGGAAGATCAGCTAACATTGAAAGCTCAACGGTAGCTCCTGTTTAGCTTGGCGCCTTCCCAGGCGCCAAGCTAAACAAGCGCTACTGTTGAGCTGTCACTTTCGCTATATCCCGCCGCCAGCCCTTGAAGCAACAGGGGCCGCAACTGATCGATGTTGGGCGCCAAGACGGACGACCGTTTCCTTCTCAAAGTGCCGATCTGCGCGCCCTCTGTCGGTAGGAGATGGGCTCTTTATATGACTTGAAGCGCTCGCGGGCGATGCGGGACCTTTGGGCCAGTGTACTATTAATAAATACACGCTTAGCCTTGCAAACGTCGCGCCAGGCAATGCTGTTCGTACATGCATCTTTCGCCCCCTTCACCGGAATCATCGCGACAAAAAGCGCTACGGCAGCCATAATAGGCCTTTCGGCTGTCGCTGGCGTTGGTCACGATGATTCTTTTAGGAATCATCACGACAAAAATCGCTACCGACAGCCAAAGGGTTAAACAGAGTTAGAGTGAGCTGTTTCAGTAAAGAAAGGGTTTAATAACTCACAATATATCCTGTATTGATGTTCCTAGTGATTTTTACAATAATGCTGGACAAAAAAAGGCTAACTGAACTTATTAAGTTTGATTGTCGCAAAATGAAAGACTTTGCTGCTCTTTTTCTTGTATGTACGGAGGAGAGTTCCATCGACTCGAGCCTGGGGCAGTAGAAAACGTATGCGGTGTGCCTATACTAATGTATTGTGAAAGGAACTGTGGAAAAGTCTTAGTTGAGGCAAGACAACAATGAGAACCCGTTGTAAAATGGCAAATTTTAGCAATCAAAAGCTTTGCCTTGGAGCAGATCTCTTCAACTCTAAAACTCTTGCATCTAAACGACTTCCATTCTATAGAGTGGAAGACATTTAGTTCTGAGAGCTTAAGAGTTAAACGTTTCCACAAAGAGTAAAGGAAAATTCTCCTTCCTCTCTTTATCAAAACTTTAAAACTACCTCGACATTTGGTTGAATGTAAGCATTTTCAGCACTGACAAGAGCTTGTATAACATCTGTTGACGTGTGTACATAGGACTAGTTTCAGATGTCAAATTTGTAAATAGCGTATTGCAGGAGGTGTGGAGTATACTGACACTTGTGACTTTCAACTGACGGAGATTCGTCATGCAAATTGATCACTTCTACAACCATTGATGTACTTTTACCCCCTCACTGCCAGTGGACGCATATAGTTTTTACGTAACCTTTTTAATTCGGCGTATATAACATCACGCGTCCAAGCAGCATGAATTCAAGACCTGGAGACAAGACAAGAGGCATAGGCTCGTAAGGAACTATGCATCTTGCACTTTCATCTTGTGAACTTCTTTCTCGGCAGAGATGAGGTTAAAAGTTGAGGGAAAGAGTTCTGCATAACAGTGACTGCGTTAATCATTTTGGTGCCTCTCCACAGTGACTGATCATGGGAAGTGCTAGATTAGCGTAGCGCATCTCATGGCGCCAAACTAATCAGCCAGTACCCTTGAACGAAGCGACGCACCATCCGCGCGTTGTGCATTTCTCTTAGAAAAGGAGTTGTATATGGAAATTTCTTTATACCTGACCTCCCATTGTGCAAAATTAATCACGAGTGCTCAGTTTGACCGATAAAATGCCAGCCATAGCGAGTATTCTATCAGTCGAACTAAGCACGAGTGATTTAGTTTGCGTAACGCGAGGTCAGGGATAATTTAATTTATTTATACGACTGTTTGAAAGGGTTTTAACCTCAGAATCGATATTTTCTTTTCTCTTCAAAGTGGCGCGGTACTGGGTCGTTCTTACTTCAGGGGAAGATTGTTATTTGGCATTGAAACAAAACAGACACACGTGTGGCGGTGACCGAACAGCCTTTATCACCACAAGTGAAGTGAGACAGCCTTCTCTTGAAGAAGTCAAACTTGGACCCTGATGCTCCTAAGAACTATAGGCCAGTATCAAACCTTCCATATTTGTCCAACCTCTTAGAACGTGTGGTGGCCGATAGACTGGCTGATCATGTGTCTAGGTACCATCTACTGGATAAATGTCAGTCTGCATACAGGCCAGGGCATTCTACAGAGACCGCAGTGCTGCATGTCTTAAACGACATTCTCTGTGCAGCTGATCGTGGTGACCACTCACTCCTGGTGCTGCTGGATCTGAGTGCGGCATTTGATACCATAGATCACCAGATACTGCTGCAGAAACTTCAGCTTGAGTTTGGTATCACGGACTGTGTCTTACAGTGGTTTCGGTCGTACCTTGAGGACAGATTTCAGTACGTCAGTGTTAATGGTGTGGCGTCTGATGTTACCCGGCTAGTATGCGGGGTCCCTCAAGGGTCCGCCTTAGGGCCTGTTCTGTTCTCTCTCTAAACCCCTAAGTTAGGACGTGTGATTGACAAGTACAGGTTAGGGCGACAGTTGTTTGCAGATGACTTTGGTCTCTATGACTCATTTCATCCTGACAGTGTCTCCGCTTCTCAGACAGTGCAGAAAATCGAGTCGTGCTGCCAAGAAATCAAGTCCTCACCAACATGCTGAAGTTAAATGATGATAAGAATGAGGCAGTTCTGTGTAGACCCAACAACAAACTGGGTGTGGAATCTCTTGATGCCATCCGTGTTGGTGAGTTCCTCATCCCTTTCTCCAAGACTGTCAGAGATCTTGGTGTCTTTGTCGATACCAGTCTTACCATGGATAACCATATCAGTGCTGTTGTCAGGGGATGCTACTTCCATCTTCGCTCCCTTGGGAAACTACGACCTGTCCTGACAGCCAAAGCTGCAAATGTTATCAGTTCGTTGCCCTTGTCCTATCCAGACTGGACTACTGTAACAGCTGTCTTTGGGGTCTGCCAGAGCAACAACTCAGACGTCTTCAACTGGTTCAGAACACTGCCGCCAGAATTGTCACAAGAATCAAAAGAAGGGAGCATATCACACCAGTCCTTAAGCAGTTGCACTGGCTTCCAGTCAAGCAAAGAATTGATCACAAGATTCTCACTTTGTGCCACAAGTCTATAAATGACCCAGACTCACCAGAGTACCTCCAGGAAATAGTCCCACGCCATAACCCTCGGAGGCAGCTCCGTTCTGCTGTCTGGTTCAAACTCTGCACCCCAAGTGTTGAAAGCCACACAAAGAAGCTACTTGGTTTCCGGGCATTTTCACACTGCGGACCTAGGCTGTGGAATGGACTACCACAATCCTTGAGGGACATTGACTGCATTGGCACCTTCAGGAGGCACCTCAAAATCCAAATATTTCTTGACTTTTAATTCTAGGACTACTGTGCACCAGAAGTTGCGTGTTTTTTGTTGTTTTTTTGTTTGTTTGGTTTTGTGTTTTTGTTTGGGTTTTTTTTTTTGGTTTTTTTGTTTTTGTTTTTTTGCGCCCTGAGCATGCTGCTAGCATGGAGTGGATGCGCATTACAAGTGGACATCATCATCATCATCATCTTGTCACAATAACACGTGGCCGGAAAAAACATGCTAGTTGTAGACTACAAAAACGCGAGGAGTTGTTTTGGAAAGGGCAAGCAACCTCATGTGCAACACCAGAAACGTAGGACGAAGACAGACTGACACAACCTTGACATACTAAGGCGACACCAAAAACAGAAACACATAATTCCCATTTAAGTGCCAATCCGAAACAACAGCTAAGTGCGGAAAAGCCATAAGGCCGGCGTCTGCCGCATTTGGCCTGCTGTGCGCGGGCCAACTGCGGCCGACGTCGGCCCGATGGTATACTGCCTACTGCGAACTCACCTGTCGGCATTGGGGCGGGTAGTATGAAGACAAGCAGCATCAGCGTCAGGAGTAAGCCGTCCAGGTAAACATCCATGATTGACAGCATGTCCCCTCACAGTTCTAGCACAGAATGAGCGTGAACGAAACCTGCATATAGCGTGAAATATCCACACTGCTGGCCAATCACACTGGCTGACACAGAACGTTTACGTTCACGTGATGTATCCCGAATGCAAGTTGTCCAGTCAGACCTGATGACACTGAAGATTTCTTCTCGCGTGACGTATCCACTGTGATGCTGACCAATCACAATTTCTCACACTGAATTTGTGTTCTCATGTAAGTATCGGGAATTATGACAGTTAGCCAAACTGGCTGATATTGAAGTTGTGTCCACGGTGATGTCGGCTAATCACGGTTTCTGATACTGAAAATGTATCCTCAGTCAGTTGTGACGTATCCACAGTTATGTTAATCAATCACTTTTTTATACTGAAGTGTTGCTTCCGCGTGGCGTATGCTCCATGCCAGCAGACCAATCACAACGGCTGATACTGAAGTTGTGTTCTCGCGTGAGACGCCACTCTTCCGTGCCTGACCAAAATCACTGACTTACGCGAACGGTTTATTTTCCTGTGTCACAATATTATGTGCAATTTTCAACAATACAGGTCAGTTACAGAGCCTGCAACAAACGGCTGTAGTGTACACGATTTATGCACATTGCTAGATGACTCATATCACCAGACAGATAGAAAACTGGTCACATGACAATTGAGAGTTACTTTGTATATTTTAATTAACCATTTGGCTAGCGCTATCGGTAGCGGTTTTTGTCGTGGTGATTCCTGTAAGAATCACCAAGACAAAAACCGCTACCGACAGCCAAAGGGTTACAGAGTTACATGTTTAGGGGTTAATGTCTTTTTCCACCACGTAATTGATTTCATAAACAGGACACCGAATAGGGTCTGTAGTACATTTAAGTGCACATGGTTCATATTTCAATTTAATGTGAGATCGTATCAACTAACTCAATGCGGGCGATATCCTTTAAAATGACTGTTAACTTCATATCATATGCATAGCTCCTAATCAGTGATAAAAAGCGATACTCTAGTTTCATTTGGATATATTACTCCATAACGTAATGTAAAAATCAATGAAATGAGGCAAGCTAGATACAAGGTCTTAAAACACGTATTCGTCTCATATAAGTAGACTACAGTATTTACAATATTTAACCCCTTCACTGCCGAGAAAAAATGAACACTACTCAGCTGCAAGAGACATAGATCCTCATGAGCCTCCGCAGTGGCGGGGGCTCATGAGGATCTATGTCTCCTGCTGAAACGACTGTGTCCATGTTCCTTTCAACAGGTTGGGGTTTTGACGTTGAATTACAATTTCAAAACACGATCTGCGTCCACTGGCAGTGAGTGAGTTAACTCATTCACGGTAAGCCGCATCCGAATGAGCGGCTTATGCCGCGCATCCGGATGCGGCTTGCCGCGAATGAGTTAACGGCCATCGACCCGTTTCTGAAGCTATAGAGATCAAAAGATATCTAGCTGAAACATTTAGTCTACAGAAGATAAATACCCAGTAAGCTAAAGGTTGTCGGGACGACAACAGCCGAACAGCGGACCATCCATGGGAAACTATCGCTGCAAGCCTGCGTCGGCCCGTACACCGTTTGCTTATTGGGTAGTTTGTCGAACACGGTCAGTTGCATCCTAAACACTATCGAATCCTGAGGTACAAGAGAAGTAGATTTCAATCATTCCTCATTTAACCAGTCACTGCCGAGAAAATACGAACACCGCCCAAAATACGCAAGAGGTATAGATCCTCATGAGCCCCCGCAGTCGCGGTGGCTCATGAGGATCTATACCTCTTGCTAAAACCAGGTGACCATTCCCAACACCCAACAGAAAAGATAAGTAGCAAATTGTGTACTTGTTTGTTTGTCTATTTTGAATAAAGGTTAATAAAATGTTTTGTTATTGTCTTTCCTAAGCGTTTTTCTACCTTCATTGGGATGCTGTGTAAAAACATTGTCTGCTTGAAATTAATTTGCCTATGATAGTTCAAGGGTGGTGCCAGAATAGCTTGGCGCCTCAGGCACAACCCTTGAACTTAAATGGTTTGATCTATTGCCCAATCTGTAATGTAGCCTTCATAGGACAATAAGCAAATCTGACAAAATCAACATCAGGATGCAATGGGTTAAGGATAGATGGGTACTGCGGCCGGGACTTCATGAAAATGTATTCCTCTCGCAGATGGAAACCGCTTAATGGGCAGACTGTCGAAGCAAAACTCTGAACAAAACTGTCTGTGAGTGTACGCGCTTCTCATTAATTTCAGAATAGATGCGTGGCGTTTTGCCGTGTCGGATTTCTCAACCTATTTCATCACAGACGTTTGCTGACAGCTCTGCGGTAACGCTGCGGAGGAAGCGTGCTGGGGGAGGGGAGTCTGCTTCCTTACGAAAATGTCTTTAGATGCCGGGTGAATTTATGCTTACGTCTATGACGTACGGTGAGTTTCTGTTATGAAAATCAATGGAACTATATGACTTTGACGCAAAAGATCAAGGCAATTAATTGAGTTCGTTGGACACATTCAGTTTTTACCCCAAAGGCCGGTTTAACGC
The DNA here is from genome assembly GCA_036245525.1 of Semisulcospira habei. Taxonomy (NCBI): domain Eukaryota; kingdom Metazoa; phylum Mollusca; class Gastropoda; family Semisulcospiridae; genus Semisulcospira; species Semisulcospira habei. The sequence goes on from BTPG01000005.1 coordinate 28,001,612, forward strand.
CCAATGTTTGCCGTTAGGCGGCGGAGGCGCTTCAAATTCAAATACATTTGTATCAAACGGTGACTGACTTAGATGGATGTCCGTTCAGTTTGTATGACATACATTGAACTTCTAAACTGTGTGCTGGTCTGGATTTGGAACTTTACGGCCTAGAGCCGTAAGGTCCAAAATCACAGATCAGCACACTTTTTTTTTTTCAAATGTAACCCCTTCTATGCCACACGACGCAGATGTTGTTTCTGAAATCTGTGTTAACTCAACGCCAAATGCCTTGTTAACATGGACACACATAGATGTCAGCAGCAGGCATAGATCCTCGTGAGCCCCCGCAACTGCGGGGGCTCATGGGGGTCTATGCCTCCTGCATTTGAGTTGTGATCCTGCAGTAAACTGGTTAAAAATTCGTGAACGGACGTCAATCCCAATCAAAAACTTCTTTAGAGCATTCAAAACGGTCAGTTCTTAACAGCCGCGCACTTCAGGTTTTTGCAAAGTTTGTGTAATAAATTTGACACATCTAGAAAGTTTTCAACAAAACATTCAAAACGATGTGTCGAAGTGAATGACTGGTTTTTTTGACAAAAACTGACTGCAGACGCTAACAGTTAATTCGTTCGTAAGTTTCATCGATGTTTATCAAGCCTCATCCATCATCAAGATAGTCATAGATCCTCATTTCTTCCAGAAGCAGGAGAGGTCACACTATGAGAGTCTATGCCTTGTATTGGCCAAGACCGGCGTCATATGCATCCTTAGATTAACTCCTTCAGCCCGACGCTCGTATTTCCCAAATTTGGGAGGCGTCAACGACTATGCACCTGTTGCTGGAGATGGATCGACCATGATAATTCAAGGGTAGTGCCAGATTAGCTTGGCGCCGAAAGGCGCCAAGCTAATCTGGCACTACCCTTGAATTATCATGGTCGACCCATCTCCTGCTGTAGTGCGTCAGGGCTGAATGGAGTTAAGAAAACGTTCACAGTCAAACGTTTAAGGATTAACCCCTTCAGCAGCAGTGGACGCAGACTGTGTTTCTGCAATCTCCGTTAACTGAACAACAAGAGACACTAGATGTCCTCGGACTATTAATTATTCAAAGTGTCGTCAGCAAGAGCATAGATTCTCATGAGCCCCCGCAAATGCGGGGGCTCATGAGGATCTATACCTCTTGCAGTTGGGTGGCGTTCACATTTTCTCGCCGTTGAATGGGTTAACGTCTTTTGTCCATGAAGATGATCTCATCAAAGGCGAGGCACCGAAACCCTCAGCTGGATTCTAACCCACGACCTTTCGTGTAACCCTTTTCGTCCTAAAACACCCACTGCTTGAAATATAACTTTGACTATGATAGTTCAAGGGTGGTGCCAGAACAGCTTGGCGCCTGAGGCGCCTAGCTACTCTGGCACCACCCTTGAACTAAAACAGTTGATCTATCTACCAATCTGTAATGTGTCTTCATATTACAATAAGCAATTTTTTTTTTAATTAGCCTCGGGATGTAATAGGATAATTATTATGGCAGTCGCACGCTCTACCACCAAAGCCAACCCCACCCCACCTCACCCCCACCCGAAACCTCCCCCCCCCCCCCGCCCCCCCCCCCCCACTCCTTTTGCATCAGATTAAGACGTCGCAGTTCAGGGGCGGATCAGCTGCCATCAAGGGGTGGGGGTAGGGGGGTAGGGGAGGGTCCAACTGTTTGTTTGGGACCTTCAACCTGACACAAAAGGCCTACCCAAAGCTAGACCTTCTTCCAGTTGCCAAAAAAATCAAACAACGGGGGAGAGGGGGGGGGGGAGAGAATGGGTAGTAGAGGGAGAAGGCGTGTGTGTGTCAAGACTCTCCTCACCACTCACTCACTCACAAATACAAAACAACGGGGGGAGGGAGGGCAAGGGGGGCGGCGAGGGGGGGGGGTAAACGTGTGTGTGTGTCGAAACTCGCCAAAAAAAATTCAAACAGCAAGGAGGGGGGGGACGGTGGGTTCCGAACACCCCAAAAGGAACATTGTTATAGCATTTTAAAGAATTTTGGGTGGGTAGGGGGGTTCAGAACCCTTCGAATCCACCCCCCCCCACCCCGGCCCCAGATCCGCCCCTGCAGTCTGTGACGCAATACAACAGCAGAGTATGTCTGTGTAATGGACCAGACACCTTTTGCCAGAAAAAAAAGACAGAGAGCGATGTCTTCAAGGGCAAATTGTGTCACCTGTCATAAAAGACCATCATGTAGGTGGCTACTTTAACTCATTCGCGGCCAGGCGCATCCGCATGAGCGGCATAAGCCGCGCATCCGGATGCGGCTGGCCGCGAATGAGTTAAAGACAATTGATCTCTCACAAGGACTGATCCGATGAATCTAACATTCGAACTTTTGATTTATTGGTTGTTTTATATCGCAGAGAGTTTCTAAAAACCCTTTCGCTGCCAGCTGTTTTGAAAGTTTTGTTATTTCAATGCCAAAGAACGCCAGCCGTCCCAGGGACATGGATTCAAAGTGGTGTCAGCAACAGGCGTAGAGAACTGTACATTTTAGACTAATGATCGTAGATCCATTTGGCTAAGCGCTCAAAAAAATTGATAAGGGAGAGAAAATTAATGTGCCCCAAGACCATTGATTATAGATCTGGTGGGTCTAGGCACACAGTGAAAGCTATATATGACCCAATGCGCTGGCCCGCGCACGACTGTGCGCGGGCCAACGGCGGCCGACGTCGGCCCGATGGCCTTTTGCGCATTGGGGATCAGTTGTCGATAATACAGAGGTCTCTCCCAGATCAGTGCGTTTTCCTACATACCTGGTACGTTATCCTGGATGATGTTACAAGCGCTGGCAGTCACCTCTGCTGGCTTCATTTCTAAAGGGTGGTGTTACACAAAACGCAAGGCCATTCCAGACCATAAAAAAAAATGTACATCATGTGCTCTTGAAACTCCCCTGCTCCTCAGATGACCACAGAATGACGTCACTGACACTCGGCAATGACGTACAACGCACGCACCACTTTACACTTTAAATAAATGAACACAGATTGGGTGACTGATATCCGACAAGGGTATCCTTTCAAAGCCGTTTCATTTCATTTTATGTCATATGTCATCGTCACTTCTGGATGAAGAGTGTCCATGGCGTTACAGGAAATGCCCACCAACGGATCTGAAACACGAAAAAAATACAATCATTACACGTGTGTTCAATGTGACCCACACACAAAAAAAAAGAAGAGTGACGAAGGAGACACAAGAGAGAAGAAAGCGAGAGGAAAGGTGATAAGTTTTTTTGTTTTTTTTTTTCCCCCTAACTCTTCACTGCCAGTGTTGGCAAAATTCGTTTCTGAAATATGTGCTGATTCAACGCCAAAGGGCCGTCGAAGGACGATGGATACAAAGTGGTGTCAGCAAGAAGTGTAGATCCTCATGAGCCCCCACAATTTCTCGGCAATAAATCGGTTAAAGCATTACAACAAGAAAAGGTGAGTTTGTATAGACAGATAAAGAGAAAGCAACAATATAAATGATAAAAGCTGCTAAAATGATAGAACAGTAATTTAAACGTAGCAAGCAGGCAAAATTTGAAAAGCAAAATACAGTCGAGTTCGCTTTAATTATAATTGTCATATTCAAAGAAAGTCCAGACCTCAAAGTGTTTCAAGTATGTTTGACAAGCATGTAAAATGCAAAGACATTGCCAACAAAGAAAGTAACACGCTTGAAGAGGACAAGTACAATATAATTCATTAAATTGTCGGATTAAAACACCCACAATGTAAAATAATTGTGCTATACTTGTCCATTCTAAGCGTGTTTCTTTCTCTGGTGGGAAATTCCTTAGATATAACAACGCTTTTTTAAACGCCCCCCACCCCCCCACCCCCACCCCCCACCACACCAAATTATTCCGCTTGTAATGACAACACCCTCTGGACATTACAACAGCAACATACGGGTTCTCTCCAGTGATACATTTGCAATATCCGAGTTTAACTAGAGTGCGCGTGCACTTGTAAACTTAGGACGCCCCAAAAGCGACGGACATTTAACCTCTTCGCTGCAAGTGAACGCAGAAATCTTTATAAACTCACCGTCATAGATGTCAAGCTGTCAAACGGACATGTACACAAAATGGTTTCGGCAAGAGGCATAGATCCTCATGAGCCCCCGCAATTGCGAGGGCTCATGAGGATCTATACCGCTTGCGGTTGGGTGGTGTTCAGTTTTTCTCGGCACTGAACGGGTTAACTGAATTCAAGGGTACTTGCAGTGCTCGTTCACCAACACGCAGAAGTGTCAGTTTTTCCACACAGTCCTTGCCAATACTCATTAGCGCCCCTCAATGCCGAGAGTAAAAGTGAACAAAATCCAACCCTAAGAGACATAGACCCTCATGAACCCCCGCAGGGGCGGGGGCTCATGAGGGTCTATGCCTCTTGCTGACAATACTTTGTATCAATGTTCCGTGGACAGCCGGGGTTATTTGTCGCTGAATGAACAAAGATTCCAGAAACACGATCTGCGTCCATTGGCCGCCATGTGCTGGACCAAGGACGTATAATTACAAAACGAAACCAAAGGGTTAACTGCCAGTGCTTGTAATTTAGAAGAAACTACCAAGTACGTAGGATAAAGCACTGTCACGGGAGGAGAACTGTGCACAATTCTCTCCCCTGATAGTGCTTTTTCCTAATTATAATTACATATCAGCATTTGACTTTTCCAAATTGTTAGTCTTCTACCAAAGCCTAACAGCCAGCCACTTTTGAAATAAACGTAAAGCCTAATATGTTCTTGTCGCTGCAGGTGCTGATGAGAAGTCTGCTCTGTGACTGGATGCAACTGTAAATCCATTTTTGGTGGAATGTGAGATTTTCATTGGATTGCAATTAAAATCTCTGCTTTTTACAGCATGCCTATTTTCGTGATTAAAAAAATCGAGGTTTTCATTGTATTACAAAACAAATCTCTCTTTTCACCAAAGAAAAAGTCTTAATGATCCACAGATCAGACTGACGATGCCTCTTGCTGGCAGAAAAAAAACACACTCTATTTTCTCAAACTGAGGCAGTCATTTGGGTTTATATCTACGCCTCAGCGACCAAGAAGCTGGAGTGTGTCACCTTTTCCTTAATCCCTTCCCCGCCAGTGATCACGAATTTCGCGTCTGAAACAATTCACACTGACTGGCATTCCCGTGAAGAACACAAATCAAATGGCATCGACACCAGGCATGAAAGCGCAGAACTAACAAGAGACATAAGCGACAGCGGGGGCTCATGAGGGTTTATGTCTCTTGCAGATGGGTAACGTTTTCTTTTTTGCCCCGGCAGTAAAGGTGTCAGTTCCCTTCCCTTACCTTCTTTCCCCTTCCCCCTTCCCTACTTCCCCTTCTCTGGCGGGAGAGACACCAGGTCCCTTTCAAGGTTCATAAATCACGCGCTCATCACATCATTTTTCACCCCTGACGGGCTCAAATCCTAACACTTCCAGGAACAGATTCCCCAATATTGGTTGTGACAAGACCGGCGGCCAGCGACAACTTAGTGCCTGGAGCCTTGATCACACAGCCCTTTCACTCTCGCGATCAATGTGTCAAGGATACAGTACGACCGTATAACTGACTGGTATCGTGTCTGTCCTGACAAGTATTTAATAATAATAATAATAATAATAATAATAATAATAATAATAATAATAATAATAATAATGATGATGATTATGATGATGATGGATGATGGATGATAAATGATGATGATGATGATGATGATGATGATAATAATATAATAATAATCATTATCATCAAAATCATCATCATCATTATTGTTTGTTTTGTTGTTTGTTTGGTTGTTTTTATTACTATATTATTGTTATTATTATATTTTTATTATTATTATTTTATTATGACAAATGTTTTAGTATTTTAAACTGAATAAATCCTTTTTTTATGGCGTAATGTCCAAAAATGAGTTGCTTTAAGGTGTGTGCTGCTCTTTGATTTCAGAGAAGAACCCAACAGAGAAAGAAAGACGCGTAGAAAAGGCTGTCAACACAATTTATATTTATTGGCCGTAAGGTCCAAAATCATATACCTGCACACATCTGTTTTTCGTGTAAATTGTTTGCTCCCACTTTATACTTATTGTATTTTCATTCGCACGTACGTTGCAGCTACTTGCAAAAATGTCACAGTCTAGGCTGCATGCAAAAAAATGCATACCCAAATATTAGAACCAGCAAAAGAAACAAAAATACCAACAAATTCTGCAAGACAAACAAATAAAACGGGAAAAGAAAAAAAGGTGGATGCGAAAGGCTTTATTGAAGAAAGTTCAGAACCTGCCTAAAGAGAAAAAAAAATCACCACAAAAATCTACTAGACTGAAAAAAAAAGTTGACGCTCACAAATTTCTGCAACATGGCCGGCACCCGCCTAATGGCTCGCGGCAGTGAGCTACTGAACCCGGCTCACCCCCGTCACTAATGAGAAAATAAACGCTACATTAGCTTAAACACTCCCAGCACACATATCGACTCATTGCACCATCAATCGAGTTTCAAGGCAAGCTTTTTCGGCGCGCGAGTCACAAGTCAAAAGAGTGGGGGGGGTGTGACGAACTCGTTCACTGCCCAGGAAACTGTTCAAACAGCAGCAAGAGGCATAGATCCTCATGAGCCCCCCGCATTCGCGGGGGCTCATGAGGATCTATGTCTCTAGCTCTGTGTCAATGTTCCTCGGACGGCTGGGGATCTTTGGTATTGAATTAACTAAGTACAGAAACGCAATCTGAATCCACTGACAGCGAAGGGCTGAAGAGAAAGGTAAGGAATGAGGATGAAGCGGAGGACAGGAGTGGGTGTAGGGTCGGGGGGAGGAGGGAGGGGGAGGTCTTTGGACATGGGGAACGGAGAAATGGGTTTACTTTGGGAACCTTCGGACTAAAAGACACACGCAAATCTTTTTTCTTTGGTCTTCAACTAGCGTACCTGTAAACGTTTCTATTTATCTTGAAGTGCAGTTGACATCTCTTATAGGAAGGTCTGACATAACAACAGTCGGATATCAAGTAACAGCGCTTCTACATAGCTCACTACAACACTTTTTCTGTACAAATTATTTTGCTTGTAACAAACCTCGAATATGAAAACGAGAATATTTGGGATCCCAGGAGGACATTTGTTATATTCCTAAATTTACCGCATTTTTATTTATTGCACTCCACAAGTGGAAATGAGCAATGAGGTTTGTATAAGTGTCTGAAAAAATAAGAAGCATAGGACTACGAGGTGTGTGTGTGGGGGTGGGGGAGAGGCTTTTAGTATTTCTTCAGTATACTTTGCTGTGAAAAGTAAACTATCGCTTGATGTGTAATCAATACAATTCGACCATGCTAATGTAAACTTCAGCTATCAAGAAAGGTTGTACGTGCCAGCGAGCGCCTGCAAACTGAACCCTTTGGCTGTCGGTAGCGGTTTTCCTCGCGATGATTCCCGCAAGAATCATAGCGACAAAAACCGCAAAAGACAGCCAAAGAGTTAAAAGTCCTATGACATAAGCTATGTACGAGTCCCTGTGGGTTGCATATGCTTGCTTAGCGCGCAAATTTCTTGCTTAGCGCTAAGTTCACAAGCTTAGCTGAAAATGTGCGTTGCATGAGCGTGCTTATCTGCTGGAGCGAGCTTAGTGGCGTGCTTAATTCTAAGGACGGTCCCCCCCCCCCCCCCCCCCCCCCGTGCGTAGCGGCGTGCTTAGCTGAGGAAGAGTTCTTAGCTGCCGTGTTAAGGCGAGAACGGAAATGTGAATTCACTCTCTTAAACCTTGTGGCAGAAACAGCCTTCCATCTAGGATAGAGAAGGAGGAACACGAAATGTACGTGGGAACGCACGGACCCCCACCCAGCCTGGTCTCACGGACATCTGGGAATTATCGGTGAGGAGTCTGCATAACTGATTCAACTGACCCTGCACACCGATGGGTATAACCCAACACCAGCCGTTGTCAGAGAAACATAGATCCTCATACTATGGGAGCCTACTACACGGTAGTCCTTAACTAATGTACATCTACATTAGACTTGAGACATAGATCCTCATACTATGGGAGCCTACACGGTACTCATTAACTAATGTACGTCTACATTAGACTGACAAGCAGGGTTGCCTGCACGAAAAATTTGCCATTCTTTCTCTCTTGACTTCTTGTTTTCCATCGCCGCCATTTCACCGGCGTTTTATCTACTTCGTTTCCGTTAGGTCAGAAGAAGCGAAAACCGTGCGTTTTTATTGGCCGATTTCTACAATCTATGATGACGTAGGGGAGAACCCCACCATAAGCTATAAATAACCTATCCCCGCTCGCTAAGAACTCGTTCGGAGCTACCCACATCGCTAAGTCGCTCCATGCAACAGAAAACACTCGCGCACTAAGCAAGAACTTTACTAAGCAAGAAAGACCTTAAGTCAGCGAGCTTAACACACTATATTTAAGCACGCTACATGCAACCCACTGGACTACACGGATCGATGTCGTTAGCTTAGACATCATTGACAAAGAACAGCACACATATTTGCGTTGATTTTCGGAATTCACTTGGATGTTAAGCGATATAGTTTGATTGTACATTGCTTAACGTCCTGACAGCAACAAGGCTTTCTCAGGACGTGCCTGCACTGCTTGTGAAAAAAAATAAACAGAACATTGAATGTATGTCGCCAGCCGGTCAAATACATTAAATAAACCTAACACATGGGGCCTAAATAAAGCTAAGACCATTTAGCAACATACATCCAATATCAAGAGCTACAGGCAGTGCAGACAGTAGGGAGAGTTTTAAAAAGGAAAATACAGGTGAATGGACAAAGGGTAGACAGAAACACATGCCCCAGAATAGAGAGAAAAACCCACCCTGTGGGGCTGACCAGGGTGACCCTGGGAACTAAAAAATACCTAACCCCACCCAAGTCCCCCAGGGCAGACCCGGGTGGGGTGTTAAGCGATATAGAAAATGTCATTATGATGATGATGATGATGATGATGATGATGATGATGAAGATGAAGATGAAGATGATGATGATGATGATGATGATGATGATGAAGATGAAGATGAAGATGAAGATGATGATGACGATGATGATTATCAATATTTTTATTATTATTATTTAACTCATTACACCCTGAGGCTGACTTTCTTAATGTGCTTATTGTCCTATGAAGGCTACATTACAGTTTAGGAGATAGAGCAACCATTTTACTTCAAGGGTGGTGCCAGAATAGCTTGGCGCCCCAAGCGCCAAGCTATTCTGGCACCACCCATTAACCATCATAGTCGAGTTTATTTCAACCAATAGTGTATCAGGATGAAAAGGATTAAATAGTCAACATCACAGGGAACACGGCAGCCAGAGTTTCAAAGAACAAATCTAGTAGTAGTGGTAGTAGTGGTAGTAGTAGTAGTAGTAGTAGTAGTAGTAGTAGTAGTAGTAGTAGTAGTAGTAGTAGTAGCAGTATAGTAGAGGTGGTAGTAGTAACAGGCCATTTTTTAGAACAGCGAGATTACCAGCAATTATTTCTTGTGTTCTCACATTTAGATCGATGTGGTGTTGTGCGCTTTGGGCCTTACGGCTGAAAATCACAGACTAGCAGAAATAATGAGACTTTGTTCTGGTAGGGTTCAACTGTACAACAATGAGAATCAATCACTTTGCGTACAGAGCGGTCGGTTTCTGTTCATGTGTGTGTGATTGTTATTCATTTACTGTATTTAGTTAATATTTCAAGAAAGCCGCCATTGTACGGTTTTGCAAACCTTTTGAAAAGAAAGCAGTGCTTTGCCAGCGCAAGAAAACGAAATGTACTCACAAACAGTCAACTTCGGATATAACAAATCGCCAGAGGAGGCATTTCTTTCCCGTTTTGTCATATCATAAGTTTGCTATAACCGAAGTAGTGTACAAAAAAACCTGTAATCGATACGTATGAAAAAGTGTTGCTATGCAATTATTATTATTATTATTATTATTATTATTATTATTATTATTATTATTATTATTATTATTATTATATAATATCCGACATTGTTAGAAGCAAAGTTTACTGTGTATTACGACAAATACATATCGTGACAGTTTATAGGTGCCTTTGCAGTACAAAGAAACAAAATTGAATAAATAAATAAATAAATAAATAAATGTCTTTGTAAGAAACTCAGTCCTGACTCTATAACAGAAAATGGAAAGACCATGATAGTTCAAGGGTGTTGCCAGAATAGCTTGGCGCTAAAGGCGCCAAGCTATTCTGGCACCACCCTAGAACGATCATGGTTCAGCTACCTCCTAAACTGTCGCCAAGCTGTTCCGGCACAACTCTTGATCTATTGTGGTCGTTCTGCTCTATGAACTGGTATTTAGAAGACATTTGTCAAAGTTTGAAGATTTCGACCGTAGACTTGAAAGTTATAACCCTCAGTTGTTTCATGACATTCAGAAATTGCAATGTTAACTCATTTGAGGCGTGCCGCCTCCGGATACGCGGCTTATGCCGCGTATCCGGAAGCGGTACGTCTCGAATGAGTTAAACGGTAATTTGCATTTAACTCACCGGAAACTTTGCAAACTGTCCAGTCGTCTTCGTCGTTTGATTTTCAAAATCTCGCTTTTCTATACCGAGGATGTCTAATTCTAACATCATTACTTGTTTTTCTTCTCTCTTTTTTCCACTCTCTTTTTTATTCTTTTTTTTTTTTTTTTTTTTTTTTCTCTCTCTCTCTTTCTCACTTTTTCCAGCAGCGTCAACACCCACTGAATCCAGACTGTGACAAGTGACAGACGTATAAAGGAGGTCTTTCACACGTGCAAACCTTCATACAGTCCATGGTTTGCTCACCAATACGCTGCTACAGACTGGGACAAATTTGGACAACTTCTTGTGGAAGGCATAGTTCCTGATAAACTCAGCCAACCTAAGTAAACGGTTTTATTTCGCGTAACTTTCGTATCACGATTGAAAACAGATTTTAATCAATCAATCAATCAGTCAATCAATCATTCTCTCATTTAGTCACAACCAATCGAGCAGTTAGTCAGTCAGTCAATCAATCAATTACTCAGTCAGTCAATCAGTATTCATTCGACGGTTAACTTATTTACAATAATGTCTTCTGCATTGTGGGAGGTATCTTTAACCCTTATCTTTCGATGTGTGAAATAAGTTGGACTAAAATAATTCAAGTGTAGTTCCAGAATAGCTTGGCGCCTCTGGGATCCAAGCTATTCTGGCACCACCCTTGAACTAAAGCCATTGCTCTATATCCTTATCTGTATGTACTATAATGTAGCTTGCATATGGAAGTGTACAAATTTGAAGCTTTTAGCCTCAGTATATGGGATAAGAAATAGAAACCTTTTGTGGGAGAGGATCATCCATAATAGTTATAGGGTAGTGCCAGATTAGCAAAATGCAAACATTTTCGTGAGCCCATGAGATTTGTGCCTTTATTCGCAAAGAGTGTAGTTACATTTTAATTTGTAGGGGCACAGATGGGGTAAACACATTCTACCCCAGGACCGAAATCCCTAAAATTTGAAGTTACCCTCTGAAGGACTGTATTACAATTCTAGAGACAGATCGAGCACGATAATTCAAGGGTGGTGCCACAATAGCTTGGCGCCTATAGGCGCCAAGCTATTCTGGTACCACACGTGAACTATCATGCTCGATCCATGTCTTGCTGTGGTGGTGTCAGGGCTGAATGAGTTAACACAGTAACGGTCCCTACACATTAAGTGGACGTCCTCGCTATCAAAGAGCAGTGCTTTCTTTGAACTCATTCTAAGCTGGAGTAGCTCTCATTTCTCCAATGTCTGCAAGTCAGTGCATCAACGCCTGAAAATTCAGGAAGGTCTGTCAGTAATAAACGAAACCAAAAGGGGGTAACTGCTAGCGCTTGTGATTAAGGATAATATACCATAATATACCAAGTAGGTACGTAGGTATTAGTCTTTTTCCTGCCTACTTGGTACTCATGGAAGGGGCCCTGAATCGAGGAGATGCCTGCAGGCATCTCCTCGGTTTAGGGATCCTACCATGAGACATGTGGTACGTTATCTAGGACATCACAGAGGCCACTCATTCACGGCTGCCGCAAACAGCGTGAAAGACGTCGCCGTGAATCTGTGAGGGTGGCATCTCTCTTCCAATTCCATTTAACTTAAGCACTGAGGGTCAGATCGATAGCAGTGAGACACGCACATAATTCTTAGTTGCCTTAAGGAAGTGCAGTGTTTAAGAATTAAACCCTCTGGACGGACGGGTGTGAGACGGGCTGGGATCTCAACTCAATCGTCGAGTGAGCTCTGAGTGGGTCAGTCTGAGGATATAAATGGGGCTGGTTCTCGCGTCTCCAAAAGGCATAGATTCTCATGAGCCCTGCTGTCGCAGGGGCTCATGAGAATCTATGTCTCTTGTAGATGTAAGGAGAAGTCCCTGAATCTTAACTCGGTGAAAGGAAGGTGCGAGGCGTGTCCCTATAGCTAACAGGAGTCGAAGTTGCTTGAGCTATGGCAGTTTACACTGACAACTTTTCTGTTTTTATTACCGACAATGTTAGCTTCAGGAGATTATACGTCGACCTAGAATTCAGGAATCTGAAATGTTCTTGGATCCGCCGATTTCCGTTAGGTTACAGTGAGATAAGAAATTTCGAAGACAAATAAAAACGGGGCTAAACAATCGGGTTTTTTTCCAAGTGTATTCACAAACGGTTTGTTTTGTTTACCTAAATGCTCAGTTCCCAAACGGTTGCTGTGTTGTTGGTTAGCCTGAGATTTCGAAGGCTTCTGCTCTCCGGTCAAACTAGAGATTTTATATTCGAAAAGAAAAATGTCTATTTCTCGTACGTTGTTGACAAGACAGAAATAATCAAAATAAATGTTATAAAGAACTGTGTTGTTTCCTTCTCGAAGAAGCCCTTTCCTGCCAACTGCAAGGAGTGAATCCCCGAAACGATCACACATGTGCTACACACACTGATGAAAACCCTGTCTGCATAATGAGCACGAATATGAACGATGCTAGCAAGACATAGGTCCATTACTATACCTCTGAAATGTTATTAACCCATTCAGCCCTGACGCACTACAGCAGGAGAAGGGTCGACCATGATAATTCCAGGGTAGTGCCAGATTAGCTTGGCGCCTGTCGGCGCCAAGCTAACCTGGCACTGCCCTTGAATTATCATGGTCGATCCATCTCCTGCAACTGGTGCACAGTCATTAGATGACGCCTCCAAAATTTGGGAAATACGGCCGTCGGGCTGAATGAGTTAATAAAATTTCAATATTAGGATCCACAACTTGCAAGGACGAAATCACTAGCACTGCTAGACACAAACTGTAGAGTTGTGCATCCAGTTTTCATCAAAACCACTTACATCAGTGACATCTCCTATTTTTTTAATTGCCGTTTTGAAAGTATATCCCCAATAAGCAAAGGTCCTCGGGCCCATGGCGGCCGCAGTGTGCCCGCGCACGGCTGTGCGCGGACCGTCGTGGGCACTGGGGTCAATACATCCAAGGATCCATCAATGATATCTTACAAGAAAAAGGAGAACGTGTTTAAGAACAGTGTACAATTCAAAAGAAATTAAGGAATAGCTTTAGGCGTCTAGTTATTCAAAAACTACCCTTAAACTATCACGGTCGATCAAATTCGTGCTGTACACTGTCAGAACTGAATGTGTTAACTCATTCGGGACGTGCCGCATACGGACACGCGGCGAAAAGCCGCGTATCCGTATGCGGCACGTCTCGAATGAGTTAACGAGTATCCATCCTGGGCCCTATCACCTTTCCGACGGAGAATTCTAGTGTCTCACCATTCAGCCCGGGCTCCGGTCATTAATAAACCAGAGTGTGTGTGTGGGAAAGCATTTGATACGAAACCACAGGAGGAAAACAGGCAAACAACTCGGAACAAGCAGGTTGTGTTTTTACAACTTTTTTTTTTCGTCCTCTATCTGACAAACTCTCCGCAGGGAACTTTTGTTTTAGAAAGGGATTCTTCAGTCCGTCTTTCCTCTCGACACTTTCGCGGTTATTTTGAGCCGCAGTTACTCTACACTGAGCCCGCCTACACGTTAACACTTTCAATGCGTAGCTGTTAAAGAATTTGCATTAGAAATGAAGTTGTAATGTACTTTGGAAAGGGCGCCAAGTGCACTTTGCAGATGACGGAATAGTTTCCAACCAGGAAATGGAAAACAAGTTTTCTAAACTAAACAAGATGGGATGAACCATAACCCATAAAGTCCCTTCTATTATGAGAGTCCTCGCTGTCAATGTTCCTTAACTTTTGTCTTTGACCTGATTCTGATATTGAATTACCTCCTATTAAAAAGTCTCGCAGATCTGCCAATGCGTCAGTGAGTTCTATAAGGGCCGCAGGACATACGCGTCATTGATCTGTCAAACGTCATTTGTTATGACGAAAGTTTTAGTTTTTACGTAATTTTATATTTTACGCGATATGAGTTTCACTTTCGCTTCATAGGCTTGAGAAAATGGTGACAAAACTAGAACTTTCCAGTATAATTTGTGTGAAAGCAGGTTGACTTTACCTAGCTACATGATATACTAAGTACACTGGTCACCTGCATGCTCTTCTGAAAGCGCGTCGATGTGTGTGTGCGTGCATGCGCGCTCGCTCCAAACATCTCCGAGAGGCACAGATCCTCATGCGCCCTCCAGGCGCATGAGGATCTATTCCTTCTGGAGATGCGCGCATGTTTGAGAGAGAGAGAGAGAGAGAATGACGTCATATTTAGAGTATTATGTCATTGTATGCGTGGTCACGGAGTTGCCTCTTTTACGTCACCGCCATTGTCTGACTTTCTCTAGAAGTAAAGGTTTTTTTTAGTGTTTTAATTCTTTTCTGAAAAGAATTAATTTTTACTAAAGAAGTTGAAAGGATACAAAGCTGCCTAACCAACTCATCCGATGTCTTTCTCCAAACTAGCTATAAGCAAAGGTTCAATATGACAAAAATTACGGTCTCTAATCTGGGTCAACCGACTTCCTTGTTTATGTCTTCAATGAGCCATTCAATTACAATATGCTCGCAGGCTCTCTTAGCCACCCACTTAAGAAAGTATTTCGCCAAGTGTCAAGCTTGTGTGTACAGAAATATCGGAGACTCTCATGTTTACATACATACGCACACACATACGCACATGTACATACATACATACATACGCACATACGGCGCTTCGCGCCAAATGTACGTTCAGCAGCGAGGTTAGCGTAACTAGACATGACGCAATTTTTATCTTGTTACTTCAATTGTTAGAGGTTTAGCCTGCCCGCCTTTGACATCATGGACATGCTATTAAATTCGCCCGACCGTGACCCGTCCAAAAAAGTCCCTTCTATAAATAGAAGGGACTTAAAAAGGCAAAAGAGTTTTCCTAAGAAAAGCATAATTGAATAGTTTTCATACACAAAGAGACGTAAAATAATTACCAACGGTACAAAGCAAGAAGTTTTCCAATTTCTTCTAAACTGAGGCATTGATGTAAGACTTATGCGATGACTAAATTAACAACTTCACAGCCTGAAAAAAGGCAAAGACCACCTAAATGCAAGAGGCAAAGAACATCATGAGCCCCCGCGGATGCGGGGGCTCATGATGTTCTTTGCCTCTTGCTGACCCTATTCATATCCGTGTTCCTTGGACTGACGGTATTTTTCCCTTTTGAATTTGCCCTGCTTTTAAAGACATAGTTTTGCGTCCACTGGCGGTGAAGGGGTCATTGTCTCAGATCTAATGTACTATCGTTGAAACCTGAGAAAGCATGTCCAGGAACAGAGCCAAGGCCACCACACAATCGATCGCCTCCTGAGCAGAGGTGTGGAGAAAGGCAGCGGGCGTTGGGCAGACTTGAGAGGACACGAGAGAGCCGCAGTAAACCAGGCCAACATTGACACAATATCGAAAGAAACTCTGACAACATTTCTGATGGGTGAGGCTGACGAGCGTTTGACCCGAGCCAGGGCCGGATCGCTTACATGTTTGGGGGGGGGGGGCAAAACAATTGTTGGGAGAAATTAACCAACTGAAACAGACACCTAAAGCCGAGTTCTGACTGTTTTGAGTATGGCTTTATTTTGTTTTTTTCATCAAGGTGAGCAAAGATCATCCTTCAGTGTATCAAAGTTTAATGTTGTAGTTTTTATGGGGAAGGTGGGGGGGCCATGGTCCCCCTGCCCCCACCCCCCACCCCTGGATCCGGGCCTGCGAGCGCAGAGATCCCATACTGACTGAACTAAACTGAAAACTGACATAACAAAAACAAAGCAGTTGGTATGTTTGTTTGGTTTTGTGTGTGTGTGTGTGTGTGTGTGTCAACGATAGTACAGTCAATAAGTTTTCAAAATTGAAAATCAAACCTAACTGGACTTTAAAAGTCCACGACTGTGTTACACTATAAGTGTATACGACCAATATCACGGTCGGGTAATTTTATAATTTCCCTTGATATGAAAATAACGAGGGTATAATTAGTACCACGGGCTCACGTGGAGTTGACAAGTGGCCGGCCCTACTAAGCTGGGACTAATGAATAAATAATGAGCCCTCGTTAGTAGTGAGGAACACAGACTCCTGCTGACAAAGAATAATTATGAGAGTCAGTAATAGGTTACTGGTCAGCTAAGATCAGAGGACGCTGGCCACCATAATAGATGTGAAATAATTAGGAGAGACAGTAATGGGTCCCTGGTCAGCTAAGATCAGAGGACGCTGGCCACCATAATAGATGTGGAATAATTATGAGAGACAGTAATGGGTTCCTTTGACAGATAGGATCAGAGGACGCTGGCCACCATAATAGATGTGGAATAATTAGGAGAGACAGTAATGAGTTCCTTTGATAGCTAGGATCAGAGGACGCTGACCAGCATAATAGATGTGGAATAATTATGAGAGACAGTAATGGGTCCCTGGTCAGCTAGGATCAGAGGGCGCTATCCACCAGAGCAGATGGGGGATAGATTATGGGCGACAGTAATAGCTCCTTTGACAGATAGGGTCAGGGGACGCTGGCCACCATGATAGATGTGGAATAATATGGGTGACAGTAATAGCCCCTTTGACTGGTTGAGACAAAGGGGCGATGCCCTCGGCCAGAACGGGTATATATATTGGGGGTAAACACCAGAACGGGAGAGCTCACAACGAAGAAAACGAGATAGAGAGAGAGCTCGCACAATGACCAGAACGAGAGAGCTCACAACGAAGGGAACGAGATAGATAGAGAGTACACAACGAAGAGAGTGAGATAGATAGATAGAGGGAGCTGAGAAGCGAGAGACCGAGCTCCGGTATTTTCGCCATTTTAGTATGCCATGCTAGTAGGTTGGTTGTGCCCAACCTATTAGACCCACGATGACCAAGAAATAAAAGACTCTTCTGGAAACACTCTTGTCTGGCTGCGTCTTCCATCTACAACACCTTGCGTGTGGCTGCGGTAGTGTAACAACTGCCATGGCTGTTCAAAGAAATGTGTCTGCATCAAATGGTTATGAAACGCTACACACGGGTCTAACTCTGGTTCAGTTAGACACAGGAGAACCCAGTTCAGCACGCGCCTTCTTAATATCAAGTAATTTGACAATGACACTGACAATGACACTGCTCCGCTCACGAGAAATGTTCAGCTAAAAATAGATTGACGAGCCGCCAAAGGCTGCGCAAGACCGAAATAAACAAGTGTAGTAACGCGTGTGCGTTTGCTGCGTGTCCAAACTGCCGTAGAAGGTCATTATATGTGTCGACAAGGCATAACTAACACAGCTGATGCTGAAATTTGTAGTCCTCAGATTTACGCTTAACAAATATAATACTGAGGCTAAAAGCTTCAAATTTGTACACTACCATATGCAAGCTACATTATAGTACTTACAGATAAGGATATAGACCAATGGCTTTAGTTCAAGGGTGGCGCCAGAATAGCTTGGCGCCTAGAGGCGCCAAGCTATTCTGGCACTACCCTTGAACTATTTTAGTCCAACTTATTTCACACACTGGTGTATTCCGAATGATAAGGGCTAATGGTACAGATTTCGAGACGAAATACAGCTTCAGTCATTCTAACTGAACCAGCCGTTGGACCAAGCGTAGAGTGCTTGTATCACCGATCTGTATTTGCAGATTTCCAGTCAGTCCTTCCGCCAAGCCCACTACGTTCTCAAGAGACATAGATTCACATGAGACCCCCCCCCCCCCAGCTCCCCCCCCCCCCCCCACCCCCAATAGTTCGTCAAATTGAGGGTGTCCTTCGGGGTTAAGCCTACGACAGTTTGAAATAAGACAATGCCTCCGGCAGATATTGAAAACAAAAACATGCAGAGAATGGGGAATTAAAACAGAACACAGAGAGAGGGAGAGAGAGACACAGAGAGACACAGAGAAGAGAGAGAAAGATTAACCCTGCCACAGCCAGCGCCTTTGATGATGTAGGATATATTTGAAACCGTCGCAAATTCGTTGCTGGGATTAACCCTTTCACTGTGGAGAGAAAAAGAGAACATCAACCCAACTGCAAGAGGTATAGATCCTCATGAACCCCCGCAACTGCGGGGGGCTCATGAGGATCTATGCCTCTTGCTGAAACCACTTTGTATCCATGTTTCTTTAACGTCTGGGGACCTTGGACATTGAACTGACGATGACTTTATTTTAAGCAGTCTGTATCCACGGCAGGCATTGCAGAGCTTAACCGTGTCTGCCTGAGAGAATGCATGACGTCAGCAAAAGTCAAGATTCTCACGAACCGCCAGATCTGCGGGGAGTCCTACGCATCTATGCCTTCCGCTTTGAATGCTGATGGATCTGTGGTTCTGGCAATCAAAGAGTTAACAAACAAAAATAAAATTGATAGAGACACTAACCCCCCTATAATTCGCCTGCTGTTGTTAGCCTCTGACGGGTCTACTGTTTGCAGAACAACGCAAAGAGACAGGCGAGAGCGATATTTTGAAATGGAAGCTGACAAATGGGGTTGAACTTGGTCTTTGCCTTAAGCACGACCGTCACCTCCTCATCTCTGCCCAAATCCCGTCGACTCCCGCGGGAGGTATTGGGGATTTCAAAGGGGGTCAGGGTCATTGTGACTCTGGGGCAAGGTTGAGTGAAATAAGTTCAAGAGGTTAAAAGGAATAGTAAGCGGAGTGAATTTAATCCCTTCGCTGCCAGGGCGCAGATAAGAAACCAAAATGCAAGAGGCATAGATCCTCATGAGCACCCGCATACGCGGGGGCTCATGAGGATCTATGCCTCTTGTAGGCATCACTCAAATCCGTGTGCCACAGAAAGTGATACAAGCAGCATAGTTTCAGAAACATCGTTTCTAGGGGCTGACATGTAATGTAACAATGTCCCTGGTTTTGTTGGACTTTTTTCTGTCGAACGTTTTGAAACAGGTGTCGTTAGTTTAAAAGTATATGGCAAAATGTTTCGTTGACACTCAACTGAATTCAAAAATGGATTACTGTGCACTGGTATTTCAATTCTACATGATTCGAACGACAACATAGCAAATTGTATGCCCTTGAAAGTTGCCATCCCTAATATAAAACTACGAGAAATATGGTTTAAGGGCTCTTTAAAGGCTCTTTTAGGGGCTCCTTAAATGCACCTGACGAGAAATGAACTGTGTGCCGTGTGAAGGAACGAAATAGGTGTCAAAGCGGCATGAGCTAAGTTGATATCGATGGTGTACTCATGAAACCTCGTAACTAACAAGTTGTGAGGGGGTGGGGGGGGGGGATGCAATTTGTTTACTTGTGTGTAAATACACCTCGGGTTACAACCCGAAATATTAATACATTGTGTTTTAACTTGTTTTTCTAAGCGTGTACACTCTTAGTCGGGTTGTTCTCTGCATTTCACACGTTTTGCAGTCACCGTTTTAATTCTGGATTTCGGTGGGGAAAAAAGAACTGTGCTCATTTTTCTCAGAATATGTGTTTTGTGGCTTTCTTCACAAGGCGGTTATGATCATTTTTCCTTGAGAGACGGGTTCGAGATTTCGCCTGAAAATGGAAGAAACAAATTTAAAGGAAGCAGCCGCATCAAAACATGATTTCGAATCCAAATACCACTAGCACTTAATTAACCCTTATCATTCGGAATACACCAGTGTGTGGAAAAAAATTTGGCTAAAATAGTTCAAGGGTAGTGCCAGAATAGCTTGGCGCCTCTAGGCGCCAAGCTATTCTAGCACCACCCTTAAACTAAAGCCATTGGTCTATATTCTTATCTAAGTACTTAATGTAGCTTACATATGGCATTGTACAAATTTGAAGCTTTTAGCCTCAGTATGATATGGGTTCTAGATTTACATGCGGACGCCATCGAACACGTAGATTAAATTAATACGAGGTCACCGCCCGCTTTTCAGTCACGAACTGTAGCGTGACGTCTCCTGTGCATGGTAAGACAGTTTTAAACTCTGTGACCTTTGTTTCTTGACCTGACACAAGATACCATCTATTAACCACTTCGCTGTCGAGAAAAAGTGAACGCGATCCAGCCACAAGAGGTATAAATCCTCATGAGCCCTCGCGACTGCGGTGGCTCATGAGGATCTATGTCTCTTGCTGAGACCAATTTGTATCCATATTCCTTGGACGGTTGTGGCTTTTGGTCACTGAAAGAAAAACAAAAATATTTCGTCTTCGAGTGGCAGGAAAGGGATTGACACTGAGCACGTTCACGGCATGTGCGCTTCGGCAGCCATGATAGTGAGTATCTCAAGGGCCTGCAAGAGGAATAGATCCTCATAAGCACCGCGTGTTGCGGGGGTTCTATTCCTCTTGCTAAAATATGTATCATCGTAAGGCTTTTTTCCCTATAGCTACGCAACAGCGGTGCGGTAGGCGACAAGGCGAAAAACTAACTGAGCAGCAGGCGGGAAATTGTTTCCTGTGTCTCCATATCATCTTGTGGCGCAACCGGTGGCATCGCGCCCCTCTATAAGTTGTTTAGAATTACTGGGATTTCTTGCCCTGTACTGACAACCACGCTCCCTACACAGCGGAATCGACGTTGAATCGCTTCATGGGGTGATAAAATGTTGAAGCGGCGCTGTCGCCTGTCGCACCGCTATTGCGTCGCTGTCGCGTCGCGCGTATGGAAACACTTTATTTCTATGTTCTAAATTTGTGTGGCTGTCGACACCGCTTTCGCGTCGCTACATGAAAACACCCCTTAACTGTGCTTTTGGCTTGAGAAGGCAATGCGGCTGAAGTCAATTACTTGACCTAAAGCGTGTCTAATGCATGAAATCTCCGCCGTCATGTCAATGTACATCAGACGAGACATTACCATATCTTGCTGAGATCTGAAGTAACTTTTACTCCCAAATCAGAATCAAGTCAAAGACAGTAGGCTCAGCCCCTTTATGGTGAGAAAAGGCAGTAGGTTGCGCCGCTTTATAAGAAGGACTGAACGGACCGTTTCGCTGGATACTCCGGATCACTGCGATCACTAGAAAGGCACCAAGCAATGCACCAATGAACAACCCATGATTTTAGTCGTTTTGCGATCCACGATTAACTCCTTCACTGCCGAGAAAAGCAAAACACCGACCAACTGCAAGAGGTATAGATCCTCATGAGCCCCCGCATTTGCGGGGGTTCATGAGGATCTATGCCTCTTGTTGAACCTCTTTACGCCTTTTATTTATTTATTTATTCTTTTCTTCTTTTTTTTTTTTTCTTTTTTTTTTTTTTTTTTTTTTTTTTTTTTTTTTGGGGGGGGGGTTGGTTGGTTGGGGGGGGGGGAGTTTTGGGGCCTTTGAGGTTAAACTGGATTTGAAAATACACATTCAGCGATTTCAAAATACACAATATGCGTCCACTGGCAGTGAAGGTGTTAATACATGTGCAGAATATCAAGGGTAGTGCCAAGCAAATTAGGTTCTTGAGTTTTCATCATCAATCTGTCTCTAATACATGGCGTTGAGAGTGAAGAATATAGTAGTAAGGCTTCCTTCTATTCATTCATTCACACCATGTCAAGTTACTAAATCAAGGTATCGCTGTGTGACACGCATCGCCTGGGCATATGTCTGTACTGTCCTTTGACGAACTTGGTTCAATACACGGTGGCACGCCAGATGCATAATTTCACATCTACAAAAGGCACAGATCCTCAAAACCCCTTGCAGCCTTCAGGGGCTCATGCAGAGCTTAATGCCACGTTGTCTATTGCGCCCATTTATATCTATGTTTAGCAAAATTAGGAGGTGCAGCTGGTCCCCCACTTCTGACCGTCCCTTAATATGAACCGTCCGAGAACAGAATGAAGCCAAAAGTCTGTCATCTGTAGACTGAAATTTCAAAGGCTTCTACGCTTGAAGAACATGGATTTATAACGACAGATCTGTCCTAATGAAAGGTACAGCAAGAGGCATAGATCCTGATGGGCCCCCGCAATTGCGGGGGCTCATGAGGATCTACGCCTCTTGTGGATGAGTGACTGGCAAGTTGGAAACCGGCCATGGCGTGAAGAATAGATCGTGCCATCTTCAACACAGCGGCGGTCAATTGCGAAGGGAATAACCAGATGTAAACGCGAGAAGTCATTATGACATCAATTGCCAATATGTGTGTGCTGGTATGTGCTGCCTTTTAAATGGAAAAAGACATTGCGTGTATTTTTAATATGTCACAGGGCAGTGTGATTCTGAACGTTTCGGGTTTTAACACCTTCACTGCCTGTGGGCGCTCATTGTGTTGTGTTGCGTTTCCGAGTGAAATCTTTCTTCATTCAAGACCCTAGAGCCCACTCCGTCCAAGTCATATGGTAACAGTTTATTCTGTCTCCAAAACATGGGGGGGCACGAGAGAAATGACAACACGACAAAGTGGTGTCACCGAGAGACATAGATCCCCCATGAGTCCCCGCGACTATACGGGGGCTCATGAGGATCCCTGTCTCTTGCATGCTTACTTTGTCTCGACAGTGAGGGGGTTAAGACCATTCTGACACCACTGACTGAACTGCGACTGGATTTAACATCATTGTAGATCTTAATCTTGAACTGATATATTATACGTTGGCTTCAAAGGACAACCTGCACTTTTGGACACATCCTCCTCGGGGTTCAGTGTGTTTAACTCATTCCGGACGTGCCGTATACGGACACGCTAGAAACCAAAGTTTCATTTGCCGCGTTTCTTGTATGTGGTACGTCTGAAATGCCTTACCAGGAGGAATGAATGAATGAGCTAACACGTTCTACCCCAGGACCCAAATCCCCAAATTTTGAAGTTGACCTCTCAGAAGGACTGTTTTACAATTGTAGAGACAGATCGAACATGATAGTTCAAGGGTGGTGCCAGAATAGCTTGGCGCCTATGGGCGCCAAGCTATTCTGGCACCACCCTTGAACTATCATGCTAGATCCATGTCTTGCTGTGGTGAGTCGGGGCTGAATGAGTTAAAGACTGGAAGCAATTACTGAGCGGCCGCTGGGTGTAACTGCAACATTGCACACTTATGGCAGATTAGAGAACAAGGCGGAACCAAGGCGGGCCACGCAGATCTAGCAATCACGGCAATCGATAGTACCGTCCACTCCACCGACAAATCAACCACAGCCGTCTCATTAGTGAGGAAGAATAAAATCCGGAATAAGGACGTGGCTCAGACATACAGAGATAAGCAGAAAAGGAGGACAGGAAGAAGTGTGGGGAACATTTGGCCTCGTTGGTGGTGTGTCATCGTGACACGCATGCACACAATGCTGTATAAAGCAGATACATGCCGTGATATGGCAGATGAAGCGAGACGATGAAAAAATTGGAGATGCTGGCTTTTGCTAAATTAGTCTATATGCCCACTGATAATAATAATAATGATTATGATAATGATAATCATCATCATCATCATAGTATATGCCCACTGATAATAATGATAATGATAATCATCATCATCATCATCATCATCATCATCATCATCATTTAATGTGAATTTATATAGCGCTTAACCTAAAGATCAATGATGCTCTAAGCGCTTTACAAACCAAGAATCAAAGAATAAAAGAGTACATGAAAAGTAAAATATTGCAAGAAACGTTACAACTGAAATGATACATATCAAAGCTCACACACACACACACACACACACACACACACACACACACACACACACACACACACACACACACACACAAACAAACACACACACACACACACACACACACGCACACAAACGCACGCGCGCACGCACACACACACACACACACACACACAGAGTAAGAGTAAAAATATAATAATGATAATAATAATGATGATGATCACGATAATAATAATAATAATAATAATAATAATAATAATAATAATCACAATAATAATAATAATAATAATAATAATAATAATAATAATAATAATAATAATCACAATAATAATAATAATAATAATAATAATAATAATAATAATAATAATAATAATAATAATAATAATAATAATAATAATAACAATCAGGCAAATCTGGTTACCAAGTGCGACTTACTGTGCTCCACCCTGAAATTGCCTTCTGTGCATGCCACATAATTTGTATTTCCGTTATAATGTCAACTTTTGTTTTGAGAGACAATGTAATGGCAATATATGCGTGATTAACCAATGAAATAACGTCATATGACAAGTTTATTATACTCATAACAAGGGCGTACAATTGCTTTTCGTGCGTCTTTAGCCAGATTTTTCAACATCCTAACAAAATAACAGGCAAATAATGCGCAATTATGGATTCATACATTGAAACAGGCACCTCATTTATCAGCCCCAAAAAATGAGCTAGGAAGTTAGAATGAAAGAAAACAGTTCATATGAAGTTGTTGTGGTCGGATTTATAAACCAGTCACCTGCGAGTTCCACGAGATACACATAACTGAAAGAGGCATAGATCCTCTTGAGCCCCCGCTGACGCGGGGCTCATGAGGATCTATGCCTCTTGCTGGCCACATTCACATGTATGTTCCTCAGATGGCTTGTCTAACGATCTATCTGCGGTGGTTTCAAATACATCATTTTTAGCCGCTGACATTAGAACTATTAAGTCTGGCATACACACGTTGTGGCGTAGGAACTAGGGGAACAGGTACGGACCATACCTGCTATGCCGGCCACAGTATCCTTTGACCATACTGGGCCATACTTCCTTTTGCCTTGTAAAGATTAAATGGGCTTTTGCTCCTTAAAGAAGTTCCCGACAAAGAAAGAAACGCGCTTATAAAAGGACAAGTACAACACGACTTCAATTTTTTTTTTTTTTTTAGACCGTATTTATCACTTAAAGGGCAATTACAGTTTGCTGACTCTGCTTACTTGTCCTTTCTATGCGTTTTTCTTTCCTTGTTGGCAACGTCATTGCATTCTGCACGCTTCGTCTGGAATCCATACCTCCTAGGAGCCCAGTGATTCAGTGGAAATCTTATTGACACAAACCCATAAAACATTAACCCTTTAACTACCGGGGCAAGGCGAACGCTACCCAGCTGCGAGAGACATAAATCTTCATGAGCCCCCGCAGTCGCGGGGGCTCATGAAGATTTATGTCTCTTGTTAGTCGTACGTTGTTTATGGCTAATTTTGTCCCCTTTACATCCGTATTTTTCTCGCAAATTTCTGTCAGTATACATTCGTTTCCGATGTGCAATTTCGTGATGACTGAGAGCGACAAGGTTAAACCATAAATTATTTTCTCCGACTGTGGAGAACAAAATAACAATAATACGAAAAGTATATTGATGCCTCTGTTCGATTTGTTGCTGAGGTGGTAAAGCGTTCTGCTCTCGTCCTGAAATTGGGGGTTCGAATCCAGTTGGGGTCAAATTTTGTTTATACCCTTTTGGCACCTCATCATTGAAATCACCCTTGTGTTGGACAAAAGACCTTAATCCCGAAACATTTAACAGTTCCATTCGGTATGGATATTCACAGCCCCCCCCCCTCCCTCCCCCCTTCCACCCCCACCCCAACCCCTCCCCCCACCCACCCCGCCCTCTCCAGCCTCCTGCGTCGTTTTGACGGTTTTCGACATATCTCCCATGAAAATCTTCCTACGCTAGTGACACGTGTGCTTAGGTTTTACTTACTTCAATATAGTGCTTCACATTCTTCGCTTGACACAGCGATGTCGACATACACGATCCATACGACAACAACAAAAAAAGAGTTTACTGGTGAAAATCAATATTAAAAAAAAATTTTAAAAAAGTAGACTTAAATCAAATGAATATGGTGCATTGGGACTGCTAGATGCGACATACACAAAGAAGCACGAAAACCCTCAGGCCGATGTATGCCGCTGTTGGCCCACGCACGGCAGTGCGCGGGCCAACTACGACCGACGTCGGTCTAGGGACTTTGTGTGCACTGGGTAGAAACGTCGGACCTTTTGAGTCTAAATATAACATCCAGACCACAAGGGCGACTTCATTATATAGTGTATATAGTGTATAATGCAAAGAAAATCACAACACAGAAAAAAAGAACAACAAAAAAACACACAAATACAACACAAAGCAAAGAAAGTGCCAACAAAGGAAGAAGCACGCTTAGAAAGGACAAGTACAACACAAGCGTATTTCTTTCTTTGTTGGCGTTTTCTCTGTGTCCCAAAGCAATCTGCAGAATCTTGTTCCGCATAAAAATGGGCCACACTTCAAAATTATTTCCCAGGCGTTCAGTTCAAATTGGTAGTGCCTGATCAGCTTGGCGCGTCACTAGCAGTCAAGCTAATTAGACATTACCCTAGGCCTACCATGGTGCATGGTGACAATAATCCATATAGGGGTTTTTATATCACGGTCACATGGTACGGTTTGCGCTAAAGTGACTGGTCGTGTGACGGTGTGACGTCAGGAGGAAAACAAATATATACTAATATATATATATATATATATATATATATATATATATATATATATATATATATATATATTATATATATATATATATATATATATATATATATATATTATATATATATATATATATATATATATATATATATATATATATATATATATATATATATATATATATATATATATATTTGTTTTCCTCCCTACGTCACACGACCAGTAAATTTAGCGCAAACTGTACCATGTGACCGTGATATAAAAACCACAGTAGCGAAAAATGGCGGACGTTTTATAGCCCTATCGATGACGCGTTACGACCTCGTTTTCGGGTCTTGATAGCAGCTCGGTTCGACAAAATAGCAGAAAAAACGCACTAAAGTAGTCCTATTTGACGTAATACACATCATCTGCCTTATTTTTTACGACGTGAGGAGCCAACTAAACAATATTTCACCACTAATTACACAGCGCAAACAGCAAAAGCCTTCCACCGAGACATTTTCAAAGTTCGGGAAACCACGGAACAAAAATAGCTTCCGAGTTTTTTTTTTTAACCAATCACAGACAGCAATCCTTGCAAACTCGGCGGCAACACACTGTCGTCTGCTCAACCACCAACAGGCAACATGCCACAATTTCACCAAAGCACAGAGCAACAAATTCAAGAACTAAAACGAAAATACACACCCAGCAACACTATACACAAAGCACGCTATTGCCAAATTTTCACGTCACTCAATGCGGGACTATCTGAAGAAAAACATCTCCCGAATTTTCGAAGACTATCTGACATCATGTCTACGCTGATAAAATATTACCTTAAAATCCATCTCAGCACTAGTCCTGCTGTTAACAACGAGCGTTTTCTTTTGGTATTCCTTTCTCCAGATATCCCAACACACATGACACTTTAGGATATAACAACGACAATCTGCTGCACACTCGAAGCATCCCTTTCTGTCATCTTGAATTTAAAAGCACGAGGCACCATGCTAACTTGCACAAGCTGTCACATCAGTGGTCAAATGCCGATCGCTTCATCAAAAAGTTCTTAATTTTTCTGAATCACACAGCAGTCAAGAAGCACTGTCACTGTAATACTTTAACGACCTTTTGTAGACATTGCAGCTTGAATCATTCTGTACACAAGCCAAGATTAGCTTTTTACTCGCGAAAACAAGACTTGCGCTTCGCACCGAATCATGCTACGTCACACTCTGGGAATACCCGGCAGAACATGTATATTCAATGGTGTCACCTATCCGCCACAGAAGCGGCCGTCTTCATAAACCGGATTTTTTTCTAAACAATAAACGGAGGAAGGAAAACAAATACGTTATTGGTCGGAGGGGTTCGATACACGGACCTTTGTAGGCCTTCGGGAGGTCACAGAAATCATTGTACCCCTCAGGCCTTCGGCCTTCGGGGTACAATGATTCCTTTGACCTCCCTCAGGCCTACAAAGGTCCGTGTAGCGAACCCCTCCGTCCAATAACTTATAATATATATTTGTTTTCCTCTCCACGTCACACGACCAGTCACTTTGGCGCAAACCGTACCGTGTGACCGTGATATAAAAGCCCCCGTAGCGAAAAATGGTGGACGTTTTGTAGCCCCTCTCGATGACTCATCTTGGATGCCAGTTTTGTTCTATAAAAGATCGCCAAACGTTCTAAAGTACAAAGTTACTTAGTGTTGTTCGAAACAACAAGCACACTCAGTACTGGACACGGCAACGTCATGACATATTTTAAATTACGTCATAAGTCTATTATGTATATATGTATATTCCTTTGACGTCAGTCATGTTTGGCTTGATCCAGGTCGCAAGATATCTTCTTGATTTCTTTTACGAAAATATTGGAGGAATGAAAACAAACACGTTATCGGTCGGAGGGGTTCGCTGCACGGATCCTTGTAGGCCTTCGGGAGGTCAAAGAAGGAAGCATTGTACCACTCAGGCCTTCAGGGTACAATGATTCCTTTGACCTCCCTCACGCCTACAAAGGTCCGTGTAGCGAACCCCTCCGACCAATAACTTATTATATATATATATATATATATATATATATATATATATATATATATATATATATATATATATATATATATATATATATATATATATATATATATATATATATTTGTTTTCCTCCCTACGTCACACGAAAAGTCACTTTAGCGCAAACCGTACCACGTGGACCGTGATATAAAAACCCTTGTAGCGAAAAATGGCGGACGTTTTGTAGCCCTCTCGATGACGCATCTTGGATGCCAGTGTTGTTCTATAAAAGATCACCAAACGTTCTAAAGTACAAAGTTACTTAGTGTTGTTCGAAACAACAAGCACACTCAGTACTGGAGACGGCAACGTCATGACATTTTAAATTAGGTCATAAGTCTATTATATATAAAGGTATATTTCTTTGACGTCAGTCATGTCTGTGGACTCATCCATTTCGCTTCTTCTGCAAGAAGCACATGTTCACGCGAGTCTCCGTTGTAGGGGCTCATGAGAATATATGCACCTTGCTTCATTTACATCCACAGTTGGAGGTACTTATCTAGTATTAACTCATTCGAGGCATGCCGCCTCCGGATACGCGGCATAAGCCACGTATCCGGAGGCGGCACGTTTCGAATGAGTTAACAGTATAGCTGCTATGAGAACGCACACTGAACGTGATCGGGCGATCCCGAAAAACACACACCACCCCACCCCCACCCCCCTCACCCCTACCCGCACAACCAACTGTCTTTCCTTACTATAAGGGACCCAGCCTACTATCTTTGACATGATTCTGATTCGTTATTGATGCTAATCGCACTTCGCGTACTGCTGAGGTCAAGTCTGCATTTCTTCTCCATGTGACTCACCTCGACAACACGTGCCGCCCGCCGACAGCCAAAGGGTTAAGAAAAAAATATGTCATGATTCAGTGCAAAATGGTGACCGCCAATTGCGTTGTGCTTGTCCTGTCTAACCAATCGAACACCCACACCAGATCGACATGCAAAAGCTTTAACCCCTTCGCTGTCAGTGATCACGAATTTGGCGTCTGACACGACCGCGCGCTGACCGACACTCGTGAGAGGAGGACAAATGTAAATGCGATCAAAATTAGGCACAAAGAGCACAGAACTAAACAAGAGACATAGATCCTCATGAGCCCCCGCGACTGCGGGGGCTCATGAGGGTTTATGTCTCTTGCAGGCGGGTAACGTTCGCCTTGCTCCGGCAGTTAAGGGGTTAAGCGAGTACATATGTTAACATGATGTGTGTGCTGGTCTGCAAATTTTGGAACATACTGCTCTAAAACTCAACACATATCATACTGAGGCTAAAAGCTTCAAATTTGTACACTGTCATATGCAAGCTACATTATAGCACTTATAGATAAGGATATAGACCAATGGCTTTAGTTCAAAGGTGGTGCCAGAATAGCTTGGCGCCTAGAGGCGCCAAGCTTTTCTGGCACTACCCTTGAACTATTTTAGTCCAACTTATTTCACACACTGGTGTATTCCGAATGATAAGCCTTAAGATGCAAAACTGCACACCTGCACAGAGATACCCCTTCACTGCCGAGGAAATGTGAACACCACCCGAGTGCAAGAGGTATAGATCCTCATGAGCCCCCGCAGATGCAGGGGGGGGGGGGTCATGAGGATCTATACCCCTTGTTGAAACCAATCTGCGTCCGAGTCCCTTTGGTCGGTTTGCGTTTTGGTCGCTGAATAAACAATGACTTCAGGAACACAATATGCGGCAGAGAAGGGGTTAATATTTTTTTAAAAAACGAACACACGATGACTGCGTGACACAACTGAGCTGCAGCCTCCAGTCAGGCCACACCCTGCTTCACTGCTCCGAAAAATACGTGCCCGAAATATACATAGTTTTAGAATGATAATAATTAACCTTTCAGTCTGAACCACGACCGCTATGCATGCCATGAAGTTAATAGCCCAACGAACAAAGAAACATTCTCAGAAGAGACAGTTGCAACACAATTGTGTTATAGCTGTCTTTTCTAAGCGTGTTTCTTTCTTTCTTGGGTTATTCTCTCTCTTGTACACGCTTGGCATTCATCTTTTGAATGTCATGAAGATAACACGCTACGCAGAGTTACTACGCACCAGCAAATCACCTTCTCTGCATTGGTTAGTTGGTTGGTTAGTGGTTGAGTGGGTTGGTGGGTTAGTTGGCTGATTGCGTGGCTGCTTGGTTGGCTGCTTGGTTGGTTGCTTTACTCGGGGTTTAACGTCCACACCGCAAGAATGATAATGGACGGTCCGACCACAAACCAGTTCAGGCACACTGCAACTTGCCCAATTTTGATCTACCAGGGCCTTTCAACAAGCGTGCTATTAGAACAATCCAATCATTTCCCTTGATCTTCTCTACGGTGAAAGAAGAATAATGATCTTAACTTATTGCGTGTGCCCATGACACTCCACCCCAGACATTCCGCTGCTTGGAGAGAATACTACCAGGTTACGGCGACAAACAGAGCCATGTGGGCCGGGCTGTTAAGGGAATGAATTGTCAATCTCATCCCATTAACATACTTTCCCCCGATTGTGCTGCTTTTGTCGGAAGGAAGTTTTACGAAGATTGACGGTGGTTGCGCCATTGATAAAGGCACGTGCAAATCCAGGAAGTGGTTATATCGGTATGCTGTGGATTTGTCAAGACAAAAAGACGGAAACTGCGACCATGAGTGAGCTTAATCATGCGCCAGCCACTAAGCAAGGTGTTCCGCTATAGCAGAGCACCTCGCTTAGTGGCTGGCGCAGGACTAAGCTCACTTACACAACTGGCCCCTGGTCCCTCAGAAGGAGGTATAGGTATAGATTTTCATAAGCCCTTGCTGCTTTAGCAGCAGGGGCTTATGTCACTCTATGCCTCTTTAAGCCACATGCTAAGAGCTTACAACAAATTATGTAGACCACAGAGGCTAATCGAATCTTGCAGCCAAAGTGGTGTATGGGAATCTGTATATGCCACTTGCAAATTTGTGAAGGCCGGTGGAACTATGGGAATATCTGGTCCCTCCTGCAGCCAAAGAAGCTGATGAAAATTCATGGTCTCAGTCTCGGAGTCGCCTGAAAGGAGTTTAATGAAAATCTATGCCACTCATAAATGTAGCTACAGGGGCTTGTGAGAAAGCTTTGGAAAAGAAAATCCCGACGAAGAGAGAAAAACGCTTTAGAAAAGACACTTACAACACAAATGCCTTTTCCAAGGATGTTTCCCGTGTTAAGGGACATAATTATTTAGTCGTCAAGGGGCCTTGAGATCTGAAACAGCCCATTTTCCAGTTAAAAAGGATAACTTACGGACAACCCTGCATATAATATGCAGGGTTTATAAGAGAACTAATCGGGATAGGTCATGCCGAGGAAGTCTCCATCTAACCTATTATCCCTGACGCACTACAGCAGGAGATGGGTCGACCATGATCAGTAATTCAAGGGTAGTGCCAGATTAGCTTGGCGCCTCAGTATCGGCGCCAAGATAATCTGGCACTGCCATTGAATTATCATGGTCGATCCATCTCCTGCAACTGGTGCATAGTCATTAGATGACACCTCCAGAATTAGGGAAAGGAGATGAGACAAAATGCTTTGTTAATTCATTCCACCCCAGAACCGAAATGCCCAGATTTTGAAGTTGCCCTCTGAAGGAGTGTATTGCAATTCTAGAGACAGATCAAGCATGACACTATGGGCGCCAAGCTATTCTGACATCACCCTTGAACTATTATGCTCGATCCATGTCTTGCTGTGGCCGGTGTGTCCGAGCTCAATGAGTTAACCCCGCTGGTCAAAAATACAATACATACAGTGCCAAACATGCGTTATCACAAACAATATACAGCTGAAACATTAGCGATGAAAAACATGAACCGTGATAATTCGCCAAGGAGATAACTTTTGTGTTGATTGCGCGGTGTTTACAGACATTCAAATCACGATGTTTAATGGTCATAAAATGTGTCCTGATCTGCGATTTTGGACCTTACGGCTTCAAATCGGACGGTCCAAAATCCCATACCAGCACACACTAAGCAATGTCTAAAATCGTAGATCAACTCACTTATTAATACTACAGAAAGTCCGTTAACCCTTTGGCTGTCCTTAGTGCTTTTTGTCATTGTGGTTCCTGAACGGATCACCTCGACAAAGTCGCTACCGACAGCCTAAAGGGTTAATCTCATTAGCGTCATTGTGATGTTAGCAACAACAAAAATGAAAAGTACGTAATATGCTTGTCCGCTTTCTTTGTCGATGTGCTCAAGTTCCCAGGAGAGGAGCACCCTGAATAGGAGACTTTAACCTCGGCGTTACCGAGACAGAATTAACACCATTCCGTGCAGCTTTGTATCCGCTTTCCTTGGACGGCTGAGGCTCTCTGGCGCTGATCGAATGAACAAAGATTTCAGAAACACAGTCCGCGTCCCTCCGAGACCTTCAACAAGAGAAGAGTCTTGAGTATGTGGGTGTGACCGTTAATGCACAACGCGTGTTCTAGCTCAGACTTCAGTAATGGAGGAAGTTTTGAACAAAAATCACTGTGGGTTATGAGGTTTCGGTCAGGCATTAATTAGCACACTCGAGACGTTCTGCATAAAGCCGCGTATCCGAATGCAGGACGTCTCGAACGTGTTAATGTACAACAGTGTTTGGATGCTTTGTATCTCGTCCGTATCCTCAGATTGTTCTCAGATTTTGAAGTATTCTCATCACAACTGACTTATCTTTTTCTGATTAGTATCTTGTTCCGTTTATCCGTTGTTTGCGTCACGCATGCGCCTTTTACTTTTAGTGCTCTGCTTTTGATTCAGTACGGAGATCCTCTATTGATGGTATGAGAGCGTGTAGTGGGTAGGTGTGTGTGTATGTGTATATGTGTGTGTGTGTGTGTGTGTGTGTGTGTGTGTGTGCGTGCGTGCACGTCTGTGTGTGTGCGTGCGTGGTGCGTGCGTACGTGTGTGTGTGGTTCGTGTGTGTGTGGAGTTTTGTTTTGTTTTGTTTTGGGTTTTTTTGTAGCAAGGACAAGAATGAAAACAGGTCATTGCACCTATTCTTTTATCCTCGGAAAATAACGTTTCATTTCATTAGTTCGGTCCAGATGGGATTTCTGCGCTCGAAAAGGCCCTAGGCGCTCCACCACACCCGTCAATGTCTTTCATGAGCTCCTTTCGATATCATGCCAATACTAGTCTGCTTCTGGTCTGATCTATGGACTTCCGGAGATTTAAATAAGGTGATGAAAAACTAAATATTTTGGCCTTTCGGCTGTTGTCCTTGTTAAACGCGGAGATCCTGGGAGATTAGGCGCAATAGTAAATGTCCATCATCAAAGTATTATTATCATCATCGTCGTCGTCGTCGTCATCATCATCATCAGCAGCAGCAGCAGCATCATCCTCACCATCACCATCATCCTCACCATAAACCATCATCAACATCAGCATTATTATTATTATTATTATTATTATTATTATTATTATTATTATTATGAACTTTAACAAAAATGTGTAGGAGCATGTAATGAACAAAATAATGTTTTCGTGGTATTGAATATTGAATGGAGACGTCCCACGGGTTTTTCCACAACAAAAGAGTCTTCCACTAGTTGTTAACTAGCACATTTTCCTGAGTTAAGCTGTGGCAGAGGTCTCTTTGGGGCCGGCTGTTGGTGTTTCACATCTTTAGAGTATTCTGGAGTGTGCTGTGTGCTAGACGGCAAGAACGTGTATGTACTGCAGAGTTCTGACTGATGATTAATCCCAGAAAGCAAAAGGTCCTCGGGCCGACGTCAGCCTTAGCTGGCCCGCGCACTGTCGTGCGCGGGCCAGCTAAGGCTGACGTCGGCCCGAGAACCTTTTTTTTTTTCCTACCGGCTTCTTCTATAGTCTGGTATGTGTCAGGTCTACTGTTCATTTTCCTAAAGCAGAACAAAATCGTTAAACTTTTAAGGCGTAACTCCTTTCGTCCACCGCAAAGGGGATTTCAAAGACGAAGCACCTAACAGGGTTTGAGCAAACTCTGACACCGGCTGGGTTCAAACCTTCGGACGAGAGTCGAACACTCTGCCACCTGCGCTCCCCTTCTCCAAAGCAGTGGCTGACTGCGCTCGCGGGCTCGCTGTCATTCCTCTGCGACAAATCAAGACACGGCCATTCAGCGTAGGCACCAGTTCCACTATTTTCCTTTAAAAATAACAGAGGCTGGCGCGCGCCCGACCCGTGTGTCCGCAAAAAGCCGATTGATTTTAACCCCTTCACTGCCGAGAAAAAGGTCAGCACGATCCAACCTGCAAGAGACATAGATAGTCATGAGCCCCCGCAGTTGCAGGGGTTCATGAGGATCTATGCCTCTTGCTGACTACACTTTAAATACATGTTTCCGGGATGACTGTGGGTTTTAGTGTTTGAATTAACAAAGATCTCAGAAACAAACAAATGCGTCCAGTGGCAAGTGGTTAATACGTTGGGTTGTCGATAGACGCCAGGCTATTCTGGCACCACCCTCGTGCTTTCAGAACTGATCTCCATCCAGAATTGTAATGCAGTCTTCCCAGGACAACCCCAGCTTTGGGGATCTCGGCATGTGGGAGCAATGTGAATAGGGTAGGCCATACGCTTCACCTATGTAACCCCACGGCTGCTTTTCGATTTTTTGTTTGTTTTGTTTTGGGGGAGATGCCACCTTGGTCCATGTCCTGCTGTATTGCGTCGGTGCTAATGAATGAAAGCTGAACATACAGCGAATTTTACCCCTTCTCAAACTGATCTCTACATGAACTCAACCCTCCCCTTTTTCTAATGGGACAAAACTCATCAGTTGCGAATTTTCATTTTATTTAGTTGCCGCGGTGTACCTTGCTGTGTACGGTGGAAAAGGAAGTGTTGAGTTCATTGAGAGTTCAGTTTTCCCAAAATAAACAAGATGGGATGAACCATAACCCACAAAGTCCCTTCTATATGAGAGCTGTCCTTTCTGTCAATGGTCTCTTCCTTTTGTCTTTGACCTGATTCTGATGTTGAATTATCTCCTATTGAAAAAGTGGCGCATATCTGCCAATGCGTCAGTGAGTTCTATATAAGGGGCGCAGGACATACGCGTCATTGATTTGTCAAACGTCATTTGTCATAACGTAAGTTTTCGTTTTTACGTAATTTTATATTTTAAGTGATATAAGTTCATTTCTGCTTCATAGGCTTGAGAAAATGGTGAAAAAAACTATAACTTCACGGTACAATTTCACTCTTGCTATAATGTGTGTGAAAGTAGGTTGACTTTATTTAGCTGCATGATATACTAAGTACACGGATCACCTGCATGCTCTTCTAAAAGCGTGTCAATGTGTGTGAGCGTATTAGTGCGTGCGCGAGCGCGCGCTCCAAACATCTCCATGAGGCATAGATCCTCATGCGCCTGGAGGGCGCATGAGGATCTATTCCTCCTGGAAATGCGCGCATGTTTGTGTGTGAGAGGGAAAGAGAGCCGCGCGCGCGAGAGAGAATGATGTCATATTTAGAGTATTATGTCAGTGTCTCACCTGATGACGGAGTTGCCTCTTTTACGTCACCGCCACTGTCTGACTTTCTCTATAAGTCAAGGTTTTTTAGTGTTTTAATTCTTTTCTGAAAATAATTAATTTTTACTAAAGAAGTTGAAAGGGTACAAAGCTGGCTAACGCACTCATCCAATGTCTTTCTCCACACTAGCTATATGCAAAAGTTCAAGTAAATATGACACAAATTACGGACACTAATCTGGGTCAACCGACTTCCTTTAAAAGGTTGTTTATGTCTTCAATGAGACGTTCAATTACAATATGCTCGGAGGCTCTCTTAGCTACCCACTTAAGAAAGTATTTCGCCAAGTTTCAAGCTTGTGTGTACAGAAATATCGGAGATTTTCTTGTTTGCATACACGCACACACATACATACATACGCACATACATACATACGCACATACATACGTACGCACATACGACGCTTCGCGCCAAATGTACGTTCAGCAGCGAGGTTAGCGTAACTAGACATGACGTAATTTTTATCTTGTTACTTCAGTTGTTAGAGGTTTAGCCTGCCCGCCTTTGACATTATGTACATGCTATTAAATTTGCCCCACCGCGACCCGTCCTAATGATGTCCCTTCAATAAAAAATAGAAGGGACTTAAAAATCACAGTGTGTTCAGCGCGCTTTAAACTATAAGTATAATCCTGATAAATATATTAACCCTTTCCGCGTCGGCAGCGGTTTTAGTCGCGATGATTCCTGTCGGAATCATCGCGACTAAAACCGCTACCGACGCGGAAAGGGTAAACCACGTCTTGCAGATCGACATCCCCGAGTTCGGACCCGACCGCTGGTCGCACCTCAACAACCTCCTACTCTTTCTATTTAACAGACACTCCCTCATATCCTCTTCATGTCTGGAGCTGGCCCTAAACCACACGTTTATCTGAGTAATCAGAGGGCCATCACACAACAAATCAATAATTAGTGAGGACCTCACAAGTAGCGGAATAGCCCGTCACAAGAGCGCCTCACTCTTAACCCCAAATAACGCCATCATTTTGAGGGAGCAGTTGAAACCGACTTGGGTCAGCAAGAGGCGCAGATTCTCATGGGCCCCTGCATCTGCCGGGGCTCATGAGAATCTATGCCTATTGCAGCTAGACGGAGAGGTTTGGATTTGGACAGAAAAAAATGCTGACCACAAGAATTTCGTACTCGTAACCCGACAATAACGCGGTTAGTTCCAAGGACAACTGCTGCCGATCTTCGTGAGAAAGAGACACAGATTCTCATGAGCCCCTGCAGCTGCGGGGGCTTATGAGAATCTATGCCTCTTGCACATGGAAGGGACTGATGTAGGCTAACCACCAAAAAGATCGTCGGAGACTCAGCACACCTATGCGCCGAAGCAGAGAGCGTATGTTAGGTTCTCTAAAATCCTTGACCGAAGCTTGTATGGCTCTCAACAATTAAGGACTATGCATGTCAAATGAGGCTCATGCTCTGAATTGGTCAAATTTACAGCTGGTTTTCATCAAGCAGAAAAAAGGTCAGTGTAATTTTTTTCATTTTAACTTTCACCTGAAGATCGATGGAATAACGCTTAGAATGGACAATTACCACACAAATTATTAAATGTGTTATTTGGCATAGGTAGAGGTTTAGAAAGAAACACGCTTTGATAGGGAAAGTACCACACAATTTACTAATTTTGTTGTAGGTAGGGGTATGGCTTAGGTCTGGACGATTTTAAGCTTGATACATTCTACCCAGGACTGATATCCCCAAATTTTAAAGTTGCCCTCTGAAGGACTGTGTTACAATTCTAGAGACAGCTCGAGCATGATAGTTCAAGCGTGGTGCCAAAGTAGCTATTCTTGCACCGCCCTTGAGTTTTCATGCTCGATCCTTGTCTTACTGTGATGTGTCGGGGCTGAATGAGTTAACTCATCTCCCCAAACCCACAGCAGTAGGATCGACATGATAGTTCAGGTGATGACAGATAGCTTGGCGCCTATGGCGCAAGCTATCTGCATCACCTTGAACTAACATGTCGACTGTGCCTGCTCAGAGTGCAGTCTTCAGTGGACACGCAAATTGCGATTCGGCGTGGGTAGAATGAGTTAAAGCGCGCCATATATATTATGATTTTTACACATACACAAAAATGACTTTCAGTGAGTCCAACCCTCCCTTTCCCGTCGAATACAAACAAGAGTATTTGCGGCAGATATAAGTCGTTTGGCTGTAGGGCGTTTCGTTTCATCTGAAAACGGGAGGGTTTAGTTCGTAAAAAAAAAAAATCACTTTGCACGTTAGGCGGACTTTAACCAGAAATAACACCTCCGATTTGAAAATCAGGTCGTTTTGGCAAGAGGCGTAGATTCTCATGAGCCCCTGTATCTGCAGGGGCTCATGAGAATGTATGTCTCTTGCTGATTAAGGTGCTGGAATAAAGACCGTACATATCTTCTTTAGCAGGCCGTGGCTTATGCCTCTAAAGTACTGGACCGGGGATCTTTTTTTTGATGTCTTAGCTAACAAAGGTTTGTGAACACCAACACCCCTGGAAAAAAAAATGGACCACGGCCTTCACAGGTTTTGCGTACCCGGCAAAGGGCCATGAAGATCTATGCTTCTATAAACGGGACGGGAAAGTTCTCCGTGATGACCCGAACAGTCAACAAGTTAACAGGTGCAGATGAATATTGAATGGAGGGCACGGCACTTCACTCGCGTGTCAATCCTGCCGCGCGTGCATCAGACATGCAAGAGTCAGCGACTGCACCTGGTCACATCAGATCTTGGCTTCATCTGGGTAAGCCTCTCCATCAGGCTTATCGCGTGTCTTCTGACCGCAAAGTCGTGTGCTGGTCTGCGATTTTGGACCTTACGGCTTACAGCCGTAAGGTCCAAAATCGCAGACCAGCATACACATAAACAATGTGTAGTCCGTGCACCAGGACATCGCACGGGAGATCATTCACGACCCAGATTTGTTTTGCCGTCACACGGGGTCACCTGCGGGTAGCCGGAGTTCTCAGGCGTACATATCACGCGTCTCCTTACCGCAGAACGTCCAAAATACGACAAGATCAGCATTGTATCGTGTATCATGCACCAATCAGGTGTCAGCTTTGGTGGCAATCCCCGCCCATCCTAACAGTACGAATTTGGTTTGTGCGCCCATCCTGGTAAGAACACCCTTTGTCCCTGATCACTGCCAGGATACTGAACTAAGACCACGCTGTGGATTCAACGTGTGGTGTGGGCGTCTGAGGATTATTGCGCGTCTTCTGACCACAAAATGTGTGTAAATAATTTCAATATACCAAATGACATTCATCTGATATCATTCAATTCACCAGTCCCGTGTTGCGTCTCTGGCCGTGTAGCCTGCCCTATCCTCGAAACATGCACGGAGACATTGCGTGCTTGCGTGCCTCGACTGTGCGTGTGCGTGCCTGCCTATGATTTTGGACCTTACGGAAGCAGATGCGTAAGGGGACCAACACCCAAAAAGGAAACACACGCACACATACAGACCAATGCAACATGTAGCTGCAGTGCCAGAGATAAAGCACAAATAAGGGATGATCGTTGAGTTATCGACCACAGAATCAGTCTTCAATCACCTCTGCAACAGGTAGTCAGTCAGAAATACGTTTATCGAAGACTGTTTCTGACATTTTTCACTTTCTCTCGCTGATTCTGTAGTCGGTAACTCAGCGATCATCCCATGCCTGTGACTAGAGACATATTCAAATTGTCTTGTTTCCAGTTCAGTGTAATCTAATTCACTCTATCCACAAAAGTGCATCGAACGCGGTGGACATCCTATAATAATTTATTAACCTGACGTCGAGTTGTCATAGGACTGAATTTGACCTTCCCAGATAAATGTTATCAAATCAGACTGAGACACACACATGGGATATTCGATCGACTCTGCAACACGAGTAGTGAGAAACAGCGGCTGGTCTGTCATTTCCCACTACCCTTGTTACAGAGGTGATCGATTACACAACTATCATTCCATGCCTGTGATCACTGAAGTGATAGCAAGCATGTAAACATTTATGTAACATATTGGAACATATTTATGCAACATATTTATGGAACATATGAGAACATATGGAACATATTGGGAATCTTTATGTACAGACGGAGACAACTATGTGTGCTGGGTCTGTGGTTTTAGACCTTTCGGTTCTTGGCCGTACGGTGCAAACACAAAACTCACAGACCAGCAAACATTAACCCTTTGTCTGTCGGTAGCGTATTTTTTCAAGGTGATTCCTGTAGGAATCACACAAAACACGCAACCTACAGCCAAAGGGTTAAATTATCACAAAGACAAAAAAACACGTTAAATGTTAAACGTTTAGGGCTTAATTTTTTTTTTTCCACCACGAAGGGTCATCGAAAAGAGTATAAAGAAATATTGGCCCCATCTGGGTTCGAACAGTTCCCCTTAAAGACACAAATAAACCGCTTAAGACTAAAAGAATAAACAATAAAAACAATGGCAAGATTTCATTTCAAATATAATCCAAATGCTACCCTCAAAAATAAAAAGCGTTAAACATTTAGGGCTTAACGTCTTTTGTCCAAAACGAAAGTGATTTCAAAGAGGGGGCACCGAATAGGGTCTGATTCAATTTTGAGTTCGAGTCCATGACCTTTAATTCGGACGAAAGTCGAATGCTCTACTACAAGAGCTCCCCATTTCCACCTGATACACCAAGTAACTAAGTCAACTCAGAAATTTCATTTAAAATCGTAATTACTAGATGCCAGTGACAAAATATTCTTATACAATCGACTTCGCTTTTAATAAGGTCGGATTATTTAAAACCCATTCAGCCCTGACGCACTACAGCAGGAGATGGGTCGACCATGATAATTCAAGAGTAGTGCCAGATTAGCTTGGCGCCTGACGGCGCCAAGCTAATCTGGCACTGCCCTTGAATTATCATGGTCGACCCATCTCCTGCAACTGGTGCGTAGTCATTAGATGACGCCTCCATAATTTGAGAAATACGGCCGTCGTGTTGAATGAGTTAAACCCGGATGTAACAACACTATTTCAAAGGTCCCTACCACACATTTTTGTATGTAATTTACTTCGCTTATAACAAACTTCGCTTAAAACAAATAAGGCACTTTGTTACATCCGAAGTTTATCGTTAACCCAGATATGAAAAAATAACCTAGATACCAAATAACCCGACACCAGATATCTAACTTAACTAGATACCAAACAATAATATCAGCTTCACTCATATTTCATGAATCCTAGATTATAAGGAATAACCAGATACCAAATAACCAGAAACCAGATACCAACTAGCCCAGATATCAAAGAATATAAGCATTTTCAGTCCTTTAAGGTCAAATTATCAGCACTTAGTGAATCAACATTCAATCATTGTTCAGGTCTGACGTGTTTCTTTGTGTAATCTGGCTGCCTCCCATTACAGCGGTCAACACCCAACAGGATGTCCATCAAAGCTCATCCCAAGCGTCAATGACGTCTTCAAATGTAGCCAAAGGTCCTCGGGCCGACGTCAGTCGTAGTTGGCACGCGTATAGCGGGCCAACTACGGCCGAATTTGTCCCGAGGACCTTTGGCTTACTGGCTTGATTCAGACCTAGCCGCGATAGGCATCTAAAAGGTTCATCAATAATGAGCAAGGCAGGCGGCGGTGTCACTCATCCCAGGTCTAACCTAAGAAAGAGATGGAGCTAACGTGTCAGCAAAAGGCATTTAGATTGTCATGTGCCCCATTGGGCTGCTTGTGCTCATGGATATCTACTCCTCTTAACGATAGAAGGGTTTGGCTGATAGCTATTTATACCTTACGAGTAAGTTTTTTCCTACGGTGACACCTTCAGACTAAGAAATTATAAGTGGAGACGAAAGGACTTGTCAGCAAGAGGCGTAGGTTCTCATGAGCTCCTGCGGCTACAGGGGCTCATGAGGATCTATGCCTCTTGCAGATGGAAGATTGTGGACGAGGGACTCATCAGGACTCATCAATAAGCAGTGAGCATGAAGCAGTAAAATGATCAGCAGCGTAAATTACTCGGGGAAGAAAAAAAAACGTTCGCGCTTGAAAACGGTGGAGTGCTTTAGGTTCGCGTGCGGTGTCCGCCTTCTTGAACTTTCCACGGGCTTAACTGCCAGGTAAGCAGATGCCCTCGGGCCGACGTCGGCCGCAAATGGGCCCGCGCACGACTGCGCACGACTGTGAACGGGTCCATTGCGGCCGACGTCGGCTCGAGGGTCTTTAGCTAATTACTGGGTGACATCGGATAGATAATTCTGACGGCTCCCGTTTTCTGGGTCAGTATTGACTCATGGCGCCCAAGCAAGGTACTGAGTGCGATGGACCTATGTCCTCCCCCACCCCACCCCCTCCCCATCCCCATCCCCATCCCCCAAAGAAATATATTGAGGGGGAAAGAGTTAGTATTACATTCCCACCCACCCACCCCCAGCCCCCCTCCCCCACCCCCTCTCCCTTCCCTTTTTTATTTTTTTGAGATAAGATTATACAAAGTTAGATTTTTATGTTAAATCACCCCCATCCCCTCTCCTTCCCTACCCCACACCCCTCGTTTGATTTTCGGATGTCGGGCTGTCTCTTGGACTGTGGGCCTCTTCAGCTGCGTTTTTAAGGACGAGTTGGGTGGGGGGGGGGGACAGTGAGGTAGCTGAAAAGAGAGAAACGCCAGATTTGGAGGAGGCCTGCACTGCCAATGATGGTTGTCCAATTTCTCTGTTCAGTCTAGGAAACTCAGTGGATGACAAGTGTCAAATATCAATACTAGGCATAACAAATGAATAGGTCCTCGGGCAGGCGTGAACATAAATTTATCATGATAATTTTTTTTACGTCGGTCCAAAGGTCTTTTGCTTACCTGCTCCTAGAAGCGTCTTACTTGTGGGAGCAGAAAACAAAGTCCTTACAGGTAGCCTTCCACTACCCTCACAACATGTATTCCAAAGCCGAACGCCACTTCTACTGCAAACGCCAATCAGTTTCCGGTTACAAAGACACTCATGAGCTCCATATCCTGCAAGGATCTAACGCTGATCTATGACTCATAGTAGCACAGTTTATATCTAAAATCCCCAGGAAAGCGAACTCAACAGCCACAGACAACGTAGGAAGGTCGAGTTAATCTTACCAAGACAGAAACGAGACATAAACGAATCAGTCCAAGGTTTCAACCCCATGACCTCTCTCAAATTGAGGATGCAAATAAGGCCGGTTCAATCTCTGCAATGCAAGCGGCATAGATTCTCATGAGCCCCTGCCACAGGCAGGGGCTCATCAGAATCCATGCCGCTTGCAGACGGAATGTTCTTGGCAAACGAGTGGAATCAGAATCAGTGAGTCTCGTCAGAGATCG
The DNA here is from genome assembly GCA_036245525.1 of Semisulcospira habei. Classification (NCBI taxonomy): domain Eukaryota; kingdom Metazoa; phylum Mollusca; class Gastropoda; family Semisulcospiridae; genus Semisulcospira; species Semisulcospira habei. The sequence goes on from BTPG01000005.1 coordinate 28,045,499, forward strand.
TCTACCCACTGTTCTATTGGAGCTGCGCCATAACTAACTTAGTGGGGAGACAATCTAGCCAAAAGGGCCGACAATCCTGTCCGAAACGATCGACCGGAAGTGTTCCAAGAGTTGCATCCCCCTTGTGAAGAGGGGACTCGGCCAAGACTGAGACGCTCAGGGAATAGCTCTGTATTTTACTGGTCAGTTTTATTGCACCGGGTCTTTATTACATTCTGTATGTCTGAAAAAGACATAGATCCTTACGAGCCCCTTGCAGCCGCAAGGACTCATGAGAATCTATACTATGCATCACGGCGTCTCTTTCAGTTATTTGTCTTATTCGGCTGACCACATATGTCAATGTGCATGTATTGATAAATTTACTTCCCACGAAAGCGACAAAAAAAAGAATCCTGGGGCGTGGTCAGCCTTAGTTGGCCCTCGCACTGCCGTGCGCGGGCCAACTAAGGCTGACATCGGCCTGATGAGCTTTTGGTCACCGGGCTGTCCATCTCTGTTCCTTCGGTCGGGGAGAATCAATTGGGACTCAGACTGTATCTGTCAAGGGAAGAGCTGTATTTTACTAGTCAGTTTAGTGTCACTGGACATTTGTGACTAGTACACATCCCGAACATGTAAAAGGTCATGGTGCTGACGCCACAATTAGTCGGCCCGCGCACAGTTGTGCGCAAATAAGCTTTACTTTACCCCCACCCCCACCAACCCCCAAAAAAGATGATTTCGAAAACAGGACACATAATAGGGACTTAAATAGGGTGAGCGACAACCATTGCCCCACTATGGTTCGAACCATCCAGCGACCATTTCCAACGACAATCCGAGGCCCTATCCTACCACCAGAGCCATCAAGGTCCCCCACACTCCACGGGAGAGGAATCCCCTCCTGAAACCGTGTCACTGTGACCTGCCCTTTTCAAGATCGTCTAAGTATGATTCTTTGTTTTATGGACATTACGGCGTGGAGTCAAAGGTAAAAAAAAAAAAAATCACAGACCGTCTTATACTCGTATTAATCGTTTCATCAAGCTCGTCTCGATCAATGAGCTGGCCTGCGACTGGTTTTGGGTCTAACGGCTTGAGGCGGTACTGTCTTAAATCACAGACGAGGGTCCAGTTGCAATAGTGAGTGTAGTCCTGCGCAAGCACAAAGCCAATGTGCTCCGCTATAGCGCTATAACCCATTCAGCCCTGGCGCACTACAGCAGGAGATGGGTCGACCATGATAATTCAAGGGGAGTGCCAGATTAGCTTGGCGCCTGTCGGCGCCAAGCTAATCTGGCACTGCCCTTGAATTATCATGGTCGATCCATCTCCTGCAACTGGTGCATAGTCATTTGATGACGTCTCCAAAATTTGGTAAAGTATACGGCCCGTCGGGCTGAATGAGTTAAAGCGGAGCAACTTGCTTTGTATTGTAACTGGCCCCAGTATACATCTTATGACGTCTTCCTAGATGATCTGCAGTTAGCGCGGCGCTGTTGACTGATGATGAGAAATGGTTGTATAACTGCTAATGCAAAAGAGAACAGCGCGAGAGACGTCGCAATATCGAGACTTACCGCGCATTTCTGTTGAGAAAATACGCTATTAGCCTCCGCACGCTTGCTCAGGTGGTGAAAAAAAAGCGCGATAGCCATCACAATGTTGAATCTTACCTCGCTGTTCTAGAGACAAGGCAAAGGGACTGAGCTCGGCCGCCGCCGCACTTTTGCCCAGGTGGTTAAGCCCCTTTGATGGGCTCTTCAGGACAGCTCCGCCTCCTTAGAGACCACGTGACTTCTTAAATGCGGGCTAATCGGACGTGGAGTGGGGGAATTGCTCTATTATAATAATAATAATAATAAGCGCATTAAATAGGCGCTTTATCCCAATTGAAAATCGGCTCAAAGCGCCGCCGCGAACTTAACCCAACAAGCACGCTCACGTGAATCACGCGCATTCACTCACACACTGTACATAAACATAGAACATTCACGTGGTGCTAAGGGCAAGCTCAAGCGAGCTACTGTAGTTATTTTGGAAATTGAAAATCGTTTGTATTTGAAATTTGATTTGAAGTGGGCTGAAACTGATACCAAAGAAACTGATATCAAACTGATACTATTGTTCGGCCATTATTTCGCGCAAGGTGTTGACTGTCCCAGACGCTGCAAGTACAATCAAACCCGCCTGAAGTGACATCCTTGCTAAAGAAGGCCACCTGTCTAGAGTAACCTAGTCATCGATAAACCCCCGATCGATCACGGAGGAGCCGTTGGCAATATCGGGCGCCTGTAAAAGTCAACAATGTGACTGAAGCTGCCGAAGTCACCATGACAAGTTATCTCTAAATCAATAATAGGTCAGAAAATTCACGGATTTCACACATTCAGTGGATTCAACCATCCTAACCCCCATAGGATTGGAGGAAGGCACTGCCTACTGACCTGGATCTTATAGTGACTTAAAAATTCCAGTTTTATGTCCAAACGGTTTGTTTTGTGTGTACTAACCGCTGCTTGCATTTTTGAACATCTGTCTATAAGGTGCGCGTTGATTATGTTTCATTCATCCAAGTTGTCCTGCACCAATAGCTGCGAAAGTGTCGTATAGCGTTGCTGCCGGCAACGCTATACAACACATTCGCAGCTATTGATGCAGTGCGAACTGAATGACTTAAACACAAATGAAAGGCAAAGCGGAACAATTAATTCACGTCTATGACAATCGATGCTCGACAAGACAAAAATGCCAAGGCAAGACCAAAAGTCGGAGTATAGCACAAAGTCAGATAAGACAGGAAACTAGGCCCTACAAGATTATGACAGGACAAGCCAGTGGACGGGGATTGCGTGTTTGAAATCATTGTAAATTCAACGTCAAAGATCCTCAGTCGTCACAGGAACATGGACACAAAGTGTTTTCAGACAAAGATCCTTATAAGCCCATATAACATAAATTAGCTTTGTCCAGCGTTATTGTAAGACATACTAAGAACCTTTATGAGTGAGATGATGTTGCGAACTTTAAACCTTTTACTGCCTGGAGTGGGCCGGTTTAACTCATTCAACTCCGGCACGCCACGCCAAGACATGGATCGAGCGTGATAGTTCAAGGGTTGTGCCAGAATAGCTTGGCGCCCATAGGCGCCAAGCTATTCTGGCACAACCCTTGAACTATCACGCTCGATCTGTTTTCGGCAAAAGTGTAATACAGTCTTCAGGGGGGCGACTTCAAGATTTGCGGATTTAGGTCCTGGAGCAGAATGTGTTAATCGGTCATAAGATGAAGACGGACTTGGTGTAATTATCGCAATCATCACAACATCTCTCATCAATTATAGAGGCGTTTCTTCCCCTCAAAGGTTAATGCATATTTTCTAACCAGAATCTTCGTGACATTTCGCCATGATAAATGTCACTTCTTCCTAGATTATAAAAGGCTACGCGTTCGTTCTTGCAGCACCCATTGTCTTCTGGACCCTGACGTAACCATTTGTCACCAGCAGGAAGTTTTGCGAGTAATATAGTCAGATGACATTAACCCTTTGGCTGTCGGTAGCGGCTTTTGTCGCGATGATTCCTTCCTTAACCGCTGCCGACAGCCAATACAGCGGCAGTTTCTTGAAAGGTCATTTTGACATCGCAAGGCACAACGTGTCCGCAAATAAATATCGCCGCAAAGAAAGACTTTTCCTTTGCGTATCCTTCAGTACACATATCCTTCAGTGACAGTTGACCTAATAGGATTTATTTTTACCCAGTCTTCTGATTTGTTGATATTGCTGTCCAGTCATAAAATTTCGTCTAAAAAAAAATCAGACACTTCAAATTCATTTCACCTAATTATAAACCCCCAATCCGGCCAAATTCTAATATCAAGGTCAAGTATGTGGACGTCCTGCGTGCCTGTACTGTTTCAGGTTTGAAAAGTTCCCACTCATCCCCACTCATTCCAGTGTTCTTGTTACACTGAGCTGAAACACGTGGCTGAACGTATCTAAGGCACTTTTTTTCTGGAAAAAAAAACTGAATTTATACGACTGTACACCAACATCAGCAAATAGCACAAGTTTTATCAAACGGGATCCTATTAGGTCTACTGCCACTGAATATGTGTTCTATGAGTGGTACAGAGAATTGTTTCTTGCACAATAAAAATGTGCGCATTCCGTCGTGCCATGACCTTTAAGAAACTGTCGCATTGACGGGGCTTCCATACTAGGCAACGGCCATCGGGCCGAAGTAGGCCGCAGTGGGCTCGCGCACGAATGTGCGCGGGCCCACTGCGGCCTACTTCGGCCCATTAGCCTTTTGCGTACTGAGCCAAGGGCCATTTTTCCAGTAAAAAAACATGCTGACTATATCTCTACCCTATTAGAAGGCAACATGAAACAAGTTCAACATGACTGTGTTTTGTCTTCGAAAGGAAAATTTGACCTGCTCCCACAGCGGGAGATGATTCGGTCATTATAGTTCAAGGGTGGTGCCAGAATAGCCCAGCGCCTGAAAACGTGTGGCCATTTGCAGGAGACTTTGTCAAGCCAGCGACTACCCAACAGCTGTCCCTCTGCAGGGCAGCGAGATTTTTGCACGCTGCTAAAACAGCTGAAAACAAGCCGGTTAACAGGAAGGTACCGGCTATTGAAAATGACGTGCAACTCGACTCTTTAACTACACGGCTGTTCCACATTCCGGTACTAATGGACGTTCCCCAATAATGATAATGATGGACATGATCAGCGGAGGCCTATCATACAAACTGTCCCGATTCAGTAATAATTAAGACAGTATCCATAAACATGAAACAATTCCAAAAGACAGTCAAGGCATAGGCAAGGCAATGTATTATTATATTAACCCCCATGGCTGTCGATAACGCTTTCAGTCCAGGTGATTCCAGCAGGAATCACCTGGACAAAAAGAGCTACCGACTGCTGAAAGGTTAAAGATATTTAGAGTTAGTGATGTTAGTGTACAAGTATTGATCCTTTGGCTGTCGGTAGCGCTTTTTGTCCAGGTGATTCATTCCCACCGGAATCATCTGGACAAAAAGCGCTACCGACAGCCAACGGGTTAAGAATAATTAACGCTTACCTTTAAATAAAAATCGTCGTCCGCTTAATAAGAATCGTTCCCACAGATCAGTACAGACACCTTGCCGTGCTGTTCATCGATCCGAATAAAATCGTCAATGACTAGCAGTCCTTTCGTAGAGTCAGTCAGGACGATCAAAAACTATGCAGAACTTCGTAGCAAGCCGGCAAAAATAATCACTGAGGAAACCAGACCACTACGATCAAAACTAGGCTGAACTTTCTATCAACTTGGCCAAAATAGCCACCGACAAACCAGACCGCTCATCACGAGACTGTCTGGCAAGAAGGAATCTTCCCATTGAGTTGCATCGATAGAACCTCACTGACATCGTCCGCGATCTTTGAAACTGTACACGACTGATCCCAATGAACGAAAGGCCATCGGGCTGAAGTCGGCTGCAGTCGGCCCTCGCACTTCTGTACGCGGGCCGACTGAGGCCGACGTCAGCCCAATGACCTGATTGCGTCTCGGTGACGATGTGCATAAAACTGTCTTGAAAGATCGCTATGGGATCATCACTGAGAAATCGCTAAAACTACTGAGAATGCCTTGGCTGGGATGACTGGATATTTAACCCATTTGTTGTTGTTAGTGGTTTTTGTTGCAATGATTCTCGTAAAGAATCATGGCGAGAAAAAAAAACAACCTTACCGATGGCCAAAGGTTAGTGTGAGTGCATGTCATGCAACTTCTGTCAGTAAAAAATGCGGTGTTACGTGTACTGAAGCGGCCTGCATTTCAGCCGTGAAGTCAGTCACCCAGCATGACGGATTTTACATGTTAACGCTTTTGACTGACGTGTGCGGAATTCATCTATGTACTTTAGAAAGGAACCACGAAATGAGCGAGACGTCTTCGGACTGATCTCGGACTCAGCTGTGCGCTGGCCAAATAAGGTCTGAGTACGTTTTGCTCACTGGGCATCTTATTAGGAGCCACTGGAATCTGACCGCTTTCGCAGTGAGAATTACCAATGCGTGTTACGCTGTTAGGCTGACGTAAATCTAACCTGTAACTGTTGATTCAGTCCGTTTGAGCAAAGCTTGCCTCGAGTTTTTTCCAATTAACTTTTGAACAAGACATATTTCACGACAACAGTAAGAACAAAACGTTATCTCCCACCTTGGTCCTAATTTATTTTATAATTTAGTTGGCTTCAAACCCAACGATTTAGCCACTACCCTCGGGAGATCATGGAGATGGCCTACTTGAAAGTTGCAACGTATACCCTGTACAAGCCTCTGCGACCACTGACCTGCATCATTGATGCTAAAACTATGACAAGCTCTGCACGGATCTGTCGCCTTGCGAGACCACGGCATTGAACATTCAACATGGAGTGCGTGAAGTTTACAGGAGTAACTATGTGTCAGTGTCTTAGTGTGGCTTGATCAGGGTATGTTTTAGCAGGTATCTTAAACAATTTCCCGAGGGCAGCGACTAAACGAGTGTGGGTATGATTAAAGAAAAATGAAGATAAGTTAGGACTAAGGATGGTGATCGTCGTTTCTTCTAAACGCTGTTCTTAAATCTGCGTTCAAACGTTATTTGCAAAGAACACGAGGCGAGCGTTGCTCAAACGGGCTATATCTGTGCTGACGAGCAAACGCCACATCACTGGAATTCATCGGAAACATTTAACCCATTCATCCCTGACGCACTACAGCAGGAGATGGGTCGACCATGATAATTCAAGGGCAGTGCCAGATTAGCTTGGCGCCTGTCGGCGCCAAGCTAATCTGGCACTGTCCTTGAATTATCATGGTCGATCCATCTCCTGCAATTCAGTGGTGCATAGTCATTAGATGACGCCTCCAAAATTTGGGAAATACGGCCGTCGGGCTGAGTGAGTTAAGTGATTTCAGTGGCGTCGCATTTATTTTGCTCGTCAGCACAGTTAAATCGATTAAGACCTCAATCGATCATAGTCTTCAAAACCAAAATCTAGAACAGATAAACAGGTCAGTGACTGCCAGGCGCGTGTAACTGAAATGCAAGGAAATGCCATGCAACAAAGACAAAAACATGCTTTGAAAGGGTGAACACGAAATGGTTTACTTTAAAAGTAAAAGTAAACTGTGTGCTCGTCCTTTCAAAGCGTTTTTCTTTCTCTGCTGGGTGTTTCCTCGAAATGAAAGACGAAATACATGCATAGGCAGCTTTCTTGGACGTGGGCGAGAATCACTTAAGACTTGAAAATCACTTAAGCTACTATACGGAGCCTGTCTGGGAAGACGGAAATCTATCACCGCGGATATGCATGTCACACCAGACTCTCAAGGTCCTATTTCACATCCCAGCGTTAACTCATTCGAGACGTGCCGCATCCGGATACGCGGCAATTGCCGCGTATCCGGATGTGGCACGTCTCGAATGAGAACTTCAATACAGTCGCTGCCGCATATTCTCTGGCAAGCACTGAAGTCAATTTGTCTGTACGGAGAAATCATAGGCAAAAGTTTTTCAAAAGTTCGCAAGGCTTCCACTGCAGTGACAAGCTACTGAAGGAAACTTGACAAATTAATCAGACTTACCGCCTGTAGATATAGTATCAGACTATCTAAGAAGAACGAAAGTTGACCACAGTGTCTTCGGGCCTGTCACTCGGTGAAGAAATTCCTTGCAAAGCTTCCGCGCACAACTAAACACCATCAGAAATCGGACTATGCTCAGTGATGTTTACCTGAGAGAAACAAATCTTAGTACTGTCGATGTTTCGTCGCAGACTCTCCGAAAATCACTGAAGTCGAAGCGTCTTGGAGCAATATCAGAATAAAATTGCGCGCATGAATCAGTAGTCTTCATTTTTTCGTCCAAATCGTCTCATCTGCAAGCGGTACAGATTCTCATGAACCCCTGCATAACAGGGGCTCATGAGAATCTATGCCACTTGCTGTCACATTTACATCGTACAGACTCGTCCGAGTTAAAGTGTACAACTGTCTTGCGAACACGCGGTCGACACACACGGAGCCTTGTTCCTACGGGTACCATCATTGAATGACGGACGTGGCGAGCGCGCGTGCAACCTGCGTTGCTCCGCCTCTGGAGTGTTTTGATTGGCTGAAGGAGGTGCGTCAATTACCGAAGATCAATAATGAGTGATCTAGGTGAAAGGGGAAAAACCGCAGATTACACTAGGAGACAGTCGTCTGTATACTGTGCTCTGTCTGCTAGCGGAAGCACTGATTTTGCGCTGTGTCAATTCTATCATACCACAGTGACTGCTTTAATGTTTCGACCACTTTTTCAACCTGTTCACTGTGGAGACAAATTGAACGCCACCCGACAGCAAAAGGCATAGATCCTCATGAGCCCCCGCAGTTGCGGGGGCCCATGAAGATCTATGCCTCTTGCTGAAACCATGTCCCTTTGATGGCTGGTGGTCTTTGACGTTGAATTAGAAGAATTTTGCGAGATGCCCAGTATTATATTAAGGTACCTAATCTAAAACTTCGACCAAGTTTTCAAGACATAAGTCCTGTTCTACAGTACCTTTATTGCTCTAATTCTTCGCCTTTTTATTTTTTTTTTTTTTTTCTTTTTCATTTTTTTTTTTTTTTGGTCATAGAAAAAAGTCCATTACTGTAGTACCATACATGTTCTATTTTTTTAAACCACTTCTACAAGAAAAAAATCCAACCGGTAAGAAATAGCTCCACAGGCTGAATGTAGCCGACGTTGGCCCGAGGAGCCTTGCTCGCTGGGTTTGTGGGGTATCGTAATTGCTCTATTTATTCCCCCCCCCCCACCCCCCCCCCACCCCCCCCCCCCCACCCCCCCCCCCCCCCCCCCCGCCAAGTAAATGGTTTATTTATGTATTTATTTATATCGTGCTAAACTGTTCTCAACTTTCCGATCACTTTTTCAAGCAGAGGTGGTAAAACAATGAAATCATCATTTTACGGTACGCTGATATTCTTTCCGAGATTTCCAAGAACTGAGGTTGACACACAGGCACACGCGCGAATGCCAGCACATGTTAATATCACAACTTAACTCATTCTACCCCATCACCGAAATCCTTAAATCTTGCCGCTGTCCTGTGAAGACTGCATTGCAGTGCAGGACACAGATCGGCCATGATAGTTCAAGGGTGATGCCAGAATAGCTTGGCGCCCATAGGCGCCAAGCTATTCTGGCATCACCCTTGAACTATCATGGTCCATCCTTATCTTTCTGTGGTGTGTCTGGGGTAGAATGAGTTAACCCGTTATGTACCAGCTGACGCAGACTATCTTTTTGTGATCTTCCTTTTCATCAACACAAAAGCTGTCCCAGGAACATGGATTCAAAGTCAGTGGTGTCACCAAGAGTAATAGATCCTTATGAGCCCCCGCAACTGCGGGGGCTCATGCGGATCTATACCTCTTGTGGTTAGGTGGTATTCAAATGTTCTCCGCACTGAACGCGTTAAACTGACCTGATCCATACGGGAAAGGATTAACACATTTTGTTCCAGGACCGAAATCCGCAAATTTTGAACTGAAGTCGCCCCCTGAATACTGTATTACACTTCTGGAATTGATCGAGCGTGATAGTTCCAGGGTTGTGCCAGAATAGCTTGGAGCTTATGGGCGCCAAGCTATTCTGGCACAACCCTTGAACTATTACGTTCGATCTATGTCTTGCCGTGGCGTGTCGGAGTTGAATGAGTTAAACTAACTTTGCGTCCTCGGTGACCGTACAAAACCTGTTACATTGAATTCCGGGCATAACTGCATTGTTTTACTCACGGACAGATTCATGAAGACACCTGACTGTGATATAGCCCCACAAAGGCCGTTATATCAGATCGCCAGCTACTTTCTGGTTTGCTCGAGGACCTGGAGTTTGGAACTATAAATAGCTTTGACCTCGTCTGTGACGTTTGGTGGAGTTGAGCGGCTCATACGCTTCAATTCAGCGGTAAAACGGGCACAAAGTGATGTAATCACGCAGTTATGAACGAAATAACAACCGTACCCACTCGTATTTATTTATTTATTTATTTTGGTATGCTGTGTTTGTTTTCCTGTTGTTTTCTGTTTTGTTTACAAGACAGCTTGTATTGCAGGCATTGAGTTGACTAACAGCTTTATCCTGAATAAAAGATTCATCATCTGTCTGTCTGTCTGTCTGTCTGTCTGTCTGTCTGTCTGTCTGTCTGTCTCTCTCTCTCTCTCTCTCTCTCTCTCTCTCTCTCTCTCTCTCTCTATATATATATATATATATATATATATATATATATATATATATATATATATATATATATATATATATATATATATATATATATATATATATATATATATATATATATATATATATATATATATATATATATATATATATATAATTTTTCATTTCAATTCTGAGAATGCTTTGCTGTGCTAATGCCATGGAATTACAGGCTGGTAAGCTTGCATTGTATCAGGACATCAGCTGCCCTTTTGTGACTGCATCGCTCACTAGATCTAGAAAGAGAGGGTAGTTGAAGAGAAAGAATGACAGACCTATCATTTTTAGCCTTCCACTGTAAACCTACTGCATAAAGCAATAGGGACTACCCCCAGGCGCCCCGCAATCCGCTAGAGAATATCCAGTCCTCCCTCTGAGAGGGGAGGCTAGTGCATGAATATTCCCAAGCAGTATTGGACCTGCTGGGTAGATTTAGGTTTTTGCCGCCTACGACCGGTTTCGCCCCAAGGAGAGGGGGGGGGGGGGGCTCGTCATGGCTACCTTGGAGGACACACAGTTTCATTAGTGGTGAAAATAAGCAAAACTGGACACACTCTGTGAAGCAAGTTTCTTGTGATATGTTTTAACACACAAGTTATGTAGATTGCTTATGATGTTATTAACTGCCTCAAACGAAATTTGACTCGAAAAATTCATTAAAGAACCAGAACTTCCACTGCACATCATTTTCTTAATAAATCTTATTTGATTTAATGTGAATTACTTTCAAACCATTTTCTATGCACAGTGACTGACACAGAGATAAAGAACACTCCCATATCTATTTGATCAGGTAAATATGGCCGCTAGCCTAAAAATAAAGAACTTTTTGATTTTCATGTTTGTAGGTCATGTTGATTATTTAGGTGTACCTTTGACAAACGAAAAGTAGGTCAAGATCAAACAGGCCGGATATTCATGCACACGGACCCAGCATTGGTTGGCTTTCAGCTGTGTCCTCTGCAGATGCTCCCTATTTCACTTTCAATGTCCTGTGATGGTAGTGTCACTGATGATGTCATAAGTCATCGATATGCGATTTTTAAGACTAAACATTCAATTTGCACAGGACATAAAACACTCTTCATAACAGTTTCTAATAAATGACGTCAAAATAAACCGGATTAAAGCATATTTACGAAGAAAAGCGCTATGATGAAAAATTCGCTTTTTAATGGAAGTCAGTATATTATATCAGAGGCAATGTTGAGAAGCCTGAGGCTGAACGCAACCAGGGAAGAACCAGTCTTGTTGCTGGCACCCCGTTGGAGGAGGTGGAGTCCTTCACCTATCCCGGGAGCATCATCGACAAAAAGGGCGGCACTGATGCAGATGTCAGAGCACGAATCGGTAAAGCAAGAGCAGCCTTTCTCCAGTTGAAAAAAAGTGTGGAGTTCCAGAGAGCTGTCACAACACACCAAAGTCTGGATTTTCATCTCAAACGTAAAGCAGTTCTCCTATTTGGAGCAGAGACTTGCAGGTTGACACAAACCACAGTCAACAGAGTACAGACCTTCATAAACAGTTGTCTTAGAAGAATCTTGAAAATCAACTGGCCAGAGAAGATCAGCAACATCAGACTCTGGGAGAGAACAGAGCAGATAACAGCAGAGAATGAAATTGGGCGAAGAAGATGGGGATGGGTTGGACACAGTCTGAGAAAGCCAGTTTCCAGTATCACTAGGCAGGCATTGTCATGGAACCCCCAGGGAAAGAGGAAAAGAGGCAGGCCGAGAAACACCTGGCGTCGAGACCTCCAAGCAGACGTCAAGAGACTGGGAACCACCTGGAGTAAAATCGAAGGAGAAGCACAGGACAGGAGTCGTTGGAGGTCTCTCATCGACGGCCTATACCCTGGGAGGGGTGATAGGCATAAGTATGTAATGTTGAGAATAGTCCGGGAGCGCTAGGGCCTTTAATATTTCGCAATATCCCCTTTATAAATGTTCTTTGTTTGTCTTACAATAATGCTGGACAAATGGGATAACTCAACTTGTGAAGCTTGAGTATCGAAAAAAAATGAAAAACTGTTCTGCTTTTCTTCTCTATTGAACGCAGGAGAGTTCTACCGATGCGCAGTACTTACGTGTGCCTACTCGCATGGATTGTAAAATACTAGTCTGTACCTTTTGGATGTCGGTAGTACGTTTTGTTAAGGTCGGCAGTTGATTTCATTCACCCTCTTTCGCCGGCCTGACATCCGCATAATACTGATGCGGTCCGTCTTGAATGATTCAGTGATGGCAGTTTGCTTTGTAGTGTTCTAGAAAACCAAAACTGAAGCCTGGAAAGGAGTCCTCGGCAAGCATGGCGTGGGGAACTGCAATGACAATGGCCGCCTACTGTTGGAGTTCTGTGCGGAGCAGCAACTGGTCATCACCAACACTACTTTTCAGCAAAAGGACAGTCGAAAGACCACCTGGATGCATCCTCGCTCCAAACACTGGCACCTTATCGACTATGTCCTAGTGCGTCAGAGGGACCGCAGTGACGTCCTCCTCACCAGAGTGATGCCCAGCGCAGAGTGCCACACTGACCACCGCCTTGTCCGCTGCAAACTCAGGCTCCACTTCAAGCCAAAACCCAAGAAATGGGGGCCCCCCAAGAAAAAGCTTGATGTTGCCAGCCTTCAGCGTGACGATGTGAAAGCTGCCTTTCAGACAGATTTACAGCGCAGGCTCAAAGACACAGCGGAACCAGTAGACTCCTCCCCTGAAACACTTTGGGAACAACTGAAAACTGCTATTGCAAATCCTCTGCAGAAGTCTTGGGTTTCGCCAGAAAGAAGAACAAAGACTGGTTTGACGAAAACGATGTTGAGATCCAGGAACACCTAGCAAAAAAAAGAGCCGCCCATCAGGCCCACCTAGCCCAGCCTTCCTGCCCTGTGAAGAAGTCTGCCTTCCGCCTCGTCTGCAGCAGTCTCCAGCGCAAGCTCAGAGATCTCCAGAATGAGTGGTGGACCAGACTTGCACAGAGGACCCAGCTTTGTGCTGACAATGGTGACTACAGGGGCTTCTACGAAGCACTAAAAGCAGTGTATGGCCCCAGGCACCTGGTACAAAGTCCCCTGCGAAGCGCGAATGGCCAGGCACTCCTCACAGATAATACCTCCATCTTGAACCGCTGGTCGGAATACTTTCAGAGCCTCTTCAGCGCTGAGCGCACTGTTCAAGAAGCAGTCATCCTACAAATCCCACACATCCCAGTAAAGGTTGAATTGGACGAACCGCCCACCGCTGAAGAGACCCTCACAGCCATCCACCAGCTCAAGAGTGGCAAAGCAGCAGGCATTGATGGAATACCGCCAGAGATCTGGAAACATGGAGGCACAGCACTGCACAACAAGCTCCATGACTTCTTTCTCTGCTGCTGGGAGGAAGGAACACTACCAAAAGATCTCCGTGATGCAGTCGTTATCACCCTGTACAAGAACAAAGGCGAGAAGTCTGACTGTTCCAACTATCGGGGAATTACCCTGCTGTCCATTGCTGGGAAAATCCTTGCAAGGCTGCTCCTGAATCGGCTGGTACCTGCCATCGCTGAAGACCAACTCCCAGAGGGCCAGTGTGGCTTCAGAGCAAACAGGAGCACCACCGATATGGTCTTTGTGCTGAGACAGCTACAGGAGAAGTGCCGCGAACAGAACAAAGGGCTGTACGTAACATTTGTCGACCTAACAAAAGCGTTCGACACTGTGAGCAGGCAAGGCATGTGGCAGATCCTGGAGCGACTTGGCTGTCCCCCAAAGTTCCTCAACATGATTGTCCAGCTACACGAGGACCAGCAAGGCCAGGTCAGACTCAACAATGACCTCTCAGAACCATTCCCTATTCTCAACGGCGTAAAGCAGGGCTGCGTGCTGGCACCGACCCTCTTCACCATCTTTTTTAGCATGATGTTGAAGCAGGCCACAGTGGACCTCGATGATGACGATGCAGTGTACATCAGGTACCGTCTCGATGGCAGCCTGTTCAACCTCAGACGACTGCAGGCCCACACGAAAACCCTAGACCAACTGATTTGTGAGCTGCTTTTTGCTGATGATGCTGCCCTCGTTGCACACACAGAGAGAGCCCTGCAGCGCATCACGTCTTGCTTCGCAGATGCTGCCCAGCTCTTTGGACTCGAGGTCAGTCTGAAAAAGACAGAGGTCCTCCATCAGCCGGCACCCAAGACAGTGTATCGCCCTCCTCACATCACCATTGGCGAGTCTGAACTAAAGTCAGTGCACCAGTTTACTTACCTTGGCTGCATTATCACGTCGGACGCCAAGCTGGACAAGGAGCTTGACAGCAGGCTGGCAAAAGCGAACAGCGCTTTCGGGCGACTTTTCAAGCGGGTGTGGCACAATCAACAGCTGAAAACAGGCACCAAGATCAGCGTGTACAGAGCTGTGGTCCTCACCACCCTGCTGTATGGTTCCGAGTCCTGGGCCCTCTACCGCAGCCAACTACGACTCCTCGAACGCTTCCACCAGCGCTGCCTGCGTACCATCCTGGGCATTCACTGGAGTGACTATGTCACCAACGTCGAGGTCCTTGAACAGGCTGAAACTGTGAGCATCGAGGCTTTGCTGCTGCGGACACAGCTCCGCTGGGCGGGGCACGTCTCCAGGATGGAGGATCATCGCCTACCAAAGATCACCCTGTTCGGCGAGCTTGCTACTGGACACCGTGACAGAGGGGCACCAAAGAAGAGATACAAAGACTGTCTCAAGAAGTCACTTAGTGCCTGCCAAATCGACCACCATCAGTGGTCTTCGCTTGCTGCGGACCGTGACACCTGGCGCTCCACCATTTACAAGGCAGCTGTCTCCTTTGAGGACTCTCACAGAGCTAGCCTTAAGGACAAGCGGCTCAGGAGAAAAAACAGAGATGCCGCAGCTCAGAACCCTGGCCATACCTTCCCCTGCAGCCACTGCGGTCGAACCTGCCTGTCTCGGATTGGCCTCCGCAGCCACGAACAAGCCTGCAGACGTCGTGGGCAACTCCTATAAAATCTTCGTTCGCGAAGTCAAGCCAAGAGAGAGTTCTAGAAAACCAAAGCACGAGCTCTAAAGCCTGAGGCTGGCTAAAATCAGCACCTCGTCTGTATTACGTAACAGTGTACTGACACGTAACAGGCAGTAAATTTTCCCACCACCGCTGCTGCAGAAAAGCAGGATGCGACGCGTGTACTTGTTTTGGGTTAGTCTGATCTGAGACGCGGAAAGAATAGCTGTCTGTATCTTCAAGTGATTCCTGCTGAAATCATCTCGATAAAGTGTGCGACCGACAGCCAAAGGATTAGTTGATGCAAAAAAAAAAAAAAAAAAAAAAAAAAACGCCGTTCAGAACCCGTTGGGGCATGGGCAGTTTTTAGCAATCAATTTCGTCCTGTAGCAAATCACTTTAACCCATTCATTCCTGACGCACTACAGCAGGAGATGGATCGACCATGATAATTCAAGGGTAGTGCCAGACTAGCTTGGCGCCTGTCGGCGCCAAGCTAATCTGGCACTGCCCTTGAATTGTCATGGTCGATCCGCCATCTCCTGCAACTGGTGCATAGTCATTAGATGACGCCTCCAAAATTTGGGAAATACGGCCGTCGGGCTGAATGAGTTAATGATTTCTTTTCTTCTTTTTTTTCCGACCAAGTGCCACTCATGATCTGACAAGAGGAACGCGGTGTCATGACAAGATTTTATTAACTTGCGCCAGTCTCACGCGCGCACGCGCCGATTGTCAGGAGGTGGGACCTAGCGCGCATGCGTCAGGTGCAGTGTCGCCCTCTGCCGTCGAGCTGTCAGCAGAAGGAGTCACTAACGCGGAAAGCGACTGGTCAGTTTGGCAGGCAATATCTGCGATTATAGTCCTCAGGACGTGAAGCACACAAAAAATTTAGACGTTCTTATACAAAAGCAAAGTAAGGCTGGTGGTCTATTCAATATGCAAAACTTCCTCGCCGCGCCAATGCAGATTGTGCATGGCCTAACTGAAGCCCACGTCAGTTGGCGCATGGACCTTTTGATTACCTTTGGAAATAGATCCAGGACCAAAGACCTATTTCCAGCTCCTGCCAGTCTGTGCAATTCCTGCGCAGATCAGTTGTAAATTCAACGTCAAAGATTTCCAACCGTCAAAGGAACATAGATACATAGAAGTTTCAGCAAGAGGCATAGATCCTCATGAGCCGCCGCAACTGCGGGGGCTCGTGAGGATCTATATGTCATGCAGTTGCCGAGTGGTGTTAATTTTCTCGGCAGTGAAGGGCTAACAAAATATAATTTCTCTCATTTTATATGTATATAAATTACATGTATCGAGACGCTGAAAATCAAAATGTACAAGTGCGACCCTTGAACAAATTCTGCTATGTGTTGTAAATTAAAATTGTAATTATGCAAGACCAAAACATACGGCCACGACACGTAAATTTACTACTTAAAAAGCAGTTGAAAGTGTTTTGTTTTCCACATGCAACGTGCGGAATCAGACTGCACAATGATATACGTCTCCTTTAACAAATGTCTGTTCCTATTTTAGTCAGCATACACTTCTTTTTTTTTAACTCCTGAAAGCATAACGTGTGGTGGTCTGTGATTTTGAACCTTACGGCTGAAGGCCGTAAGGTTCAAAATCACGCCGACCAGCACACACAATTATGTTTAAGCAAGAGTGCGAACCAGAGCCCTTTGCAGAAATCTTCGCATTACAAAAAGCATGTGTCACAGTGCGTGAAAAGAAAGATGCCAAGAAAAAATGCGTAATCCTTATAATTCGGAATACACCAGTGTGTGAAATAAGTTTGACTAAAATAGTTCAAGGATAGTGCCAGAATAGCTTGGCGCCTCTAGGCGCCAAGCTATTCTGGTACCACCCTTGTGTATATCCTTATCTGTAAATACTATAATGTAGATTGCACATGGCAGTGTACAAATTTGAAGCTTTTAGCCACAGTATCATGATGTGGGTTAACCGTTTGCGAAATCCCTAAATTTTGCCGTTGTCCTCTGAAGACTGCATTGCAGTGCAGGACACAGATCGACCATGAGAGTTCACGGTTGATGCCAGAATAGCTTGGCGCCCATAGGCGCCAAGCTATTCTGGCATCACCCTTGAACTATCATGGTCGATCCTTATCTTGCTGTGGTGTGTCTGGGGTAGAATGGGTTAAACAACGTAAGACTCCTTCTTTCCTGACGCACGCACCTTAAAATTCAAGTGTCATCAATGATCGTTCAAGGGTAGTGCCAGATTAGCTTGTCGCCCAAAAGGCGCCAAGCTAATCTGACAGTACCCTTGAATTATCATGTTCCAGCTGTCAAAAAGACTCGGAGATGGAGAGAGTTCTGAACTACATTCCCTGTGGTATTGTAAACTGGTGCAATAAGGAATCTAAACTGAACAGACGAGTTCGTGTCATGAGAAAGTACAGCGGTAAAATGGATCTAATTGTTTCATAACGCTTTAGTACACTACAGCGTTGAGGGGGTATGCCCTAAAATCGTGATCCGTGAAAGAAGGGTTCGTCATGATAAGTGTTCGTGATTCGTGTAAACGTCCTGATTATTTCGTGAAAGGTGAAATGTGTGTTTGGCACTCTCTAGAATTTCTACTCAGAAATCCTCCCCCCGCCCCCCACCTCCTCCCCCCCCCCCCCTCCTTTGTGTTTTTTGGTTGTTGTTTTCTCGGGGGGGGGGTTTTGTGTTTTTTTTTTTTGGTTGTTGTTGCTGTTTTTTTTTTTGTTTGTTTGTTTGTTTTTTGTTGTTGCTTTTTTGTTGTTGTTTTTTGTGTGTGGTTTTTTTTTTTTTTTTGGGGGGGGTGGTCGGTCGGCCGATGCACAGTTTATCGTTCTTTATCCTTGTGATACGTCAGTGAATGCCATTTTGGGGGCTTCGTGATTCGTGAATCACAAAATAAATCGTCGTGAATCCGTGATGGTACCCCCACCCCCTGCCCCTCCTCAGCATTGAGTGATTGCCCTTGGTACGTAGACTGGAACATAATCGTAAGGGACACCTCACAGGGCTGAACGAGTGAAGAGTTAAGACCACGCGGAGAAATTCCCCTCTCATTGAAGGTGAAACTGGCCCGTGAATTTTTCATGATGTCGCCCAAGGAACCGACATCGTGTGGTGCGTAAAAAGTTAGAGTCTGGACCCCAGCAGACGAGGCCCTGTATCTGCAAAAGGCATAGATCCTCATGAGCCTTTTCAGACTGGAAGTCAGTATTAGTCCCTTCATTGCCAGTGGTCACAGTGGCAGAATATGTTGGTGAGATCTTTGTTAATTCAGAGTCATCGAAATAGATCCAGCCGTCCAAGGAACAGAGATGCAAAGTAGTGTCAGCAAGAGGCATAGATCTTCATGAGCCTCCGCAGTTGCGTAAATTTCATGAGGATCTATGTTTCTTGAGGTTGAATCGTGTTTGTTATCCTTGGCAGTGGAATGATTAAAATGATATATACGGCGCTGGTATATGGTGTTAGATCATACGGTCTAGAAAGTGTGTCAGTGTGGTCTGCGACTGTAGTGCTGGACCTAAGTCCATCTACTCAAAGCCACACACACTATTTAGCTAGTGTAGTACCATCTGCATCTGTGTCCCTCACACAGACGTGGTCATCTGGCATTGTTTCCAACTTTTTAATGCAGCCTACGGTTAGAGACTGGACTGTGGGCCGAGACAACGCCTTTCAACAGGAATAGGCATGAGCTCCTGCGAATTTCTGTCGGTCGTAGGTTGGTGACAGTTGGACGCGTCATTTACATCTATGTTCCTTGAATGCAGCAGGACGGTTGGCTTGTACTCTCGCTACCACACTCACAGACGGAAAGCAATAAGAAGAAAAGACAGAAACCGTCGTTGGAGACCGGAACGCCTTCTGACCTTGTCAGGCAAAGGGACACAGTCGTAAATTGGACCAAGCAAGAGACATAGATCCGCAAGAGCCTCCTCACCCTGCGGGGCTCATAAGGATCTGTGCCTCTTGGAAATGGTTCGGGATTTTGAAGAAGACATGAAACGACAGGCGGAGAGGTCTTGGTCACTTGGATAGGATTTTTTTGGTCCTCTAAATGAAATTAGAGTCCGTGAAACCGTACCTCATGCTCACAGAACCAAGGAAAAAGGAAAATGCAGGAAAACTGGGGGAAAAGAGTGGGTTGGGGCGGAGGGCGGGTGTGTAGAGGGGAAATAGGGATGAGGAAGGTGGCTGCGCGTGTGTGGAGGAGAGAGGGAGGGGGTGGGAGTGGTAAATATCTAACTTGTGCTTTGTTGCCCTTTGTCGCCGATTAACTTCAGCACCCATCGCACACCGGCACAGCGGACACAATGTGTTACTTTGATACAGTAGCAAATCCATCGCTCAATACTTGAATGAGGAGTTTATGGCACACATATATAATTGCGGCTAGCACGAGACAAAGAACTTGGGGGCTCATAAGGTTCTTCGCCTCTAGCAGTCGGATGAGGTAAGAATTTCAGTTTTCCTGGCAGTGAAGGGTGTAGTGATGATCCGTTTAGTTTTAGTGCACAAAGTTTAAGAATATATCATTCATCCCGAGAAGAGCGAGGGTGTGTGTTTGGGGGGGGGGGAGGGGGAAGGGGGGATACTGTTGATGGGAGGGAGGGAGGGGGTGCTTCAAGTAAATAAAAAGTATACAAAACAAATTATCATTCGTTTTTCGGGGACCTGGACTCAGGTTGCAGAGAGTCGGAATCTCGTTTGTAAGATCGTGGTTTCGAACCCTGGTGGGTTCATACTTTGTTCAGAGGATTGCCCCGTCTTGGAAATCACCTTCGTGGTGGACAAACTGAAGACGTTTACTCAATCGTTATTCAAGGGTAGTGCCTTATTTCTTTTCTTTACCCTTTCAGTGATGCAGCGGCACAGTGAATAACACACACATCAAGAGGCATAGATCTTCATGAGCCCCCGCAACTGCCGGGGCTCATGAAGATCTATGACCTCTTGCCGACACCACCCTGTGTCCATGTTCCGTGGACGGATTGGGTTCTTAGTGAGACACGTGAAGTAATCTAATCCCCTGCCGTAGTTATTTCAAACACTTAGCACGACATGGCCAACTTAGCCAGGCCTAAATTCCCAGCTAAACCGGTTTACAAGTGTACCATCGAATATCCACCTGAAGGTCATCAATCCATATGATACCGGAGTGACGCCAAAAGCTTCAAACTCGTACACTGCCATATGCAAGCTACATTTCAGTAATTACAGATAAGGATATAGACCAATGGCTTTAGTTCAAGGGTGGTGACAGAATAGCTTGGCGCCTAGAGGCGCCAAGCTATTCTGGCACTACCCTTGAACTAATTTAGTAAAACTTATTTCACACACTGGTGTATTCCGCATGATAAGGATTAAACATAACGCGCATTTCTAATACCGGGGGGCCTTGGGTCTGTAATTATGGAACACCCGACCTATCCTTCGCCAGAGAAATATAGAAGTAAATGTAAAATTGTTGTCCTTTATATCTCTTACCAAGTACTCCTTGCTCTTACCCCAAATCGCAGTAGTCCTCTTGAGCCCCTGCATCTGCAGAGTTTATGGATAGTAATGGTTTTTGCAGATCAGTGAATGGCTTCAGTAAAGCAGGAGAATAATTATAATCCGGTGACCACTGCGACTAAATAGACTCTGGTCTCCGAGTCATGAATATGACTCTGGTACGGGAGAAACTATTTCGCCCAAGCCCAAGGGTACTGTCAGTTTAGCTTGGCGCCTATAGGCGCCAAACTAATCTGGCACTACCCTTAAATTATCATGGTTGAATCCTTTACCTCTTTCTACCTATGGCAGCGACAGAGGCGACGTCTGTTATACTGAGTTATACTGACTTCACAGTGGGCATCCGGAATAATACTGTAATAATGGCTGTTGACATCTCAGTCGGACCTCACCATATTTCATTGACACCTGTTGCTGGAAGTTTCGGAGCGTATCACTTTATGTCGAAGCGACGATGCCTACTAGACCAGTTAATCTACGGTTCCATCAGGACGAATCCGATACGAATACGATCCGAACCCGATTCGGTGATGCGGCAATTTTCCTTCACAAATTGCGTCATTTTTGTTCTAAGTGGGATGCGAATTCGTTTCCGCATCGGGCGTATGGAGACACACAAACATGAAAAGGACTTGCACTAACCTTTCTGTTTTGGACCCGCGCTTCGGATTCGGATCGTGTTCCGGAGTATCGGATTCGTGCTTCTGGAATCGTAGCTTAAGGTTTCATTGCGTATGTGTGTTTGGCCGAATTGTTCACCCTTGTCCACTTTAATCGTAACACGATATTTCTTTGCTACAGCGGCGCGCGACCGATTTTCGACATTACCAGAGTCGTATCAGTTCATGACTCGGGGAAAGCAGTGTTACTCGACATCAGTAGTCTGTTGTGTTTTTTGCAGATCAGTGTAGTAACATTTTATTCGGAATGTCCAAGGTAAAAATGAACATCGTAATGATAATTATATCACTGGAGACGTGCCGGATACGTGGCTAAAAGAGTTAACCCTCATAAAGTTTGGCTGTCAGTAGCGGTTTTTGTCGTGATGATTCCTACCGGAATCATCGCGACAAAAACCGCTACCGACAGCCAAACGGTTAAAACAATATAAGCTACTCGTTAAGGCGCTCAGAAATATCGCGTACCCACTGTGTTAGAAAAGTTCACAAGACTGACTAAGACTTATTGACTGAATGGCCAGCCAACGGTGCACTTGTAGTCACGATGTTGTTAAGTGAGTGGAAGCAGAACTTGCGTCTTAATGCTAGTGACCGTGTTGTTGTTATACTGTGCATCATTCTTGCCGGTCACTTGGAAGGTACAGCTGTTTTGGTTCTAGTAGTTGGTTGGTTGGCTGGTTGGTTGATTGGTTGGTTGGTTGGTTTTATCGTTTGTTCGTTTGTTCGTTCGTTCACTATTTCGTTCGCTATTTCGTTCGTTCCTTCTTTCTTTACCTCGTTCGTACCAAAGAGTCCCAGACGTCCAAGGATGCAAAGTGGTGACAGCAAGACTAGGTGTTTCGTTTCTCCGTTCCCTCCATCCTTCGTTTACTCCCTCGTTCGTGTCTTCGTTCGTTCGTTCGTTTCTCGATTTGTTCTTTCTTTCGAACTTCATTTGTAATGCAAACCGGTCGATCGTTAGTTCTTTCCTACGAGTGTCTGCTCAAGTTGTAGCAGTGTATGCTGTCGTTTGTTATTGCTGTTTTGTTTGTTTGTTTGTTTGTTTGTTTGTTTGTTTGTTTGTTTGCCGACGACACCCAGCTCCACAAAGGTGCTTCTCCATCTAATTTTCCTGCTCTTGTGAAAGAGATTGAACTTTGTATTTCCTCTGTGAAAAAATGGATGCTGTGCAACAAACTGAAGCTGAACGACGGCAAGACTGTCACTTTGCGCTGGTTCCGACCACTCCCTTAGTCAGGTCCCACGACAGGGGCCTCCCTCGTGGTTGGCGACAGTGAAATAACTTTTAGCCAGTCTGTACGTAATCTGGGAGTTCAGTTCGACTGCAGTATGTCCATGCACCATCACATTACTAATGTGTGCAGGACGGCGAACTTCCAGCTGCGAAGAATCAGCTCTATTAGACCATTCATCACCCGGTCCGCCACTGTTCAACTTATTTGCTCCCTTGTTCTTAGCCGCTTAGACTATTGTAACTCCCTCCTGGCAGGTGTCCCCCAGAAAGAACTCTCCCGTCTGCAGACAGTCCTCAACAATGCTGCCAGACTTGCTTTTGGCAAATCTAAAATGGACCATGTAACCCCCCTACTTCAGGAATTGCACTGGCTACCCATTCAGTTTAGAGTCGAGTACAAGATTGCGGTCCTGGCTTTTCGCTGCTTTGATGGATCCCTACCGCCATACCTCTCATCCCTCCTCAACATCTATCAGCCCTCCCGTTCCCTTCGTTCCTGCTCTGAGAAGCGTTTCCGTGTCCCCAGCTTTTCCTCTAAGCGGTTTGGCTGCCGGACATTCCAGTATCAAGCCCCTGTTGTCTGGAACTCACTTCCCCTACACCTCCGGAATGCTGAAAACATTGACGTCTTTAAGACCCAACTTAAAACCTACTT
The DNA here is from genome assembly GCA_036245525.1 of Semisulcospira habei. Taxonomy (NCBI): domain Eukaryota; kingdom Metazoa; phylum Mollusca; class Gastropoda; family Semisulcospiridae; genus Semisulcospira; species Semisulcospira habei. The sequence continues at coordinate 28,068,891 of BTPG01000005.1, forward strand.
CTTTCAGCTTGCGTACCATTAATCCACAGATTGTGTGTGCGTGTGTGTGATGATGGTTTGGTCTGCATACATATGGTTTTGTTATGTGTGTTTTAGTTGTATGTGCGTGCGTAGATTAGAAGTGCATAGATTAGACTTTTTTAAAGGTAGTGAGATTCTGCATATATACATTTTTTTTGTAACGCGCTTAGAGCCCACTGCTCCTGGGGATTCAGCGCGATATAAATGCTCTTTATTATTATTATTATTGTTTGATTGTTGATTGTTTGTTTGTTTGTTTGTTTGTCTGTTTGCCTGTTTCTGTTAGTTTCTCTTTGCGCGTTTTCTGTGTACATGCGTGTCAAGCTGTACTTCAGTGTTACTTTTTTTTTAGATTCAAGGCGGATCAGGCCAATCCATGGTGCAGTGAGTCAACGGGAGGATTACTACCACAGATTACACGTAAGTCCCCAACACCCTCTCTCTCTCTCTCTCTCTCTCTCTCTCTCTCTCTCTCTCTCTCTCTCTCTCTCTCTCTCTCTCTCTCTCTCTCTCTCACGTCTCTCTCTCTCGCCAGCTATGTTTGACGTCGGCCCGCGGACCTTTTGCTTTCCCCCTTCACAACACCAAATTACACGGCGAATGACGCGGTCTGACTTCGTCATGCTGACGCCGACCTGTACTTTAACCCTTTTAACCCCAAGGTCCCATTTCTCAAATTTTGGAGGTGTTGCCTAACGACTATGTACCAGTTGCAGGAGATGGCTTGACCATGATAATTCAAGGATAGTGTCAGATGGGCTTGGCGCCTTCAGGCGCCAAGCTCATCTGGCACTACCCTTGAATTATCATGGTCAATCCATCTCCTGCTGTAGGGACTCGAGGCTAAATGAGCTAACCCCGGCTTTGGCTGTTGGTAGCGGTGTTTGTCGCGATGCGGATTCCTGCAGGAATCATCGCGACATAAACCGCTACCGACATCCAAAGGGTTAACACTTTCATTTGGACTGTTTTACACTGCCTATGTGCAGAAGCCTGAGTCGCCGAGCAGCCTTTCTCGAGAAGACACTATCCAGGCTTCCAGACGTTCACACCTACTTCGAGCGTGCGAAAGAATGAATACAAAAATCAGGAGGGAAACGGAAAAAAAAACATTTCTTCTTTGACAGCTCTCGACATCTTGTGTACTGCTCCGTGGGAAAAAAAAATCGGCAGTTCGTTTTGGAAACGCGTGTTTCAAACTTAGAATTCTGAACAACAAAGGCCTCAAAGGATCGGTGTTCGAACAAACAGGATTGGCCGTTCATGCCCACAACGAGGACATCACGTTCGGTTGGCAAGCCAGAAACATGGCAGAGAGATATGCCTGAAACGTCGCTGAAATTTGTGTATGTGAGAGACCTTTACTCGAAATTGTTTTCAGCCTGCATGGACAAGATTTTCATTCCGTATGGAGGTTCACATGTTGTTAAACTTTTAGACGCTGGTTTCACAGACTTTCGCACAAAGTCTGTGAAACCATCGTCCGAAAGTTTACATTACACGAAAAGGCTGTCTGGAAGTCCGAATTCTACGGAAGGAAACTTTGTGGACTCTGGAAGCTTGAGCTCTACTAAGACAGTCTGTTCCCCGTCTTCATCACACACTGTGGACCGCATTCAAGGTGTTCCGTGCTTGTATCGACCTTTTCCGAGGCTGTACGAAATTATATGATGTCACGGCCAGGTGGCTGGATGGCCGACGGGCATTACACGACAGTAGGGCAGCTCCGGCTGCCATCCGTGCCAAGAGCCGTTTGACGTCGTAGGTAAAATGGACGGAGACCTTCTGAGACGACACGGAGTACATTTTTAACAAGTTAGTCTGCATAAAACATTACAATAACAGACAAAGAAAGAACACAATGACAGACTGACCTGTTCGCTATATTTTCCAGGGTGTAAGTCTGGAAAGACGAGAGGCAACTAGCGACTTATTTACAGTTTGAACCTGAAAGATAGCTGAGTTGCAATGTGTTGTAAAAGACAATGAGGCTGAACGCAACCAGGGAAGAACCAGTCTTGCTTGCTGGCACCCAGTTGGAAGAGGTGGAGTCCTTCACCTATCTCGGGAGCATCATAGACAAAAAAGGCGGCACAGATGCAGATGTCAGAGCACGAAAAAGCCAGAGCAGCCTTTCTCCAGTTGAAAAAAAGTGTGGAGTTCCAGAGAGCTGTCACAACACATCAAAGTCCGGATTTTCAACTCCAACGTAAAAGCAGTTCTCCTATATGGAGCAGAGACTTGGAGATTGACAAAAACCACAGTCAACAGAGTACAGATCTTCATAAACAGGTGCCTTAGAAGAATTTTGAAAATCCACTGGCCAGAGAAGATCAGCAACGTCACACTCTGGGGGAGAACAGAGCAGATAACAGAGGAGAATGAAATTGGGCGAAGAAGATGGGGATGGATTGGTCACAGTCTGAGAAAGCCAGCTTCCAGTATCACTAGGCAGGCATTGTCATGGAACCCCCAGGGAAAGAGGAAAAGAGGCAGGCCGAGAAACACCTGGCGTCGAGACCTCCAAGCAGACATCAAGAGACTGGGAACCACCTGGAGTGAAATCGAAGGAGAAGCACAGGACAGGAGTCGCTGGAGGTCTCTCGTCGACGGCCTATACCCGGGGAGGGGTGACAGGCGTAAGTAAGTAAGTAATGTGTTGTAAATTGTCCACCTTGTTAAGATGATAAAACATTTTTAAAGTCCCATTTTCAAATAATTTTAGAAACCAAAAAATTATATAAATCATTTTGACCTTCAAAGAGATATAAGTAAATGTGTTTTGTTTTTGTTTCTTGTTTGTTTGTTGTGGTTTGTGTTATTGTTATGGGGGGGGGGGGTATTTTGTGTTTTTGCATTAACTCATTCAGTCCCGACACACAACAGCCAGACATGGCCCGACCATGATAGTTCAAGGGTAGTGCCAGAATAGCTTGGCGCCTATAGGCACTATTCTGGCACTACCCTTGAACTATCATGGTCGATCTGTCTCCTGAATGGTCATGCAGTCCTCAGAGGACAACTCGAACATGTGGGGATTTGGTACCCAGGACACAATGAGTTAAGTGTCCATACAGCCGTTCATTTTTAATCAGTGACTTGTTTGTATTTGAAGAAGCGAGTTTCTTTCTTGCACAGCCGAGCGAAACATACTTGCTTCTGACGTTCAACATGAAAAAGACAAAGGAGTGACTTTCTCTGCTGATCTTATTGCATATGGCACAGTCGGTCAGTGAAGTATCGATGCTTCTTTGTCTTTATTTCTGCCTCTTGCTAGGGCTTCGACCTTTGGCTTTAACAAACGGATCAGTTTCAAGTTAGAAACATTAATCGGCGCTCAATGGCAGTGAAGTGGTTAAGACCTTTCACTGCACTTTTGCTCAGTGTTTTATACACTTCTTTCCTTAAAGATCTTTTGACCATGTTTGCGATGTGTATCATTGAGCCGTACAGTATTTATTTATTATGTTCGCAAGTCGGCCTCTTGCCGGTAGATGTAAAGTGTAGAAAATTATAACCGTTAACCCATTCAACCCCGACGCCCTACAGCAGGAGATGGCCGGCTCGACCATCTCCTGCATCTGGTGCATAATCCGTTAGATGACGCCTCCAAAATTTGGGAAATACGGCCGTCGGGCTGAATGAGTAAAAAGTATATGTGCATTTCTCTATTCCAACCTAGGTGTAAAAAAGGTTTGTTATCCCCACCCTCCACCCACCACTCACCCACTCACCCACCCACCCACCCACCCACACCCACCCCCTTCCTCCCCCACCCCCACCCACCCCCTTCCGAACTATTGATTCGGTTTCTTCAGTACTATTACACATTGCGATGTGCTTGACCATCTGTCGCCGCCGTTCTTGGTTCAAGGGAAGTAATTTGCATTGCCATATACTTTGAAAGGTTTGCTCCCTTTGACAGCGTTGCATTTCACATATGTACCGTTTACCACCTCGGCTCTTTAACGTTGAATTAACGAACCCTGGAAAAAACGCAGCAATCTACGTCAGCTGGCAGTCACGGGGTTAACAAAACAGCATCACTTTTTTTCCTTTTTTTTTTTTTTTTTTGGGGGGGGGAGGGGGGGAAGGGGGGTGGGGGAGGGGGGGGGAGGGGGTGTAGAAATGGCCCATTGTATTATGTGTACTTCTGACTGGCATTCAACGTGTGCTTTGAGTCTCGCGTCAGCTGCAAAATAATAGAATGGGGAATCATCTCTTGTACACTTTCACCGTGGTAAAATGTTGAATTACATCCCTTGGATTGTTAACTTGTTGAAGTCTGCTAACCCCTTCACTGCCGAGAAAAAGGTGAATACGATCCAACCGCAAGAGACATAGATCCTCATGGGGGCCCGCGACTGCTGAGACGAATTTGTATCCAATTTCTTTTAACAGTGTCGGCCTTTGGTCGCTGAATGAACCAAGATTTCAGAAACAAAAATGTGCGTGCAGTGGCAGGGAAGGGGTTAAAGGGGCTAACACAGGGTGAGGAAATCCACGCTTTATGTGTTACTGGTACGGCTCCGAAAATGGGCACATAACAGGGGCACATAACTTGACGGTGGGATTTTTGTGCTAGGTGGGGTAACTTAATTGTTAGTCGCTTTGACTTAGATTTCATAACTCATTCGAGACGTGCCGCCTACGGATACGCGGCCGTTCGCCGCGTATCCGTAGGTGGCACGTCTTTGAATGGGTTAAAGAGTTTTCATCTCAATAAAAGCAGAATGCTGAAAAGAGAAAGAGGAAAAAATGCACAATTCCATCAATAATGATAATAATAATAATCCTAATAATAATCCTAATAATAATAATAATAATAATAATAATAATAATATAATATCGGCCATTATATTTAGGCGCAATTCTGCAAATTAACTCAAAGCGCCCCGAACTGAACCCAACACGCACGCTCAAGTGAAACATACTTATTTGGTCTGAAGACAAACACAGTACAAGACAAACACAGCACATTCACGTGGTGCTTAGCTACTGAAGTTTCGGAAATTTAGATCGCTTGAGTTTGCCTTGAAATTATAAAAGTGGTCTGAAACAGGTACCAAAGTGGAGGGGAGAGGGGGGGGGGGGGGACCGAAGTCAGTGGCCCGGAGAAAAAATTAAGCCAGTTTTGCCGCCTGATCGTAGCAGTACTTGCCACCGGTTAAATTAAATGAGCGTATCATATAGTGTGTTTAACCCTGTGGGTGTCGGTAGCAGTTTTAGTCGCGATGATTCACGACTAAAACCGCTACCGACACTGACCCAAAGGCGGCGTTTATTTCCCGTGTAAGGCCCGCCATGTTATCACACGGCTGGAGCATCGCATGATCCTGTCCGCTTGAAAATGGACACTCGACAAACGCCACGTGGGAACTGTTTCCGGTGACTCAAATGATGTCGCGTTTCTCAGTTTTTGCTTGTCAAAATGCGGAACCGGCGGCCGGTCAGAGCCGTGATCACTGAGTCGGGGGGAGATTCAGTTGCTACTAACAGTGTTAACCTATCGCAGCCTGACGCAGTTCCATATGCCACAGGATATGGCCGGCGGAAAAATGTTTCACAGTCATTTTAAGATTCAAAGCGACAGTATTTATTTAGTATAGTTACTTTAACTCATTCCCAAAATGGCATTCGTATGTCATACGTCTGGATTGAGTTTAAAGTGGCAAGACCGATTGTCTTGTTTACAGTAACTACAGTAAGGGCATAATGTGCATTAACGCACAACGTGAAAACACATTTCTATCCCGCGGCCTGTCATCGAACTTTGCGACAATGTGACCGAATTGTCACAAATCCCTTGGGCACTTCCTGTAGTCATGACAAGACGTTTTGTTGTCCGCGCGAATCCAAGTTCGTCTAGGCTACGAAAAGCATCGTGATATTTTTTTACAAAGTTTGTGTCAACCAGTCTACGGGCTCTATCACACGTTGTCACAAAACTCTGTTGTTGTTGTTGTTGTTGTTGTTGTTGTTGTTGTGTTATTGTTTGGGGTTATTTTTTTGTTTGGTTGGTTGTTTTTTGTTGTTGTTTATGTTGTTGGTGGGGGGGGGTTGTTGTTGTTGTTTTGGGGGGTGGGGGGTGGGGGGTTTAGGTTGTTTTGTTTGTTTGTTTGTTTGTTTGTTTTTAGGGGTTGGGGGTTGTCAGCTCTGCCCGCACAAATTGTCACAAAAATTGTCGAGGTGTTTTATATCATTTGCCATGAGCTATGTAACAATTGTCACAATACGCAAGCATACTCAGTCCACTTCATTTAAAACAGCCAAAATAATTATGAGAAATCATGCGCAGACTTCATGGATTGTGCACGCTTTGTAACAATTGTTCTAGTATCACGAAGTTCGTTAAAATAACCATATGCGGAACATGCTCTTTTAACAATAAACATGTTTTAAAAAATCGAATGTATTTGTATGTGATTGTTGTGTTTGGGGTATACGAGTAATTATCAATTTACTGGTTTGATAGAGAAATCAGAAATCAAGTCAGTCGTTAACCCCTTCACCGAAAATTCAACACAGCCCGACTGCAAGAGACATAGATCCTCATGAGCCCCCGCAGTCGCGGGGGCTCATGAGGATCTATGTCTCTTGCTGAGACCAATTTGTATCCCTATGCAGGATTTGGGCAGGATTTGGGCTTCATTTGGGTCGTTGAACGAACATAGATTGGAGAAATAACTTAAATGTACACACAGTGGCAGAGAAGGAAGGGGTTAAACATTGCAAGGGACTAGTCCAAGAGCACTAAAGTACCAAGCAGTAAGAAAGAACACACTGGTATCTTTATTAAAAAGTGGGTTAGTAATACTGGGCCAAGGGTGCGGCCTTTATTTTATTAGTACGGAAACTGATCTGGCAGTCAGTATTGCACTTCCTTGACTAGAACCGCCCTCCAAGAACTGACTAAGGAAGTATTCATATCAATCTGAACCAGCGAGAGTCATAGATCCTCATGAGCCCCTGCGACTGCAGGGGCTCGTGAGGATCTATACCTCTTGCAGATGGAAGTGACGGCAGAGATCGAGACTGTTTCTGGTGGCGGATTTTCCGTCGGATCTGTCATGCCACTTGACGTCACTGACCGACAGAATTTCAGACTTTGTAGTCCCTGGGCCCGGTACTAACAAAGAAAGATTCAATATAAAGGCCGTCGCGGCATGCTCGGCGTCCGTACACCATTTAACCCATACAGCCCCGACGCACTACGATAGATCGACCATGATAATTCAAGCGTAGTGCCAGATTAGCTTGGCGCCTGATGGCGCCAAGCTAATCAGTCACTACTCTTGAATTATTCTTGTCGATCCCTTCTGAAACTGGTACATAGTCGCCTTGTGACACCGCCGAAATCTGGCAAATGTCAAAACGAACCAACTGCAAGAGCCATAGCTCCTCATGAGTCCCTGCAGTTACGGGGACTCATGAGGATTTATGCCTTTTACAGACATCACTTTGAATTGTATCCATGTTTCCTGGACGGCTGGGGCTCTCTGGCCTTGAATTAACATATATCACACTGAGGCTGAAGGAATTTGTACACTGACATATGCAAGCGCCTACATTATAGTACTTACAGATGAGGATATAGACCAATGGCTTTAGTTCAAGGGTGGTGCCAGAATAGCTTGGCGCCTAGAGGCGCCAAGCTATTCTGGCACTACCTTTGAACTATTATAGTCAAACTTATTTCACACACTGGTGTATTCCGAATGATAAGGGTTAAACTGAAGGATTACAGAAATACAGTGTGCATCCACTGGCAGTTGATGGATTATCTGACTAACATATATTATCTAATCAAGACAATCTGAATGTGTTGCTCAATTAATAAACTGTTTAGTACAGTACACACAGAGTCCAAATGCTGAAAGCAGGACAAACATTTTTTTTTTTTTTAAACACTCTGTACATGCTGCCAACTGTAAACTGAAACCGTCGTATGAAAATATTTCTGAACCTGTTTTGAGAGACCACTCTTATGAGAGATCACCTTTCTTTAAAGACCCTCATGTAGGTGGCTGTGGCCGCTACATGACAGTATTTAATCACAGGTGACACTTTTTGCCGTTCATGGCTTCTCTTTAGAGAGCACCTTGTCCTTTAACCCTTATCATTCGGAATACACCAGTGTGTGAAATTAGTTTGACTAAAATAGTTCAAGGGTAGTGCCAGAATAGCTTGGCGTTTCTAGGTGCCAAGCTATTCTGGCACCACCCTTGAACTAAAGCCATTAGTCTATATCCTTATCTGTAAGTACTATAATGTAGCTTGCATATGGCAGTGTACAAATTTGAAGCTTTTAGCCTCAGTATGATATGGGTTAATACCACTGTTTCCTTGTTAAGAAAAAAAAAAAAAAAAAGGTGGCTGCTTAAAATAGTTTCCGAGTTCTACAGTATCTGCAACTCAATCCCAGCCCTTAGACAGCACTTCCGTCCTCACTATACCACACCAAGCCTCACCTGCCACCCCACTAGAGCAAAAGATTATTTGTAATATTGAATAGGGAATTTTTTTTTTTTTTAATAGTTGTGAAACAGTATTCGTTGCTTTCTGGTATTGGCTATAAACTGCTACTATTAATACATTTTTTAAAAAATTAAAATGTATTAGTAGTAGTAGTAGTAGTAGTAGTATAACAATGAAAATAATACATAGAATAAAGGAAAGAAAATTAATATGCTAGCTTGTGGTTCCGGTTAACAGCTGACAGAATCACGTTGTAAACAACGTATTTTGCTTCCCGGCTCAGGGATTATACGCTGTAAAATATTGAAAGCTCGTCATGCACTGTGCGCCCTAAGGCCCTGTAGGAAGTAGTTTCCGATGTGCAAGCACCGAAAATCATATGAAATCCGCGTGCGTCGACATTATATGCAAAGACACTAAACTGGATCATATGCAAGCGACATTGATCCTCATGAGTCCCCGCATCTGCGGGGGCTCATAAGGATCTATGCCTCTTGTCGACTCTCTTTTCATCTGTGTTTTTACAGGCTGAGTCTACAATCATTATCACGTCTACCGACAAATGTCAAAGACCTTCCAGTTGACAATGAACGCTTATAGTCTAGTCGCAGCTTGTCAATAAGCAAAAGGTCCGCGGGCCGATGTCGGCAGCATAGCTGTCGTGCCACGGTCACTATGATAGACTCAGTCTTGCCTCAGTGATAATTTGGTACAGTTAGTTATTAGGGTTGAAACTTGAATGCCGAGCAGCCAACTCAAAGGCATCTCACGGTGGATTGATAACACATCTAGCCTAATAATAATAGCTAATAATAAATTCGGATATAACAAAAGTCGCATATAACTACACTTTTTTTTTCAGAAATCCCGACAACACTCTTTCTATATAAATGACTTCGCTTATTAAAAATTTCCCCCAAAAAAATATAACAAGAAAAATTGGACCCTCTGGTGATACGGTTATATCCGACCGGTTTCAAGTACTGCAGTTTGTTTGCCTCTGTGTACGTATATATATATATAATATATATATATATATATATATATATATATATATATATATATATATATATATATATATATATATATATATATATATAGACTACCCACTTCATAAGGTTTTCCCTTTTTTGACCACACGTATTGATATATTTGTATAATCGGCATAATTTCCTTCCCAAAAACCCTTGCGCGCGAAGAAGACGATCATGATGATACATTTTCAAGACGGAAACGCGAAACATGCTTACACTTCAACATTAACAAGCTTCTTATGTGTAGTAGTACTGAAATGCTTTTTAGTGTGTATGAACGCTCTAAATGTATATCCTATACACACACACGGATGGAGAAAAGAAAACATGTTAGTCGCTGGACTGACAAGTCACAGTGAAATCTGACAAGAAGTCAGCTGGCAATATCGACAACTTGAGAAAAGAACTAAAATATAACATACCTGCTGGCATTTTTCGCAATTATGCGTGATATAGTTACAAATAGAATTTACTCAGTAACACGCACGGTTATACTAGCGACAATGCACTGATGTCTTCATAGTCAGACGAAATCTACGCGCTGAGTCGACAGCGATGTGCAGTCGTCTGCGGGCCATTCAAAATGAATGACCCAAGGCATAGTTTTGTTTTGGACTGGGTACATAAATTATATTGAGCAACATTTTGCTTGATATAGTGCCGATACACAGATGTGATTACTTGACCCGAATCAAATATCAAATGTCCTCGTCAGTCTTACGACTCGGACATAATACTCACAAACCAGAGGTGAGGCTAGCGCTGGCAGAATTGTCAGTACTCAAACCAAGGGGAATCACAGCGCTGGACAGACAACAGTTAGATCCCCTGCCCCCGCCTATCAGGCACCCAATCGCCAGCCCACAGAGAAATACGCAGGTATAGAATAAGACAATCATTTCCATTCCTAAAAAGAATGGATCAGGTCTCTTATATAACCCATGTCTTTCTCCGGAACTTAGGAAGTAGGCAGGAGAAACATACATACACAAACATGAAGGTGCGCTACTATATGTGGTCGGGTAAATACCCTGATTTCCCACAGTAGATGCACAGAACATTACACAACAATGTAACGATACAAATTTTTGCCTCGAGTAATAATAATAATAGTTTCGGACATAATAGTTTTGATTCGGGTCTCGAAATCACATTTGCCTGTTATCGGCACTATATCAAGCAAAATGCTGCTCAATATTTTTGTTTTCTTAGGGGATGGGGGGGGGGGGTGGTTAACACGAAATTTGATCAGTTCCGTTTGTCCTGAGCCTGTTTCTTTCTTTGTTCAGTTTGTCCTTGGTTTACAATCTACGGCGTCCCGAAACTGACCCTTTTCCTCTCGTAATGTATTACTGTTGTGTACAGCATAGCTACAGTATTAATTTTTACAATGGGTCTACAATGATGCCAAAGGTTTGTGCATTTAACCCCTTCACTGCCGGGGCAAGGCGAACGCTACCCATCTGCAAGAGACATAAATCCTCATGAGCCCCCGCGGTCGGCGGCGGGGGCTCATGAGGGTTTATGTCTCTTGTTAGTCGTGTGTACTTCAGTTGTGCCCATGGTTGGTCCCATTGCATCTGCGTTCTTCACAGGAATGTCTGTCAGTGTGCGGTGGTTTCACTGAGACGCGAAATCCGCGTTCGCCGCCAGCGAATGCGGGGTTAAGTACTCGTGGAATAGCCTCGTGACTGAATACGTCAGGATAAAACATCTTGTCGAATAAGGAAGTGGCAGCTGATCAGCGATAGATTTCTCCTGGTCTGTGATTTTGGTCCTTACGGCTCTGCGAGCCGTAAGGTCCAGAATAACAAACCAGCACACACAAACAGTTCATTGTGCCCGCCTAATCACGATCCGGGGATTGATAAAGACAGGATGCATTTGAACATAGTGCCCGCTATTCTGCTAATTTCAGTACGGTCGCAGGAAGTGACTAATAATTTTCGGTCCACACAAAGGATGCTTGTTCCCTCAAGTCCAGTGACAATTCACTTCAATTTTTGTGATGAATCACCCAAAAAGCACGAAACTGGGTCAGGCTAATTATACAGTTTTACCCGGACAAAAAAAAAAAGAGATGCTTGTTCATTAGGATCAGTGACCTATTCGTTGATTGATAGGGGCCTACATCTGTACTTTGAAATGAATCCTCAGAAAACAGACAACTAAACATATTGATTCTGCACGAATGAATGAAGAACTGTTTTAATAATCTGCGTTTAGCACCTTCACTGCAGTAAAGAATTGAGCACCACCCAATGGCAAGAAACTGGTAATAAAGCTATGACAAGGATAAAATATAATATCTCGTAGACTTGTGCATTTGGAACCCCCCACCCCACCAGCCCCCCGCCCCCAACCCCTTTGACAATTACGTGCCATTTTCTATTTAAAGTTGAGTGAAGGTGAGGGTAGTCGTGGCCGGGGCTGTGTGGAATAAATCGTGGCACGGTTTCATGGGGTTGCTATTTTCCAACTGTGCAGGCGGTGCAGAATTTCATTTTGTGATTGTGAACCTCCTGGCTCATATTATGCTGGAAAAAATGTTGCACTACAATATTTTGCGGTCGAGCGTCAAAGTTAACCCTTTGACTGTCGAGAAAAAGTAAACGCTACCCATCTGCAAGAGGTATAGCCATGTCAGTCTACCCTTGAGGCAGCAACAGCAAGCAAACTGCCACGTCTACAAGAGGCACTGCAAAACATCACGTGCACCAGGCTGGTGCTGCAGTGGATCCCTTCACACTGTGGTGATCTACCCGCAATGAAGAAGCTGACAGAATGGCAAAAGTGGGCGCAGAGAAAGAACAAGACGAAAATGGAGTCAGCTTCACGGAGATGAAGACTATCATTAAGTTTGTGTACAGACCACCACAACGGCCCCTAGACAGTTACCATCAGCTATCCAGACAAGAGCAGGTGACAATCTTCCGTCTGAGGACCAGGCACAACCGACTCACCGTCAATTTCCACCTGCACAGACGCTTCCACCTCGTGCCATCTCCCCTGAGCCCTTGTGGAGAAGCAGAGCAGACCACAGATTTCATTTTGAGAGCCAAACTCCAAGTGTGACGGCGTTCGAGAAGAAGAAAAAGAAGAAGATGCAAGACTGAGGTATAGATCCTCATGACCCCCTCCCCCTCCCCCCCCCCCTCCGGGCCCCATTGAGGCTGACCGGCCCCATGACCTTTGTATACTTTGTAGATTCCAATGCATTTTTAAGCTGTGTCCATCGTAAGTCTATTAATATATAGTAATACACGTGTGTGTCCTTTTATTCATAATCGCCTATTTATCATGTAATTTCTTTAGTGGATGAACACACACACACACACACACACACACACACACACACACACACACACACACACACACACTCACTCACTCACACACACACACACACACACACACACACACACACGCACGCACGCACGCAAACACACACACACACACACGCACACACGCACGCAAACCAAACACGCACGCACGCACACACACACACACACAAACACACACACGCTCGCACTCTCGCACGCACACATGCACAACACGCACACACACACGCTCACACACACATACACACACACACACACACACACACACACACACACACACACACAAACTCGTACGGACGGAAGCACGCGCTCACACACACAAACAAACACGCACCCACGCACGCGCACACACACACACACACACACACACACACACAGGCGCGCGCGCACACACACACACACACACACACACACAGAGAGGCTGTTTGTTTTTTATTCAGTGTCAGTGATTACCAGGGGGAGTGCCTAGTCGGAACTTTCTTTTTTCGGGTTTGTCAGCTCAGGTGGAGTGTGAGAGCTTGGGTCACTGTACGCACTCAAAGAAACAACAGAACTTCTTTCGCACAGAGCGGTTGACTTAGCCTTGCCAGACAAAATGCCTTCGGTGTGAGCGCCGCCAGTCTGCCAGCGAACGCTTTCGATCTACAAGAGGCATAAATTATCATGATCCCCTTCATTCGCACCAAAAATCGCTCCATCTGCAAATGCCATGGACCCTCGTGAGCCCATGCAGCCTTCCTGTTTTTCCAAGGCTCAGCCGTACACCATTTTAACCCTTTCCTGTCCTGCAGATCGTGTTTCTGAAATCTTGGTTAACGCCGCCAAAGAGCCATCCGTCTCAAAAACATGGATATGAAGTGGTGTCAGCAAGAGACATAGATTCTCATGAGCCCCCGCAACTGCGGGGGCTCATGAGGATCTATACCTCTTGCATTTGGGTCTGCTCGTTGCGCTCTCGGCAGTCTGGGAGCGGTTAAAGCGATCTGTTCCATGGTGGGTTTTAATTGCTATAATTCAGTCGCCGATTTGACAGGTTATCAATGTTGTCTTGACTCACCTAACACTTTTTTACCCTTCTTTTCGCAATCCATGTAAGAATGCACACTTTACTAGACTGAGGTTCTCCGTTGCCTGATGGGAGAAACGGAAGGAACTCTCCTGCGTACAAAGGTGAAGAAGAGCGGAAAAGTCTTTCATTCAGTTTACCACATTCAGAGATAATTTACGCCCCGTTATCCCGTTTGTGCAGCATAATTGTAAGACATACTACGAACATTCATAGAGGAGATATTGCCAACTATTAACCCTCTACTGCCTGGAGTAGGTCACCTTTAACTCATTCGCGGTCAACCGCATCCGGATGCACGGCTTATGCCGCGCATCCGGATGCGGCTGGCCGCGAATGAGTTAAAGTGAGCTGCTATGGTGGGCAATGACTGCTAAAAATATTGCCGATACACGACGGGTTATCAATGTGGTCCTACCTCAACTCCTAAGATTTTCCTAACCTTTCTTTTCACAATCCATGTGAGAAGCCACAAGCAACAGAGGTGTGTTTCTGCCCAGACTGAGGGAACTCTCTTGTCTAAAAAAAAAATGAAGAAGATGAACAAAAGTCTTTAATATAATGGCATTCAAACTTCATAAGTTAATGCACGCCGAATATACTGCAAGTGTCAGTTACCCGGGAAAACGTAACTTTAATTGATCCCAGCCCTCCCGTCCCCACCGCATATGAACAAGAGCCACTGATGCAACTAATTAATTTGGACATCGGCATTTATAAGTTGTGTGCCCTTGGAAAAGGGAGGATTGGGGTTATTTAGAGGTCAGCTTTCCCAGGTAAAATTCATAGAATATTTCTTCGGCGCTAACGCGCCGAAGATATATACTATTAATTTTACCTAACGCCCTTTCGTCCAGCATTACATTAAGACATACTAAGATCATTTATAAAGAAGATATTGCGAATTTTCTTACATTGAGCAGGTCACTTTAAACTAAATCCGTTGACTTCAGCCGTATGAAAAACACGAATGTAAGTAAATGAGCAAACTCCAATACCGGCAGAAAGCATAAATTCTCATGAGCCCCTACGAATGCAGGGGCTTATGAGACTCTATGCCCCTTGCAAATGGGGGGGGGGGGGGGGAAACGACTATTTTTTTTTCATTTTTAGCCAAAGGGATACCACCGGCTTCGCCCTGTTTGCTGATACCCGTTCGCAGGAGGCAAGCATCGTTGACACAGACTAGGTAGCGTGCCCACACCCCGAAAGCGACCTCACTCGCATGTTGAATCCCAAACAACCCGCTCAGTTTGAGAGGCCACAGATGGGATGGCACACATCTCCTTCAGCAAGAGGCACAAATTTTCATGAACCCCTGCTTGCCGCAGGGGTTCATGAGAATATGTGCCTCTTGCGGATGGAAGGAGGCTGGGTGAGAGGGTGAGACGCAAACACCCTGAATGAGCCGCCTGTACCTCAGTCGCGTGCTTTTCACCCGGGCTCCACCCGAATTACCTCACCTGCGAAATGTTGCACGCAATCGACAGTCAGTGCACGTGCGACGCATGCGCACACGATTTTTGTTTTTTTTTTTTTTTTTTTTTTTTTTTTTTTTTTGGACTGTGAGTGTGGGGGGGGGGGATAAGGGGGGGGGGAAATAAGGGGGGGGGGGGTTGTTGTTGTTTTTTTTGGGGGGTGAACGGTGTGTTTGTGGGAGGGGGGGATGAGGGGGAGGGTGGTTGTTGATGAGGGGTGTTAGATAATGTAATGATCTAGATCCCTGCAATTTAACCATCTGATTAAAATATTAATCGCCAGATAAAACGTTGTAAATCTGGGAACGGGACATTGACCTGTGGTGATGATGTTATTGGTGTGGTGGTAGGCGGAGGTAGTGGTGGTGGTGGTCTTACTGTGCCGCTCTTGCCTCTCCCGCTTCTGTTGTTATTATGTTTCCTCCTCTGTTGTTGTTGTTGTTGTTGTTTTGTTCAGTGTTGACCTTTTCCTCTGGGTATTGTCGTCGTCGTTGTCGTAATAGTCAGCTGCACATGATCATCCACAACTGAACAACACACATCCCCTAAGTAGAGCCCCATGCACAAAAGGCCGATGTCGGCCCGATGGCCTTTTGCGCACTGGGAGAGTTTTCGGGCCGCCGTCTGCCGCAGCTGGCCCGAATGTTAATGCGGCCGATGTTGGCCCAATGGCACTTTATGTACTGCGTCCTTCCGCCATCCTCCACTACTCCCCTTCCCCCCCCCCTCCTCCCGCCCACTCCCCCACCCCACGCCAACCCCGCCAGTAAATAAGAAAAATAACAACATGTGCGGGGTCGTCGTGTGCGGCCATTTGACATTTTCTGGACAATTACGCCTTTCACGGCATGCAAACAATGGCACCTCTCTCTGTCAGTCTGTGTGCCAGTGTGTGTGCGTGCTTGCGTACGTGCCTGCATTCGCTGGTGTGTGTGTGTGTGTGTATATATATATATGTGTGTGTGTGTGTGTGTGTGTGTGTGTGTGTGTGTGTGTGTGTGTGTGTGTGTGTGTGTGTGTGTGTGTGCCTGCATTCGCCTCTGTGTGTGTGTGTGTGTGTGTGTGTGTGTGTGTGTGTGTGTGTGTGTGTGTGTGTGTGTGTGTGTGTGTGTGTGTGTGTGTGTGAATACGTGCGTGCCTACGTGCGTGCCTGCCTGCCTGCCTGCATTCGCCTGTGTGCGTGCCTGCGTGCGTGCGTGCGCGCGCGTAATTGTGTGTGTGCGAGTGAGAACCGAGTGTAAGTGAGCTCGGGTGTGGATGCGTGTGTATGTACCCAATGCCCAAAAAATGTCATCGGGCCGACGTCGCCCCGATAGCCTTTTGCGCACTGGGATACGTATGTTGTCCTATTGTGTTTAGATCACTTTTCTAATGACATGTTTATGTCGGTGGATAAATTTTCATTTCTTTCCGTCACGCCTCTTACACGCTTGACTGCGTCCCCTCTTGTTAGCCTGTCTTCTTATTTATTACGGGCAAGAGAGATGACAAGCACTCAAAACGACACCCCATTACGAGGCAAAATTACAAATACGGCCGCTTTACGTTTAAAGTTTATTTAATGTTTTCCGTTTTGTTTTCCTCGTACTGCAATAACGTCTGTGCCCTTTGCTGCATGACTGCAACTAATCACATTATCTCATTGTGGCCGAGGTACGAAATACCCAGTTTTGGAATTATCCTCTGAGGACTGCATTACAATTCAGAAGACAGATCGACCATGATAGTTCAAGGGTGGTGGCAGAATAGCTTGGCGCCTATAGGCGCCAAGCTATTCTGCCACCACCCTTGAACTATCATGGTCGAGCCATATCTTCCTGTGGTGTGTCGCGGGCAGAATGTGTTGAGAGTCTCTTCTGTAGTCAGTGTATCGCGGTGTGCATAAACCTTCTTTTTAGGTAATAACCAGGCGTCAGCTGGATGAATGAGCTTAGTCCTGCGCCAGCCACTAAACAAGGTGCTCCGCTATAGCGGAGCACCTTGCTTAGTGGCTGGCTCAGGACTAATCTTACTCGACCCGTATTGTAGCAGTAAAATAAAATGAAATGATTCGTCAAGGTAAAAAGTAGGTATCAATGGAGGGAAGGAATTTTGCTTTAGGCATAGTTCTCTCTCTCTCTCTCTCTCTCTCTCTCTCTCTCTCTCTCTCTCTCTCTCTCTCTCTCTCTCTCTCTCTCTCTCTCTTTTATTACCTACTTTTTAAAATATTATCTTACTTTGGATTTATCTCTCGCCTATCTGCATCATAATAAATGTGTGCTGGTACGCAAATTTACAAAATATCAGTGGATGTCACTAGAAAGAATAACAGATTAGCTCCTCCGGGCGCCACGCTAGTCTGGCCGACAACCTTTGGAATATCATAGTCGATCCATCTTCTGAAATGTAATATAGTCATAAAAGGACAACTTCCACAGTTGGGAATTTCGATACTAGAGTTCTGTGCGTTAAACAGTTGACTGTTAATGACGATAGCGTTCGGCGGCCAAGACGCGTAAGGGTCCGTTTATACAGAGCGCGAACGCGAACGCGAAAGCGAACGCGGTTTTTCGTCCTGAAATATTTTAGTCATTTGTAGAGGAACCGTTCAAATAGAGTGCGAACACGAACAATTTTTTGTTCGCGCGAACGACCGCCTTGATTGCCCCCAGAGCGAATTTTCTCAGAAGGTCGCGCGGCTTTTTTGCTATCAACCAATCAACAGCTACTTCCCTTGCATCATTTCCACAAATAGAAACTTGTACGCCTGACCTGAGCAATGGACAAGACAGAAGCCATGATTCTTGAAATTGAGAAGAATCATGTAGTCAAATTGCTCCTCAGTCATTCGAAAGTATTGATGGAATTTTGCAGGATGAAAATGTAGTTTTTGTACGAGGTGGTGGTACTCTCCAAATTCACTTCTTCTCTGTAAAATTTCGTGCACTGACACACGCCTCTTTCTCTTCCTCCGTTGCTTTGCGTACAAATACAGTACTATGATCTCCTCCGTGTCTGACTCTACCTGCGCCATGATTCCAAATGACCAAATTTTATCTCTCACAGCAAGAAACAGACGAGCCGCCTCGAAAGCCGTCGACGGTTTTCCGCGTTCGGGTTCGTGCTCTATTTGAATGGCAAAACTGCTCAAAAGTCGCGTTCGCGTTCGTGTTCGAGTTGGACGCGTTCGCGTTCGCGCTCTGTATAAACGGACCTTAATTATGCGGGGTTTTTTTTTTTTTTTCGCCGATCGGTGTAGTTGTCAGAAACAGTCAAATGGTTGTACAAATATGAGTGCAAATTCCAGTTGTGAAAATTATGTTTGGTTCATATAACATAAAAGCACTATTTTACAAAAATATATTAATATATGTAATATATATATTAACAAAAACATCTTAATCCCTCTCAGTCCTAGAAAATGTGAACAGCATCCAACTACAAGAGACATAGCTCCTCATGAGCCCGCGCAGTTGCGAGGGGCTCATGAAGATATATGTCTCTTAGTGACACCACTTTGCATCTATGCGTATCGGACTGCTTTGGCTTTTTTGTAGTGAATTAACAAAGATTTCAGAAATAGAATTTGGGCCGGACCACAGGCATAGACTGAAGAGGTTAACAGCAATTAATAGCAGACATTAACCCATTTCACCCCACGGCCGCATTTGCCAAATTTCGGAGCTGTTTCCTAACGACTATGTACCACTTACAGGAGACGAATTGGCCATGATAATTCAATGTTAGTGCCAGATTAGCTTGGCGCCTGAAGGCGCCAAGCTAATCTGGCACTAACCTTGAATTATCATGGTCAGTGCAACTCCTGCTGTAGTGCGCCGGGGCTAAATGGGCCCTGCATTTCTCTGACGTCATCACGGTACTGTCCGAACATCTGGAGCCAGACCTTGTGACCCTAGTGAGTGGCTGCGACCTGATTATCTCGATCGGACCATTTCATTAAAGATGTCGCCAATGTGCGACATCCGCTTTACGGCATCTGCCTCGTACGTGAGCGCACGTGTCTCTCAGTCCACCGCCATTTGGAGTATTCAGTCGTAGACTAGCAGCTCAGTTGCAGACTTAGAAGTAACCGTAGATTACTTCATGCTGTCGTCACTAAGGGAGGCAGCGAAATATAAATATGTATCGATGTACAGTTTTGTGGTTGTTTGTTTCTTTGTTTGTTGTCCATCACCTCCCTCCCCCCAAACAAAAAAATAAATAAATAAATAAATAAATAAATAAATAATAATAATAATAATAATAATAATAATAATAATAATAATAATAATAATAATAATAATAATAATAATAAAATAAATAACTGCAAAATAATTATTTGTTTTAATTTGATGGTTCCCGTCGATTTGGTTTATTGCTCAGTTTCTTTTTTTTATATAAGATAGGCTGGTTATGTTACTTTGGGTTTGGTTTTGCTGCGTTGGGCTGGGTTGGTTGGTTTGGTTTAGTTTAGTTTAGTTTAGTTTAGTTTAGTTTAGTTTAGTTTAGTTTAGTTTAAACTAAACTAAACTAAACTAAACTAAAAAGGAAAACAGAAAATAGAGGTTGAAAACCCTTTCCGCAGTTACAAACATGAAACACACATTTCACACATACGCCTCACACATTTCTGAATGCTTTGGCAAAATACATCCAACTTCATCCGCCGCAAAAATTAATGACAGAATCCTTTTTCGCGGACAGGCTTGGCACTTACCATCCGCGCGGCTTGAACATTCGCCCCTAGACAAACCAATGTTCAGGGACGTATGCTCGGGCTGATGGGTGGTTGGTGCCAGACTTGACCTCACTGCTGATACTTGATGCTACCGTTGATGCTTGATACTACCGTTGCACTGATTAGTGTGTGTGTGTGTGTGTGTGTGTGTGTGTGTGTGTGTGTGTGTGTGTGTGTGTGTGTGTGTGTGTGTGTGTGTGTGTGTGTGTGTCTGTCTGTCTGTCTGTCTGTGTCTGTGTGTGTCTGTGTGTATGCATGTACGTAAGCGGCACGTAAGTGTGTTCTTCTGTGTCAGTTCTACGTTGTTTCCATATCACTGTGAAGAAGAAGCTTTGATCCGAAACTGCCGACGTCGTGTTTCATGTTTCTAACTTAAAGGGTTTTCAACCTCTATTGTCTGTTTTCCTTTCACATGAAACCCTTGCGGCCACAGTTTTACTACATTTTGATAAACTATACTCAGTAAACTAAACCAAACAAGCGGGCCAACCCCGGCAGCTCAAGGCAGCAACTTACGGTTTAGTTTAGTTTAGTTTAGTTTAGTTTAGTTTAGTTTAGTTTAGTTTAGTTTAGTTTAGTTTAGTTTAGTTTAGTTTAGTTTAGTTTAGTTTAGTTTGGTGCGCTGTGATGTGGTGTGGTGTGGTGTGGTGTGGTGTGGTGTTGTTTGGTCTGGTCTGGTTTGGTCAGTTTGGTTTGGTTTGGTTTGGTTTGGTTTGGCCGCCCGCGGTTTGGTTTGATTCGGTGACTGAATTAGAGCTGGGTCCGGCCAACGGTAATATCTGGTCCCGGCTATTCCATTTGATTGTGTATCACAAGAAGTCACTCATATGAGTGTAGTAGGTGATGAAATTCTAACTGTACCGAACTCTTGCGTTAGAACTAAACCCCGCTCACGTGTGGTCTGCAGACGGGAGACGTCACGTCAGTAATACGCCACTTCAAGGGAAGTAAGTGAAAGGCGGATTGCTCAAGGGAGGCAACTTGGTAAGTAGAAAGGGGAGATTATCGCGACGACACTAGGTGGCGTGGCGTGCAGAGCTGCCGCTGGTCGGGTGCAAAATTCGGTGGGCGTGGAGTTTGGGTAGCTTTGAAATTCACGTCGTCGCCAACGGGGATCAGTTGTATGAACGTTCTTCTGACTCTGCAAGGGCCATAGATACTCACAAGCCTCCAGCAGCCGCCTGATGTCATAGGAATCTCCGGCTCTCTTGTTATGTAGTAGTGGGATCAGTGATTGAAATCAGTGGTTCCGGCACTACTGAACAGTTTCGGTCCTAGGCCGGGACGCGGGAAGTCTGCCATCGTGGGTGATGTCTAAGCCTGTGACGATCACTACACTGGAGTTCGTGTTTACCCTGGCCTGGGAAGCAGAAATAACTTAAGCATAATAGGTTGAACGCCTGCGAGCTTCTACACCAAAGGAACACAAATGCCGCCTGACTATCGGTCTATCAAGAGACATGTGGACTTCGACAATATCCTGTAGCTCATAAAGCCCCGACAGGCTATGACAGGGTGTGGATTGACTATGTTAGCTCGAGGGTGGTGTCAGAATAGCTTGGCGCCTTTATTCTGACACCACCCTTGAACTATCATGGTCTATCTCACAGAGGTGTGACGCAGATCGGAAAGGACATCTATAATTTAGCCTGGATGGGTACAAACCGCAAGACTTAGTGGCGGATCATAGAGCGGTCGATGATGATGACGATGATGATGATGATGATGATGTGTGACACTTGTAGAGTGCTCTAAACTCCCCATGCTGGGCGTGCTCGTGGCAAAGTCTCGTCTACATATCGTCTACATATGGGCATGGGCATCGTCTACATATATGTTCACCATCCGCCCCAGCTCTTCCCTCCTGAACTGATATGGCTGGTCTCTGACTTTGGGCCTTACGGTTTCGAGCTGTAAGGTCCACAATCACAGACCAGCTCACACATGTGTGTTGTCCATCAATCCTCAGCATTGTAATAGACGATTTCCGTAAATCAGAAGTAGGTCAAAAAGTGCGAGTCTTTTGACGCCAAAAGTGGATTAAGGTTGTAGGACACACCTGTTTCGCGCATCTTTTCTGCGCATTTAGATACCGCTATCTTGCGTCTGCCGTGACCTGAGACTAGAGGTCACCGAAAAAAACCGCCGTACGGCAAGTCGTATTGCAAACAAGCTCAATTTATCGATAATTGACAAAAGATATATACTGTCTTAAATAGGTGTGTACGCTGACTGTTTCTATGCATAAAATGTTGTGTTTCCTCAGAAATAAGATACTTTTGCATAAGTTGCGACAAGTCATCGAGCGTCAGTAGTAACGCATAACCATTTCTCAGAAGAAGAAAAAAAAAATGAACGGGCCAACCGAACGGGAGCCAGGAAAACAACAAAATCTCTTTAAACATCAGGAAGGTAAAGTAAAGTAGAAAAAGAGGTTGGTGGTGTTTGCTAAGTGACTAGAACACGAGTTACTAGTAGTGAAAGAAAAATGTCGTACGTAAGTGGCATATCTGACTGGTTTTCCAACTCTTAGTTAAAAAAAAGAAAGTTTTATGCACCGCCGTGAGATGTCACCTGCACGGCGTAAAACCCCAATAGCTAACTGTCCTTTTATGCATGGAAATTTACAGCCTACCTGCAATGAAGAAGACTACATTTTATTGTGGGTTGACAGGGGCATGCATTCCATGTATGTCAGTCACCACCTAGAAGTAGAACATTTCCATACATTCTCAGAGAGCCTTTACTAATACCGTGGAAGGAATGTAGTCCACATTGTAGTGATATTAAACCAGTGCCAGTGCTTATTATTTAGGAAAACGTACTGTGTGTAGTATAAAGTCCTGCTAAGGGAGAATTTTGCATTACTAACTCAGTAACTGCTTTACTTTCAGTACTTAGTAACTTAGTTTTCTCATCCATTCTCTGTCTTATGAAGGCTATATTAGTTATTACAGATTAGGAGATAGGTCCAGCATTTTTTTAGTTCAAGGATGGTGCCAGAATAGCTTGGCGGATGAGATGCCAATCGATTCTGGCACCACCCTTGAACTATCATAGTCACATTTATTTCAAGCAGTGGGTGTATCAGGATTAAAAGGGTTACCTAGTAAAACGCTACTTTGACTGAAACCCTAATATTTGTTGACTACCATTTTGGATGACCGTAGAATGTGTGAAAAATACAAATTTGACTAGTACAAAAGCAAGCCTGTATGTTGAGACTCGTGACACTTGTGACACTTATTTCAGCTACCGTTTGGAAAGGTCACACAGGTTGTGAATCAGTTATGCGCATGAGGCGTACAGACGTGACTTTGCCATTGTTGTTTGTTCTTTGTGGTTTACACAGTTTTTGTCGCATTTATTTTGAAAGTAATAATCTGCCCCTGCATTTAGTTCACGCAAAGTGAAATTGTCATGCTGCCGAACAAACAGTAATAATCATGTATTTCATTTCAGGCTAATACTGCTGTTGACCTCTCGCTGTGGAGTCTCAGTACTTTCACCCAGAATACATACTTGCAAACAAGTGCAGAAGTATGACGTCTACACCAACTGACCAAGGTCACACTCACAGCTCAAGTGAAGTGAGGAAATGTGACACTTATTCTCCTGGACTCAAGGTAAATCATACCAGTAGATCTGTGATGAGAATCAGGTGCAGAACACAACACAACTATGGTGTGAATGAACACATCATACTGTAATGCCTTCTTTCATTGGCTCATGTGTGAAGCAAGTGTAAGGCTATGTTCTGGGCCATTGGTCGTCCATGATAAACTTTAATGTTGGCATTTTCTCGGAGACTATTCAATCCACAGTCTTCAAACGTAGCCGAAGGATACTTTGTGGCAAGACCTTTCTTACTCTTAGCCTACCAGTTTGAGTTCAGGCCAAGGGTCATGAGAAATCAAGAAATAGGTTTAAAAAAAAAATAGCCATATTTTGACCAAAGATATTTTTTTCTCCAATACTATTCACAACTGTACATAAGCCAGCACTTTACATATGCTTAGCCTCATGGCACTTAAATTTCAGTCACCTTTTGGAAAGGTCACACAGTTCAGATTAAGAAAATGATCAGTTTTAAATGCACACGAGCGATCCAGGCTTCACCATTCTTGTTTGTGGTGTTCACAGTTTATTTCACATTAGTTTGAAGGTAGTAATGTGTAAACTAAATGTAGGGATGAATTGGGTGGGTGGGTGGGGGGGGGGGGACTCCCCCCACCGGCCCCGAATTGTTTATAATGCTATAACAAAGTCCCTGTTTGTGGAGTTTGGAACCGACCCACCCTGAAATAAGATCAGAAGTGAAATTGCCATGCTGCCGAATAACACGATACACATGTATTTCATTTCAGGTCAGTGCTGCTGTTGACGTCTCACTGCAGAGTCACGCCCAGAGGGTATACTTGCAAACAAGCACAGAAGTATGACGCCTACACCAAGAAGAGGCAAGAGCTAGTCAGGTCATGTTTGCTCACAGGAGAAGGCCACAGCTAAAAGCAGGCAATTCCAGTTCCAGCGGATCAACTAAAGTGAGAGAATGCGACACTTATTGTCCTGGACTCGAGGTAAAGCATACCGATTGATTTGTGAATAGAATCGGGTTCATAACAAAACACAACTGGTTGGGATAAACACATCACACTGTAATGCTTTCTTTCATTTTGAAGATGGTGTAGTAGTAGTACCAGCATTCTCAACAACACCGAATGCTAAAATCACTTGCTGTCAACAAGTGGCACCATATTGCATTTGATTTGAAAACTAGAGGGTTGGGCAAGTCTCCAAATACTGTCGTTTTCTTTAATAAGCACTTAGTGCATTCAAAAGGACTAGAAAAATCTGAATACTACCCATTTGGTCCAGTGTGTGCAGTTGCTAAACAGCAATGCGTTGTGTCCTGTTTGAAACAATTTCTGCAAGTTACACTTTGAATATTGATGCTGATTCTAGATATATGTATACACCCTTTGTGGTCATTTCAAGCTCAATGGCGTCTAATTTTTGGCGCAAGTGTGATAGCAAAAGTAAGTGTTTGTAATGGGTCGTCCGTCAACTGTCTGTTACCTGTGGGCAACTTTAACATTGGCATTTCCTCGAAGACTATGCAAGCCTCAGACTTCAAACTTGGCACAAGGGTACTTTGTGGTAAAATAATTCTAAACATACCAATTTCTGTGACCTTTCAAAGGTCATCTCAAGTAGTATTTTCAACTTCAAACTCAAACTTGCTATGGAGATACCACATGATAAGGGTGACAAAAGTTAGTTTCGGGTAGAGTTGTAGTTTTTATCAATGTTTTTGCAAACTTTTCAATAAAATTTGGCATGATGATAACACTTTTCTGTGCTACTAATGTAATCAGCCCCTCACAGAGGTCAAGGGTCACAGAGGGTTGACAAATGTGTGAAAAATGAAGGGATTTGGAAAAATACTCAGGTTTCGCTGGTACAAAATCCAGCCCTATACTTATGTTTAGACATTTTCAGAGACCTGTTGGAGAAGTCAAGCCAAGGTAAAAAAGGACAGACATATTATGTGGATTAGTCATACACGTGAACCATAAGGACATTGCCTTTCTTGTTCATGTTCTGACTACTGTCAAATTATGCATGTATGTACTTTGTATAAATACTTGCAAACATATATGCACGCAATATGTGCATGTCAGAAATTTTTTTGATACAAAATTATCTTTTGCAGGTTGTGAAAGCTGAGGGATGAAAAGTTCAGCGGGTACATCTCTCCGCAATGGCCAACCGACGAGAAGGCAAAGGAAGTGAACTGATTGTCCTGTGTAGGAGGGCAGACGTCCTGTTATTTTGATGTCCATCCACCAGGCTGGCCACAGTGTCAAGGTTTTGGACAGTCACATCATTCGCAATGCAGCAAAAGCCTGTGCCTTACTGCCTGAGCTGATGCATAGCCATATATTAGGAGAAGGGCAAGCAGGCTTTAGGCCTGGCTATTCAACTGCAGACACAACAACAGTGGGGCAGTGACAACAAAGTGACAATGACAAAACTCGAGAAAATAGAAATAAAGAGGGAGTGTTTCCATAAGCCTGACATAGAAGCAGCGGGGCAACAAAATTGTAACGTGCAGTCGAGCAGTTCAGGGGCTATTGTACAGTGATGGGGGTGTGCTTTGTGTGTTTTCATATAACAATGTGACAAAGCGATTTGACACCCATGTTGTAATTTGTAGTGCAGTAAAAAGGTGAAAAATATCTGTATTTTGACCAAAAAGATGTTTTCTCAAGTATACACAACTTCAAACCCAGACTTGGTACAAGGTGGTAAGAACTTTTCATGCATACTAATTTCGTATGCATGAAAGGTCAGAAAGGTCAAGGGTCACAAGAAATCGGGAAATAGGTACAAGATAGCCATATATTGCCCAAAGATTTTTTTTCTCAAGTATTCCTAACTGTAACCCTAAACTTGGTAAAGAGATACCTGATGGTAAGACCTTCCTATGCATATTTATTTGGATGACCCCCTCAGAAAAGTTACTTTTTGTCACTCTCCTGTCATGTCGCGATTTGGAAATGCAGCTTAATATGTATTAGTTTTTGATTATCCAAAGAAAACCCCTTTACTGACAATGTGTTCATTTTTCGAAGACATTTCATCATATGAACTGGTCTTTATTGTGACAAGTTCCTAAATGCTGGCATACATCAGTCATTCAAAATATGTACTCCACAGCTGACACGTATGGGGTAGGAAACAGTGGTACAGATAGATTTTGTGCAGCATCGGTGTGAGACAAGGAGAAAACTTATCACTGCTCCGCTTTGCATGATTCAAAATGATATACAGGGCTCATTCTGAAAATGGTCAGTGGCCTCGGAGTATAAAACCCACGGGTCCTTTCTGAAGAGGGGATGTGCGGAAATATAGAAACGTGGGGATGTATATTTATGTCATTAAACCCTCAGCTTAAAATGTTGTGCAAATGTGGACTTGCTCAATGAAAAACGCAATACTTCTCAAGAGTGAGTTGACCATGCAGTTTTTGCATTACCCTCCAGCTGTCACAGCAGATTTAAGTGGTTGGGTATCATAGGCATATGATATGTACTGTACTTTGTGTTTGTTTTGTTTTTTTCTTCCACTGTCAATCTTTGACTTTCAGCTGTGTGGCTTTACTTATCGTATCAGAATTGCTAACCACATGGTTCATTTCACAAGTTTTACAGATGTACTGTACATGACACACGCCTGCAAACAGAATGATCTGACTATGATCCGTGTCCATTTGTGATTTGTGCTAAGGAACATGCGTACAGTGTAGTAATAAGGATAATATTTCATTTCTGAGCACATTCATGTAAGTTCTTTTGTGATTTTTTTCATGCCCCAGCGGGTCCAAAATTAAATAAAGTAAACTGATGCCAACATTGTGTACAGGGTGCTATGCAGCAATTAGTTGTGACATGATAGTCTGCACCATGTTGAGTTTTTGGAGAGCAGCAATGGTATTGCTTGGATTACGGGCCAGCATGGTGCAGACTCTGTTGTAGACACTTTGCCAGCGTAGCACTCACGTCTCATGTATTTTGCAGTGTAATATGGTCCATTTTGTATCAAGAGCAGTACAGGTATTGTTTGGTGTGGATGCCTATATTATGCAGACTAGGTGACACAGTGCATTGTACCCTTGTTATTCAGTTGTTATGGTATTTTGTGTTGACATCAGCATTGTGCAGTGCAAGTTATGGGGCTTGAGACTGCATTTCACTTTGTTGTGCTGCAATTGGACACAGTGTGGTACTGGTAACAGTATTGTTTGATTTTCATGCCAACATTGTGCACAGTATCTGTGTAATGTAGTTTGGTACTGCATTTCACTGTTATTATGTTGTGGGATGTGCAATGTTGAATTATATCAGGACTACAGTGATGGTACATGGTCTCTCTCTCTCTCCCCCTCCCTCTCCCCCTCCCTCTCTCTCTCTATATATATATGAGCAAAATAATATATGTAGTGCAAGGCTCTAAATGATAAGTCTGTCATTCCTTCTCTCCTATCCCCTTCTTTTATATACTGTGCATTTGGCTCCCAAATAAATACCTCATGAGCAAGTGGTTGCCGGTGTCGGTCTCCGTTGGCATGCACACAACTAAAAATGACATCAGCTCCACTTTTCTCCCAAATAGCTTGTATACAGTCAGCACTTTGTCAATGTAAATGTGAATAATGTTACATGTAGTTGAAATATGTTCTGCAGTAAAGCTGTATTTTGAGGGGGAGCTGGGTGGCTCGGTGGTAGTGTGTTTTTGTTTCCTTATAATTTGTAACCAAAAACTGCTGGGAAACTGAGATTCAGCTAGAGAGATAGGTACATCCACTACCAATCTGTTTACAAACATCTTTCAACCAGAGATGTTCATCGACCTGCTTTCACGCAGACACCAAACGAGCATGTAGCATTTCTTGCAGCAGGTATATTAAAACAAATTCACATCAATTAATGTTTGTGATGCCAGTAAAAATTATTTAAAAAAACTGTCTGTGACAACACTCTTTGGTGTGCTTTTTCATCAGTGAAGCTGTGAATGATTGAATGAATGTAAACATGCTCACACAATGCCTGGCTGAAAAAAATGAATGAACAAATGTACCGAGGTAACCAGTGTGCATTTTTATCCAAAACTGAATCCGGTTGTTTGGTTTATGG
Source organism: Semisulcospira habei (assembly GCA_036245525.1). Lineage (NCBI taxonomy): Eukaryota > Metazoa > Mollusca > Gastropoda > Semisulcospiridae > Semisulcospira > Semisulcospira habei. Next base: position 28,097,722 of record BTPG01000005.1, read on the forward strand.
TTTAACATTCACATTATCACAGTGATGATAATCGCATATTTAAAAAATAAAAATAAAAAAATAACACGCGTTAATTTTTTTTTTGTTTTGCTTTGGGTTTAAAGTGTGTTTCATTTAGCGAAGTAGAAACTGTCTGGGTTTCAAATGTGAGCAGGAAAAAAATGTCGCCATCTACGGGACTCGAACCCTGGTCACTGAGTGGCAAAGAAAAGTACTTTACCACTGCACTAACTAAATTACTAAGAAATAGCTCGTGCATTTAATTACTTATAGATAAACGTTTTCATCCCGTATCTGCCGTTGTTGTTTGTTCCAGTTTACTGTCACAAATAGTAATCGAGGACTAGCAGTTTGGGCGTAGTTTGCAACAGTTTGGGCTTAGGTTTTCCCTTGTAAGTTTGGCATAGTCGTTTTCCCTTCTTTCTAATGCCGGCTACGGCGGAGATATGATCTGCCGGAAGTCAGACATCGCTTGTATCCCTTATTGAATACGCACTCGAAAACGACCCAAAGTGCCCAATTTTGTGCGGGACCCCATATTTTTTTCATAATCAATGTGATAGTTATAACATAAAGTACGACTTTATCGAATAAAAAGGGCACTTGTAATGTTATTGATAACATCCGGGCAATTTGCGAATTTACAACATACATTTTTTTAGATTTCACTTAGAATTCCAATTATCAGAACACACTTTTTTTACGAGAAAATACTAACATACTTTATGAAGTGACCGAAATGTTTCTTTATCATTTTAACACACTATTCGATAAATTTTTATTGTGTTCTGAAATCGGCTATTTTGCGTGTTTTCCCGCGTGGGGTACCTCACAAAAAGGGCTCAAACTTACAAATATGCCCGGGACCATGGGTCTCTCAGGGTGGCAATAGCCTCCAGACTCAACAAGGCTCTCAAAAAACCCTACAAAGGGCAGTTTTCAATTAAAAAATGTAGGTATAGTATACAACCTTAAAAGCCCAGACAAACATGCGATATCTGATGTTTGTCTGGGCTTTTAAATCCACGGTTTGCATCAAAAGACGTGCATTTTTTTGAATATCGTTTGTTTGTCCGGGTTTTTAATGAGCTGTTTGCGTGGAAAGGCGCACAGGTTTTTTTTTTTTTTTAATATCGCTTCTTTGTCCGAGATTTTAATCCAATGTTTGCGCCAAATGACGCGCAGCTTTTGACCTACTTTGATCTACGAAAACATTCTAGATTTACGTACAAGAGGAGCAATAACCATGAGCATATGCAGAATGCAGGAAAACGTTTAGATCTACGTCACTTGCAGATGTTTCGATGACCTTGTATAGAGGTTATCCCTAACTTAACCCATTACATCCTGAGGCTGATTTTAAAAATAAATTGCTTATTGTCCTATGAAGGCTACACTACAGATAGCAGTAAGATCAATCATTTTAATTCAAGGGTGGTGTCAGAATAGCTCGGCGCCTGAGGCGCCAAGCTATTCTGGCACCACCCTTGAACTACCAGTCAAATTTATTTCAAGCAATGGGTATATCAGGATGAGAAGGGTTAATCAGATGTAGGTGAAACATTGCACGGACTTCAAACATTCCGTGGATTTATTCATCGCGCTCCATCTGGAAAAAGACATGTACATTGAACTCCCGATATAACACATCGCCAGAGGAACCCATTTTTCTTGTTATATCCAAAGTTTGTATTAAGCGAAGTAATTTAGCTGCCGGTACCTCTCTGTTATATCCGACTTTTGTTATACCCGATCTTGTTATAAGCGGAGTAGACTGTATTCTCATGACCCCCTGCAACCGTACAGGTCTTCGAAGACAGGTGCTTTTTTATATGGGCGGAGGCTAAAAACAGTTTCTGCTGTAATACATTCTGCATCTTCATGTCTGTTATGCGAGGAGTAGGAGCATATTTCATTCAGCATAACAAATAACAGAGCGAAAGAATGGAGGAAAAACGGATTCGGTCATGAATGTTTCTCTTCAGTTTTAGAAGTTATCAGTTTGTCATGTTCAGTGTGCTTTATGAGGCTGTAAGCGAACCCGACAGCCTGTTTGCCCGTGTCCAAGATTTAAGATTTATAATTTGTCTGTCCCCTTCCTGGGTATGCAAAAAATGTACATGTGGAACCGTTTGGCTGTCGGTAGCGCTTTTGGTCGCAGCGATCGACCGACAGCCAAAGGGATAACAGTCTATCCTACCAAGCCATTCTGGCGCTATATCAGTGGTTTAGTTAGTTAGTTAGTTAGTTAGTTAGTTAGTTAGTTAGTTAGTTAGTTAGTTAGTTAGTTAGTTAGTTAGTTAGTTGGGTTTAACTACTGAGGCCATCTCACGGCGGCTGTATCAGTTAGTTAGTTATTGGGGTTTAACGCCAAGCAGGCGACTAAGGCCATCTCACGGCGGGGTCTATCAGTAGTAAAAGCTAATAAGTTATTTTTGAGAAAAGCGCGATTTTTATTGTTATACAATAAAAATAAAAATTTAAATCTCGCTTTTCTCAAAAATGTGCATGCTGGTTTTTGCCACATAACGACAGATTTCTTCGTCTTTAGATATTTTTATTTAGTGTGATGTAACTGTTCCATTCGCAGCCCGCTTGTATGTAGATTGTTCCAGCTCGTCAAAAGATTTATATAGAATGGCAAGCAAATTATGATGAACATGCTGAAGTGCACTGTCTGTAAACTGCAGTCAATCACAGAAATATGACAGAAAGCAAAAATGGATACGTATCAACACAGACATGCGATAATCGATCGCCTTCTATCATCAACGGCAATCACGCACGGGCTTAAATGACATATTCGGTTGTGTGTGCTGGTCCGTGACTTCCGACCTATGGTTGTCTCTAAAGCAGAACCTCACCGAACAACACAGTTATTGTTTTGCGTGCGTGCGATCGCGGTGCTTGAGTGCGTGCGCGTTGCGTGTGTGTGTTTTTCGCACTGGAGCTTTTTATAGTACGAAACTGACCCACATGGAACGGTCCTCTCCCAGTGCTAATGAGCACCGACCAAACACTGCGGCGGGCCCACCAAATACGACACTGATGTCAGCTGGTGGCGGTTTACATAGTTCAGAGGGAGGGAGATGGATCGACCGTGACGTGACAGTTCAGAGGTAGTGCTTTATTCGCACGGCGACACGAGCTGTACCTCTTCAGTTTCAGTACCCGGCCTCTGGCACACACTGTGGGGCATGGATCGCCGGTGATCGCAGGCGCCAAGCGAATCAGGTACTACTCCTTGCGCTATCACGTCCGATCCACCTGTATGTAATGCTTGCACGAAGCAGACGATCCTAGAATAAGCCATGAGACTCCAGAAGTGAAGCGCGCGTTGTTTTTTGTCTACCGTATTTCTGTAAGAAATACGGTAGACCTTTGAAATGGAGCTGGGTCGGAGCGCATTCCGGAGCATGCACATGACGTTTTTGGCGTGCTGCGCAGAAATTCTGGCAAAGAAGTAACAAGATAAAAATGACGTCGTGTCTAGCTACGCAAATCTTGCTAGAGAACGTCTTTTGGGCGCCAAAACGCCGTGTGTGTGTGTGTGTGTGTGTGTGTGTGTGGGGGGGGGGGGTGGGGTGGTGTGTGTGTGTGTGTGTGTGTGTGTGTGTGTGTGTGTGTGTGTGTGTGTGTGTGATGGTGTGTGTGTGATGGTGTGTGTGTGTGTGTGTGTGTGTGTGTGTGTGTGTGTGTGTGTGTGTGTGTGTGTGTGTGTGTGTGTGTGTGTGTGTGTGTGAGGATGTGACAGCGACTAGAGCCCGCTTTGAGAACGGACAAGCTTGAAATTTTAGGATATTGTCCGTAAAAGAATAATCTCGGGACCTTTTTTCGATGTTTTGATTAAGATGCTCATTGGCGAGAAAATGACCGTTTCACAAAAACCGGTTGATCCACAATGGAGTCCGTAATGTTTCTTATTTTTACTAGATATTTTGCGTATAGCTAGATAAAAGGGACATATTGAATGAGTTCGTTAACCAGCATTGTACCTCTAGAACGTTTTGAGTGATAATTTGATATATTTAGGGAACAAAATACATTTTCACGTTTTTGGGATTAATTTCACGCATTATATGGGTTAATCTTAAAACAATTGAATCTTTTTGAACGAAAAAAACAATCTTCTCATTAATTATCGCATGATTTTTCGTATACGGTATTTACATAAGTCTACTGATTGTCTCGGCTGTCGGGTACGATTAGGTCAATTGTGACCTGTATGCCCTAGGTGTGAAAATCAGTTTTTTGTCACCACTCTTTTGGAGTCATTTGTAAAACAAGTAACATAACTTTAATTTTTCTTTTACGAAAAAAAAACTATCTTCTCATTAATACCCGCATGATTTTTCATAAACAGTGTTTGCATAAGCCTGCTGTTTGTCCCGGTCCTGGGGTAGGATTAGATCAAATTGTGATCTGTAAGCCCTAGGCGTGAAAATCAGCAAAAAATTGCAAAGTTGATTCTCCGATACGTCAAATGTTAGTACTGCGATGAGTGACGTATAACATCGAGTCGTCACTATGAACACAGCGTCGTGGGACTAATGATGCCATGACGTGAAGCTTGAAGTGACGTCATTCGGCTTCTTCAGAATAGCGGCTATGGCTACGCCAGACCACAGAGCTTACGAATGGCGGGAATCGCCGTGTGTCCGTCTTTATTTTTGTGTGCCAGTGTGTGTGAATCAAAGCGTGTGTTAGAGTAGAAGGAGATGGATTCCTGTCGCTACACGAGCCCACAGAACGTACTAATGGCGGGAAGCGCCGTGTGTCCGTCTTTATTTGTGTGCGCCGACGTGTGTGTTCATCAAGGGTTGGTTTGGAGAGGAGGGAAATGGATCAGCATAATAAGCCTAAAAATATAAACAACTCTGAATGTTCCTAAAAGATAAACGCATCTAAGCTCCAAACAATACGGTAGACTTTGGGATGAAATCCTCATCTTGTTTTAAACACATTCGAGACGTGCCGCATTCGGATACTCGGCAAAAGCCGCGTATGCGCATGCTGCAAGTCTCGAATAAATCACGTTTCGAATTTAACTCATTAATGATTTAACTCAGCGAGAATGCGCTCCGACCTAGTCCCATTTCAAAGCCTACCGCATTTTTTTTAATACGGTAGACAAAAAAAAAGGGTGGGGGCGGGGGGGGGGGGGTGGGGGACGGGGGGGGGGGGGGGGGGGAGGACAGTTGGCTCTGAACGGGTAAGGTGTAGCAGGGAAGGTCGGTCCTTCGTTTGACGTTCGCTTGGCATCTCGTGAGTGCCAAGTGTGACATCCTGCCTTTGTAATGAAGGCTAATTTCGCTCCACCCTTCAGTCAGCAAACCCTTCAGTGCTGAGAAAAGGTGAACACAAGCCAGCTGCAAGAGGCATAGATCCTCATGAGCTCCCGCAACTGCCTCTTGCTGAAATCACTTTGTATCCATGTTCCTTTGACGGCTCGCGATAATATCTGACGCTGAATTTACAATTCTTACTACAACAATTTCAAAAACACACTTCACGTACACCAGCAGTAAACGGGTTAACCGTAGCGAACTGTGTTGACTTGATTTCTGCAGAACTCCTCACCTCCACAATAGGCACTAATCATTTTAACTCATTCATTTAAAAATGTCTACCATCCATTATACAATTCTACAACGATTTCTTTCAACAAACCGCGAAACAAAACACCTTGGAATATGGTATCTGTTTAAATTTCAAGGTGGTGTCACTTGTCGTCTCGCTGACCTTGTTAACTCATTCAGCCCGGCGCACGTATTTCCCTAATTTTTGAGGCGTCATCTAACGACTATGCACCTGTTTGCAGGAGATGGATCGACCGTGATAGGCGCCAAGCTAATCTGGCACTGCCCTTGAATTATCATGGTCGACCCATCCTGCTGTAGTGCGTCAGGGCTGAATGGGTTAATGTGTATAGGAATGAAAATCTCGCCTGTCTCAAAACTAACGGACATATTGCAACTTGCCATGTCACGGTAGTACTCATCTTTTTGAGTGCGGCAAAGCACTTGCTTTTTTTTTTTATTATTGCAATTTATACGCTTGGTTCTGGTCTGGATATCAGTCACAATTCACACCTCAGGACGTACAGCCTGTTTGCCAATTTCTCTTTTTCGCAACCTTCCAGGTAAACTGCTTCAGCCACTTGCTAGTTTCCGCAGGCAGATGAAAGTTAAGTGTGTTTGCTCTTTTGCCTACAATCGAAAACGAAAAAGTTAAGTGTATTTGCACACTTCGCTACAATTGAAAACGAGCATGTCGAATCCACTCGGCAAAGAGTAAGGTAACTGGTGTCAGCTTTCGTAGAGATTGAACTAAGTGTTTGGCTTTTGTGTGTGTGTGTGAACACAACCGTTTGAGAACTGGGTCAGTGGTGGGGAGAAAATTAAGTGTTAGCTTTAGCCCGTGTGAACACAGCCATATGGAGGTCTAACGTCTCCTTGCGATGTATTTTGTGTGTCCAGGGACCACCCTTGTCACACCCTCACAAAGATGTCTGAGCACAGACAGCTGAAGACGATTGCCATGTTTCTAATAGTACTAGGTATAGGCTACCCTGAGGTAAGACGTCATTAACGACGTCAGTGAGGTCGACAAGACCTGTCACTGAAATTTTGTGATCAACTTTCGGCTTCTACAGGAATCATCGCGACAAAAAGCGCTACCGACAGCCACGGGTGTTAGTGTCTTACTTTGTAGCTCAGTTTTCCACAGTAGAATGCAACAGTCGTCATCGGTTGCCTGTAGCCTGAGATGACTTCACTCGTAAAAGACAGGTTGAGTTTGCTGCGTGTCGCTTTTTACTGGAACTCGATAAGTCAATTAAGCTTAACTCAATTAAAGAGCCCCGCATTAATAGCTGTGGAAGTGTCGTATAGCGTTGCCGACGGCAACGCTATACCACACTTCCGCAGCTATTGATGCGGGGTACCTTGAATGAGTTAAGCTCCGACCAGCAGCGGTTAATTGGGCCCTTTACTCATAATACATGTCTACATTGTGGGAAAAGAGGAATCAACCCTGCGGTGGATATCAAATGAATGTCAATACTGGGTGTACTTGAATGTACTGAGGACGGTCCAGCTGTTCTTGATTCGGGCCGCAATGCAATGCCCCTCCACCTTCTGTCCCCAAGGCATAATAGGTCTAAAACCGCAGAAAGTCCCTAATCATTAACCCACCCAATTTGCCCCCAAAGCCAAACCCCATCCCCACTCCAAAACATAATGTCTCCAAATCCATCAGTTAATCAAATTATTAAAAAACGCTATTGACTACTGTACTAGCTCGATCATTGCTTTTTCACTTCATGTGTGTGCCTTTGAATCTCTCTCTCTCTCTCTCTCTCTCTCTCTCTCTCTCTCTCTCTCTCTCTCTCTCTCTCTCTCTCTTCTCTCTCTCTCTCTCTCTCTCTCTCTCTCAGTCTCTCTCTCTCTCTCTCTCTCTCTCTCTCTCTCTCTCTCTCTCTCTCTCTCTCTCTCTCTCTCTCTCTCTCTCTCTCTCTTGTAAGGCAGCATTAAGTTATAGGAGCATTGAACTCTCATTTGTGACACGTACCGTGTTTGGAAATCTTATTGCGTGTCATTACTTATTGCATAGATTAGATCGTTCGTGTTAAACCTCTTATCGGGTATTTAGCTTCGGTTATTTATTCTCTTGTTATTTCACAAGTGCAACCAGTTTCTTCTTTTTTCTCCCATTATCCTGTAGTCAGAAAGACAGATGTCACCAAATACCAACAACCCAGATCGTCTCTTGAACATTGGCCACCTTAATGTGTATCATCTCTGCCGCAGAATACCTGACATCACTATTCTCTTAAATCAGCCATCACAATTTCATATCTTTGGCTTCACTGAATCCCGCCTGACAGACAATATCAGTGATCAGGCAATCTCCATACCTAATTTTGCTATTTTACGTCGTGATGCCTCTGTTCTAGGCCAAACTGGCATAATAATATACATACATGACTCTATAATTCAATATGTGACTAGAAGACTTGACCTAGAATCAAAGCAAATTGAATGCATGTGGTTGGAAATAAAAACATCGAAGTCATCACCCGTTCTTGTAGGGTTTATTTATAGAAATCCAGCGGCCACAGTGGCATGGCTTGATGACTTTGAATCAATGATTGACACAGTACAGAAATGCAAGGGTGATATACATATCCTAGGTGATTTTAATGTTGATTTGTTAAAAGACTGTTACTCTTCATGGAATTCAATGATCTCTTTTCTTGGTTTAACACAAGTTATTCAGTCGCCCACACGAGTTACTTCATCTTCTGCGACAATGATAGACCATATCTATACTACAAATGTAAATGCTGTTAATAATGTCCATGTTCTCAATTTTTCTATCAGTGATCACTTCCCAGTATCTTTCTCGCTGTCTGCCAAATTAGCTAAGAAATCTTGCACAGGGCATACTACTATTATTTACAGGTCTTTCAAAAAATTTAACCAGAATGCCTTTCTCTATGACTTATCCAATACCCCATTTAATGATGTGTTAAATTACAATGACCCAAATGAAGCCCTCACCCGCTGGTCTAAACTGTTCCTCTGTGTTCTAGATAAACATGCCCCAGTGCGAACAAAACGTGTCAAACATCCCACAATTCCTGAAAGGCTAACTGGAGAAATAAAAGCAGCCATGCAACTCAGAGATACACTTAAGAAAGAAAAGAAATTTGTTGACTATAAAAAACAAAGAAATTTTGTCAAATCTTTAGTCCGAAAAGCTCAAAGACAACATGCTGAACAGATCATTGCAGACGGCAAGGACCTGCGCTCTGTTTGGCAAGTTATCAACACCTTTACTAAAGGTCACAATCACAGAGACATGAACATTGCACCTGAGCTCACTGCAGATACCTTCAATACCCACTTTCTTAGCATAGCTGAGACTTTAGCACGCACTAATACAAATGATCCTGCGAAATACCAATGTTCTGAGCAACTACGATTTCACAGTAACAATACTGCTGGTTGTGTTTTCTCACTCCCCCCAATGACTATTTTTGACGCGGGTAAATTTATATCTAATATGAAAAAGAGGTCATGTGGTTCAGATGGCATCAGTTGCGAAATTCTTAAAATAGCTCTGCCCTACATAGTTGAGTCTCTAACGTTCATTTACAATCTTTCTATTCAAAGAAATATTTTCCCTGATGAGTTGAAAACAGCTAAGGTCATTTCCCTTCCCAAAAGCAAAAACTTAAACTCATTGAATGTTTATAGACTTATCTCCATTCTACCAGTTATCTCAAAACCTATTGAAAAACATATCCATACACATCTGCAAAATTTTCTAGAACAGAACTGTCTACTCAGTAAAATGCAGTCTGGGTTTCGCCCGCAACACTCTTGCCAAACTGCCCTTATACATATCATTGATAAATGGCTTACAGCCATTAATAATTCTCAGTTATCAGGTGCAGTTTTTCTTGACCTTAAAAAAGCTTTTGATTTAGTCAACCACTCTATCTTATTTAAAAAAAAACTACCGATGTATCACATCGATTCCAATACCGTACATCTGATATCATCCTATTAAGTGACAGAAGACAGAAAGTTTTGCTTAATGGTAATTACTCGAGTGAAGGTTTAGTAACGTGTGGTGTTCCTCAGGGGTCAATTTTGGGCCCATTGTTATTCAACATATTTATCAATGATTTACCATTCTCTATCTCACATCCCGATGCAACATGTGACTTATTTGCTGATGACACTACCATACATACATCAAACAGCGACTTGCCAAAAATAAACGAAGTTCTCCAGCAAAGTCTTGATGAGGTTTCAAGCTGGTGCCAACATAATCATATGATAATTAGTGTCCAAAAGACAAAGGGTATGTTAATTACTTCACGCCAAAAACATCAACGTGGTCTCCTGCCCTTAACATTATACCTGAACTCTGAGCCCCTTGATCAAGTTAAAAAACACCGTTTGCTTGGAGTCACAGTAGATAACCAGCTCAGCTGGGAACCACATATCGAAAACACATGCAAAACAATATCTAAAAATCTATTCCTGCTATCAAAACTAAGTCAAATAGTTAACACTGAGACTAGAAGACTCTTTCTCCATGCCCATATTAAGACACACTGTGATTACTGCTCCACTATCTGGGATGGATGCAGTGACGTACATTTAAAGAAACTTAACTCATTGTATCGTCGAGGGGTAAAGTTATCTGTGCCTGGTCCCTCTCCCACCGACGAAAAGTTTAGAACCATCCGACTGCTAAACCTAAACAAACAGTTCACATTTAATTGATGCATACTTATGCATAAAATTCTTCACCATAAAACCCCATCTTACCTTCGTATGTTATTTTTGGATAGTCAAAGACAAAACACGAGGAACAGTTTGTTACACCTACCATGGGCCAGGCTCGATATATATAAAACCAGCCTTTCGTTCTCAGGTGCCAAAGCCTGGAATAAACTACCACCCCAAATTAAATCCATTTCTAATTCTAGAACCTTCAAAACTCGTTTATATAACATCTTGTTACAGTAACTTACTACCTGAACGGACTACTTATATTATATATATATTATATTATATATATATATATATATATATATATATATATATATATATATATATATATATATATATATATATATATATATATATATATATATATAATTATTATTCACTATTATTGATATGTGTGCGCATTATTTGCATTGCTTTTTTTTCCAGTTTATTTCTTCATGTTTCGATTTATTGTGTTATTATGTTTCTTACTCTTTGCTGTTAATATTTCTTTTCTAACAGGACAGTTTGTAAGAGAGGCGTTTCGCCTAAAACTTTATCCTGTCAATAAAACGTTTCATCATCATCATCTCTCTTTCACTCTCTCTCTTCCCCAACCCCCACCACCACTTCCTCCCCCCCCCCCTTTCTCCCCATCCTTCACTGACCTGTCCCTTTTAGTTTTATGGCACGTGTCGTCGATGTTGTGGCGTAGGTCTTCGCAAGGATAAAAACAAAACTGACGACAGGTACATGACGCACGCGGACAAGTTATGATATATAACAAGACAACGGCTCATACCGTAATCCTCACAGTTAACCCATTCGAGACGTGGCGCATCATCCGGATACGCGGCTTCATGCCGCGTATCCGGATGCGGCACGCCTCGAATGTGGCGTTAAGTAAAGCGACGGCGAGAGGAAATCTGCCGCCAGAAAGTTCATTTTTGAGAAAAGCGAGATTTTCATTGGATCGCAATGAAAATATCGCTTTTCTAAAAATAAAAATAAAAATTTTAAATTTTAAAAATGAACATATTGGCTTTTTCCCCTTCATTTTACGGCAGAAATAACCATCACGATCTCTAGCATGCCTACAGGGGCTCATGAGGATCTATTCCTTTTGGGGAATCGAGTGTTCAGAATCTGCGGCAGAAACTTCGTGGACATTTTGCTTCACTACAAAGCCTTAACATTCAAGATCAGTGCTGTATTGTTAGTCCATGAACAAAGGTGAAAAGATTCTAAGAAAATCTGGTACTGCCGCCGAACTATCATAGTAGAGGCACGTCGATCGTCTTTAACCCCTTCACTGCCGTGAAAAAGTGAACAGGAACCAACTGCAAGAGACATAGATCCTCATGAGCCCCCCGCAGTTGCGGGGGGGCTCATGAGGATATATGCCTCTTTCAAACGACACTTTGTATCCATTGGGGCTCTTTGGCGTTGAATTAGCAGAGATTTAAAGCGACCTACGCTAGGCAGTAAAGGGTTAATAGATCGCAACATCTCCTATATAAATGTTTTTAGTATGTCTTACAATAATTCTGGACAAAAGGGCTGACTTCATTATGAAGGTTTGAAAGTCGAAAAATGAAATAAAAAAACGTTTCTCTCTTCTTCTCCTATGTACGCAGGAGAGTTCCTTCCTCTAGGCTCAAAGGGCAGTGGAAAACTTCTGGCATGTGTGCCTTCTGGCATGTGTGCCTTCTGGCATGTGTGCCTATCCACATGAATTGTGAAAAGAAGGGTAGAAAGGTTTACAGTAAAAAAAAAAAAAAAAAAAAAACTGATCGTTGTCTCGGCGAAATTTTAGCAATCAAAACCCGCCATTGAGCAGATCGCGTTAAGAAACACAATCTGCGGCCGCTGGTAATGAACGGGTTAAACACAACTCACAAGTGGCGGAAACTTATTTTTATGTTTAAGCTTGAGTGAGAAAAAAAAAAAAAAAACTCGGCACGTTTTCTCTTGCAGTGTGAGGACCAGGCCAACGTGCAGGGGTGGATGGTGCAATGGGTGGGTGGGTGGGTGGGTGGGTCCGTAGGGGTGGAGAAGGCTGACAGGAGGGTCGAGGCACGGGGAAACAGAGAGGGACGGGAAGGGGGCGGGGAGAAGAGGGGGAGGGGCGAGGAGGGGGTAAAAAGTGCATTTTAGATGTGTGGTGACTCATTCACTTGGAAGTTGCTGTTTTTTTTAAGTCACAAAGACTTTCCTTTAACCCATTCAGCCGTGACGCACTACAGCAGGAGATGGGTCGACCATGATAATTCAAGGGCAGTGTCAGATTCGCTTGGCGCCGACAGGCGCCAAGCTAATCTGGCACTGCCCTAAAATTATCATGGTCGACCCATCTCCTGCAACTGGTGCATAGTCGTTAGATGACGCCTCAAAAATTAGGGAAATACGTGCGCCGGGCTGAATGAGTTAACAAGGTCAGCGAGACGACAAGTGACACCACCTTGAAATTTAAACAGATACCATATTCCAAGGTGTTTTGTTTCGCGGTTTGTTGAAAGAAATCGTTGTAGAATTGTATAATGAATGGTAGACATTTTTAAATAAATAATGTGTGGGGTGTTTCGTTTTGCGGTTTGTTGGAACAGGATGTGAAATGACAATGAACGGTAGACACGTCAACCCGATCAGTGCCGAGAAAATCTGAACACCACCCAGCTGCAAGAGGTATAGATCCTCATGAGCCCCCGCAGTTGCGGGGGCTCATGAGGATCTATGCCTCTTGCTGACACCACTTTGCATCCGTGTTCCTGGGACAAATAGGACGTTTTGATGTTGAATCAACGAAAAAAGGCAGAAACACAAACTGCTTCAACTTGCACTGAAAGGGGTAAATAAAACGAACGAAGAAACTGATCTGGGGGTCGGGGACGCATCGGGTTGTACAAATACCGACTCGTCGGACATCTATCATCGCAAAAAAAAAACATCGTCAGAAGTCCGCTCACTCGTTCATAGTCCCTGGGGTGGTCGCCTTGTAAAGGCGACCACCCCAGGGACTATGAAGGAGTGAGCGGATTACGGGCGATGTTTTGTGCGATATGTGTCCGATGAGTATCGGAAACAGATCATCAGGTGTCCTCAATCTAACCCATGCCCCCTTCCCCCTTTCAACCTCCTTGTGCACTTGTGCATGCAGCCACAAGCCAGTAGTACCACATACTACTCGTAAACTGTCTAAATCAGTCCACTTACCACTTCACTCGCTTAAAGGAAAAGGAAAACTGTTCGTGGTGGTTGTGGTGGCATCGTATTCTTTTTGCTGTTTTTGTTTGTTTGTTTGTTTGTTTGTTTTGTTTTGTTTGTTTGTTTTGTTTTGTTTGTTTGTTGTTTTTTGTTGTTGTTTTGTTTTGTTTTGTTGTTTTTTGGGTGGTTTTTTTATGGGGGGGGGGGGGGGGTTTGTTTTAAAATAGCTGTTACGTGGTGGAGTCGTTGTCGTAGTATGATAAACACACCAGACGCACGCACGTAAGGTTCTTTTAAATAAACTTCATTCAGCTGCAACCCGTCACACGTGCCTTAAGGATGTAGACAATACTGGAGTAACAGTTCCAACAATATTTTAATTCAGCGATGCGATCTCCACACAATGCATTTCCAAATGCGAACCCTTAGATAAACTAAAAATTAATGTCAAAGTTCACTTCAGGAACATCTCCAAATCACGGGGTACAGTTCAAAGTTCACACAGTTCAAAGGTTACTGGTCCTGGGTCGAACACTGTCGGGTTACGGAAAGTATGAAAGTCCATACACACCAAATTGGATATCTCTGGTTTCTTCACGATGACCACTGGCGATCTGGAATCCCTGACGACTCCCACGTCCGGCATCTCCCCAACATTCTCCCTCAGTCCTTCTCTCGTGTTGTGAAGCAGACGACATGACTCGTCGCGATCCGGCTCGTTCGACGTCAGACCAACCTCGTCCTGGACGGTGTCTGTTGTTCCTGGGTCAGGTGTAAACCGATGCTTGAACCTCTTGAGTCAGGACGCGCAGTTCTTCTCGTTGAGTCTGGGTCAGATTCTGACCGAACTGGATGTCTTCTACACCCTCCTTGTGTCGAAGTTCATTAAGGTCAAATAGGTTCTCGTCGTCTAGTCTTTCGTCATCAGCAAGTAGCACCGATGCCGCCAGTTGTGTTTTGTCTTGACGATCTCTCTCAATATACTTCTTCAGCAGATTAGCATTGTTGTTGACCTTGACTCTGTAGTCGTTGATGCCAACCACCGTGTCGACAACATACGGTTCCTTCCACTGCATCAGGAGTTTGTTGTTGTCAGTAGGAGGAAGAACCAATACTTGGTCACCTGGCTGAAATCGTCGAGTTTTCGCCTTACGATCATAGTAATGCTTCCATTTGTTCTGCGCCTTTTCTAGTTCTTCTCCAACCATCCTGAGGGTATCTTCCAGCTTCTCTCTCAGGTCGAAGACGTACTGGTAGCTGATCTTTACCTCAGGTGCATTGATATCCTTGGTCCACAGCTCCTTCAGGATGTGCATGGGCTCCCTTACAGTCCTGCCGTACAGTAATTCAAAAGGGGAAAACCCTGTCGAATCCTGAGGAACTTCACGGTATGCGAAGAGCAAGGCATTGATATATCTATGCCACAACCTTGGCTGTTCAGCACACAGTTTCTTCAGCATAACCTTCAATGTTCCGTTAAACTTTTCAACCAACCCGTTACACATGGGGTGATAAGGGTGGTAGTAAGGTTTCGGATACTCAATAGTCGGTTGACTTCCTCCATGCAGTCGGAGACGAACTGAGTTCCTAGGTCACTCAGGATCTCCTCAGGAATCCCCAAACGGCTGAACATTTCGACGAGCGCCTCTGCCACTGTTAGAGTGTCAATCTTCTTCAGTGGTATGGCCTCGGGATAACGTGTAGCGTAGTCCACCAGGGTCAAAATGTAACGATGACCATCTTCACTTGGAGGGGATATTGGCCCCACCAGATCCACAGCTACCCGCTTGAAAGGCATATCGATCAGTGGCATTTTCTCTAGAGGAACCTTGGGCACCTTTCCCTTGGAGATTGTTTTCTGGCATATGTCGCACGACCTGCAGAATCGGGTGACGTCGCCTCCCAAATCAGGCCAGTAGAAGACGGCTCGGATCCTATCGAGGGTCTTGTTGATTCCCAAGTGTCCTCCCAATATGGAATCATGGGCCAATTTCATCACCTGCATCCTCAAAGGTTCAGGGACTAGTGCATGACGCACAGGTTTATCTCCATTGCTGTCGAATATCCGGTACAGGATATCTTTTCTGTTCTCGAAGGTTATCTCTTTTCCCTTTCGCGTCACGGGCTCGGTCTGACCTCGAAACTTGTCAAGCGTGGGGTCGGCTTTCTGTAGCTCCACCAGCCTTTTCCTATTCACCACAGCTGTTTCCGTATTGTCCGCCACTTTTAACGGGATGTTCTGGTGACTCTTCTTTGCTTGACTTCTCGTGGTAACAGCACATGTTTCAGGTCTCCACTCTGGATCTGGATCGTCTGCGTTTCTGGCACCATCAATGTTTCCAATGATAAGATCGTAGACACGGGTCTTTACGCACAACGCCTTCACCTCTCCTGTCAAGTATGGGGTGTCGACGCTGACATTGGCAAGGGGGATAATCCTCACAGTTCCATCAGCCAAAATGAGGGTGGCCCACTCCTGTAGCTTCTGGTCTTCAGTTACTAGGTCCTCTCTCACGATGATGCAGCTACAACCAGTGTCTCTCAGCACTCTCACTAATGCTTTGCCGACGAATCCTGACACCACCGGCATATTCGGCACTTCATTCTCAGGCAGCGCGATGTTTGAGACTGGTAAAAATGTAGCCCCATCTCCTACTGGGATGCGTCCATTCTTTCTGAAAGATTCAATCAGCTCTGGTGTCACTCGCGTTTCTCGAGACTCACAGTCACTGGATGACGTTACATCATTGGCTAATACAGCGGCGGCTCTGTGTTGAGACGTGGTATTGCCTCTGCCTGCTATCCGTCGATCTTGGTTGGATCTTCTGATGTTGTCACTTCGGGGAACATCTTTAGAAGGACACCGTATCGCTTTGTGACCTTTCTTTCCACAGAGAAAAAATGTCAGGTTCCCCACCGGCTTGTATTTCGGGCTGTCTCTGACATTGTGAATTTCCTCTGCTGGTGCAGACACACGCTGCGGCTTACTGGGCCCAAACTTCATGTTGTGGGCGTCAAGGTATCTTTGAGCGAAATCGGCCAGGGCCTTTAGGGACTGGTCTTTTTGCTTCCTGAGGTGGGCGGCCAGGTCCTTAGAACATGCGTTGAGGACTTGTTCTTTGATGATGAGGTCACACAGGTCCTGGTATTCTTTGTTTAAACCAGCCAGCTCTATCCATTTCTCCAAGTAGCTCCTGATTCTTTCAATGAATAGGCCGGGTGCTTCTCCTTCTTCAGGCTTGCAGTTCCGAAATCGTCGCCTGTAACCCTCTTCAGTAAAGTCGTACTGCCTCAGCAGGGCGGCTTTCAACTGCGTATAATCTTCGGCTTCTTCTCTTGGTAAACGGGTGTAAAATTCAGGCGGTTTGCCAGTTAGAAGTGCACTCAACTTGATAGCCCAAGTCTCTTGTTTCCAGTTATTGCTGCTTGCGAAGCGCTCGAATCGCTCCAGATTCTTATCTGAATTTTCTGAGAAAGGTGGTAGCTTTGGCGCACGGGCTGTTTGCTCTCTGCTGGCTAATGCTGTTGCTTCATTAGCCCTCTGGCTCTGTGCCTTTATCTCCATCTGCTTTAGGTGAATTTCGTGCTGACGTTGCCTCTCCGCCTCCTTTCGCTGTTTATCTGCCTCTCTTCGCTGTTTCTCTGCTTCTTCTGCTTGAATTTCGAGTTTCCTGATTTCACGTTCTTTAGCTCGTTCTTCTCTCTCCAATCTCTCCTTTTCTTCTCTCTCTCGTCTCTTTTCTTTTTTCTCCTCTCTCTCCTTTACAAACTCGAGGAGTTGAGCTACTTCGAGTCCACATTCCTTTCCGATTTTCAGGAATGTCTCCATTTCCGATGTCGCTATATCTGCGTTTCACTGCTGGCTGTTTTCTCCGGCTACCCTTTCCACAGAGCCAACTGAAGATGCCCCGTCGGAGGTGCCAATATGTTACGTGGTGGAGTCGTTGTCGTAATATGATAAACACACCAGACACACGCACGTAAGGTTCTCTTAAATGCACTTCATTCAGCTGCAACCCGTCACACGTGGCTTAAGGATGTAGATAATACTGGAGTGACAGTTCCAACAATATTTTAATTCAGCGATGCGATCTCCACACAATGCATTTCCAAATGCACCAACACTGATACAAAGTCTCTTCTGCAAATGTCCACACTGGCGACACAATGTTTCTCATACAACGTACACCACACCGTTACGCTGCGTCTCTCACAAAGTACACCCTATACGGGCCACGTACCTACGATAAACTGTGTGTCTCTACAACTGACAATGCAAGACAATGTATATCCGCGCTTCCCAGCACCAATCTTTTATAGTACAACCAATTTCCAGAATAATCCAAGAACATCATACAACGCAACCAATCAGAACGATCAACGTAACTGAAACTCATAAATATTATTTTTTTAAAAAAAGAACTTTCTAGAACAACTAAACTGGTCTACAAAATTCGACTGCTCATTTCAGCCCCAAATCCCAATATGTAATGATATCACACAAAAATATGGCAAACCGTTTACGACTTTTCACAATACACAAAGAACGGCTGCTAATTTCACGCGCACAGTAAACAACTATAACTAGCAACTTTGCTACTATGTTACAAGAATGTTCCTTACTCTTTTGACGTCACATGTACGAGGTCACTAGACAGCGCGACCCTGATTCGAACGTTCTGGTTCATTTTCAGCTAATCTACGGAAAACGAAAAAAGACCGCTCTTCTCCGTGTGACTTTTCTAGAAGCTTCCGGACTAAAATTAGCGTATCAAAACAAAGCCAAATCCGCTATCATGCACGAACGATAAAGAATCTCACTGAAAAGGTACGTGATACGTAACTATGATAGCTCAAATAAAATATCGTATCGCTTCCTACGATTAACACATGTATGCTCTCACAGAACAACACAACCACAATCGTAACAATAGCATAAAAACAAAATGATACGGCACTTTCAACCACAAATAGAACGGCTTGATATAATGCAGATATTATGCAGACACCTTTATCGACGTCATAAATTAATAGGTTAGGCCTACCACCATTCAATAGTTTCGGGCACTGAAATTCGCACTATGGGTCATATTTTACTTTTAAAAAAACACATTATCCTATCTTTAATGATGAATATATTCAAAAGAGACATTGCGAAACAATACATGCATAATAATGACATTATGTGTTTCGTGTTTATGTTTATGTGATCATGTTACTGGGTTCATTATTTCATCGTAATTTTGAGGAGCTTAGCACAGACCAGCACAAAAATTATCTAAAATATTTTGCAATTATAATCACATCATAATGTTTACAGGTTTGCTCGGCTTGACGTAATTCCCTTAATATCTGCACTCACCTAGCACTGAAACGCCCAGCTGGGGTCAAAATTTGTACAGACCTCTTTTCGGTGCCCCGTTTTTGAACTGAATCACCTTCGTGGTGGACAAAGGACGTTAAGCCCTAAACGTTTAACGTTTTAGTACTGAAATGATTTCTGTGAACAAAGTGAAATTTGGACTTTTTTTTTTTTTCGCAAAAGGCAGTGGGTTAAAAGCCCGGATAAACATGCGATATCGCATGTTTGTCCGGGCTTTTAATTCACTGTTTGAAAACGAATGCTAATGTTTGGCCTACTTCTGATTTCCGAGCAGAGTCTGTTGTATAGCTGTTTCCTGGGTACTAAAGCACCTTGCGCGACATTGACAATGACGGAGGAGATACGTCAACACACTGACGAGAGGGGCTGAGTCACTGTCTCAGGATACAATTCAACCCGTTCCCTGCCGAGTAAAATTGAACACGACCCAACAGCAAGAAGTATAGACCGTCATGAGCCCCGCAGTTGCAGTATTTTTCTGTGGGCTGGTGATTGGGTGCCTGATAGGACTGAGGGGGCAGGGGATCTAACTGTTTGTATGTCCAGCGCTGAGTAATTCCCCTTGGTATGTGTACTGTTCTGCAAGCGCTATCCTCACCTATCTGGTTTGTAAATTTCACTGATAGAACATATTTTCAATGTTGTCATGTTTTAACTAAGATTTGTGTGTCCTTCTTTTCACAATCTGTTCTTCCTTTCACTACTAATAGATGTTTTCTACTGCCCTGGTGCGAGTCTGTGGACTGTCCAACTTACAAAAGAAAAAATGCGGAGTCGGTAGAAAATTATGTCATATTTGACATTCAAATTAGCCCGTTCGTCCAGCGTTAACCCTTATCATTCGGAATACACCAGTGTGTGAAATAAGTTTGACTAAAATATTTCAAGGGTAGTGCCAGGATAGCTTGGCGCCTCCAGTCGCCAAGCTTTTCTGGTACCACCTTTGAACTAAAGCCATTGGTCTATATCCTTATCTGTAAGTACTAGAATGTAGCTTGCATATGGCAGTGTGCAAATTTGAAGCTTTTAACCTCAGTATGATATGGGTTAACCCTTTTAGCGCCATGGGCGCATTTCCCGAATTTTGAAAGCGTTACGTAACGACTATGTACCACTTGCAGGAGGTAGATTGACCATGATTAATTTAAGGGTAGTGCCAGATTAGCTTGGCGCCTGAAGGCGCCAAGCTAATCTGGCACTACACTTGAATTATGATCAATAGATCTCCTGCTGTAGGGTGTTGGCGCTGAAAGGGTTATGACATGCATAACCGAGATATTGCGAACTATCAACTCATTCAGCCCGACGCACGTATTTCCCAAATTTTGGAGCCGTTATCTAACGACCATGCACCTGTTGCAGGAGATGGATCGACCATGATAATTCAAGGGTAGTGCCAGATTAGCTTGGCGCCTGTCGGCGCCAAGCTTATCTGGCACTACCCTTGAATTATCATGGTCGACCCATCTATTGATGTTGTGCGTCAGGGCTGAATGGGTTAATCCGTTACATTCTTTACGCCCGGAGCAGGTCTCTTTGGCAGAGGGGGGAGGCGAGGAGTTAGGGGTCGGAGGGGGTGGGAACGAAAAAAATTCGGGGTTAGGGCAAAGTTAGCGACATCCTTCCCTCCAAACTTTTCAATTTGTTTTAAACAAAAACCTCGTGAGAGAGAAAAAACTTATCCAGATATTGGTGTGCGATTTTGTTTATGATTTTGATCTGTCTATGATTTCGTTGCTCGGAGGTTGGTCTGCCGGCTCGTTGTTTGATATTTAAGAGGCTGGGAAGTGAAATGTCCACACGCACCCACCCACTCCCCACCCTACCCCCCACCCCTCCCCCCCCCCCAGCCCCCCTCCACCCCCCCCCACACACACTTACTCACAAAACACACATGCACACACACACACACACACACACACATACAAACACACATACAAACACACACACACACACATACGCACACACAGACGCACACACACACACACGCACACACACACACACACACACACACACACACACACACACCGCAACCTTTAACCCCTCACAATGAAAAATGTCTGTCAACACTACTGTTTGGTGCATGACACCTCCCATCTATTTGATGTTTGGAATGAAAGGATTAATTGATAACCGTTGTCATATCTGTGACACTTTGCACCTCAGTCAATCCATCACAGCACATCACTGTCATTGCCTCAGTTTAGGAGAAAGATCTCACCTGCGAATTAAAAGAAAGAGAAAAGAAGAGAGATCTTGAAACACATACTTGTAGCCACAAATAACGTATAAATAAACACTCAGCCTATAGAACTTTGTCCTTTCAGATCGATCCAGATTTTTTGGTTTTGGTTTTTACGGGCCTGTACGTACTGTCCACAAATTACCTCCCTTTGAACGCAAAATAGGTATTTTTCTTATTTAATTTGTGCGAACTTATTCAAAGATCTGCCTTTTTTTACAGCCTGCCCCATCAGCGATACTATACACTTTCAGCTATCTACCTGTAAAAAATATATTCTATTGCTCTTTTTTTTTCGGTGAGTTTGAGCATGCAGAATCGTAGACTGACTGAACTATAAATAAATTGTCACTGAAAACAATTTTGACGTACTTCTGATTTCTGGAAATCGTCTATAAGACGTAGGTCAATATTGCACGTGTTTCGAAGAAAACAGGATAATTAACTCATTCAGCCCCAAGGCCGTATTTCCCAAATTTTGGAGGCGTCATCTAACGACTATGCACCAGTTTGCAGGTGATGGCTCGACTATGATCATTCAAGGGTAGTGCCAGATTAGCTTGGCGCCTACAGGCGCCAAGCTAATCTGGCACTACCCTTGAATTATCGTGGTCGAGCCATCTTCTGCTGTAGTGCGTCGGGGCGGAATGAGTTAAGAACTGTTTTCGACGAAATAATAATATGTTTAATTTTGATCAATTTATATTTCCA
>BTPG01000005.1:28122053-28492139 GCA_036245525.1 Semisulcospira habei
AGATTAGATATGATGCGAGGCCGGATGAAGACATTGGGCGGAGTAGACACAGGATTTGTTGAACATGTTTCCTTGTGCTCAGACATCGCACGTTTTCACCATATTTTTCTCACACTACACCTACCCCATCAGCAAGGCCCTTCACAACGGCAAGAGGCATAGATTCTCATGGGCATCTGCCCTGCAGGAGCGCATGAGAATCTACGCCTCTTACTGAATGCCATTTACGTCCTCAGACTAAGTCAGGGTTTAAGTCTACGATGATTATCAGCATTAGAAAAAAAAAATGACTGTCCAGGACAGTAAATAATGTTTCTGAAGTTGAACATCCTTTTCAGAGAGCCACACCCCGCGAACTGAACAGGACAATAGATTACGCCTGGGTCTGTGACGTAAAACGATTTACGTATGAAACTGATGTGCGAAGATCGCCCATATTAACCCCCTGTACATGCTGCCACCGGTACTGTAAACAGTACCGGTGGCTGCATGCACAAGGGGGGTTAAGTTGGCTATACATAATAGCGCCTCCTCCCAAGCTGTGGTTCTCCATAAATCACTTATAATATGCGCGCTCAGACTGTCAAATACCAGCGTCTTCAAGTTCATTTTAAATATAACAAAGCAATCTTTATGTTCAAAGTGTGGAAACGCAAAACACCTGAGTACATCTCCACTTTGTTCCGTAAGTCTGAGTCCAAGCTTGGAAACATCAGAAAGCTTTTCATAGTCCCAAAACCAAGGATCGATCTATATAAAACTAGCTTATCCTTCTCAGGGGCACATATCTGGAATGCTCTTCCCGACCATGTAAAATCCACCTCCTCGCTAGCCTGTTTTAAAAAGGGTCTCTGCAAATATTTTGTGGATCACTCGTAGGGATGCCTTAACCTCTTGTATTATATGTTTCTTTTTATGCCGGGTCCAACTTATTCCCAATTAAATCTGTTATCCTTTTCATTTATTATTTGGACTACTTAGTTCTGTCTATGTGTGAAGGGGGGCGGGTGGAGTGACGGGGAGGGGGGGGGGGGGGTGCCTGTGAGTCTATGAGTATGTCTGTCTATGTGAACAGTGTTGTCATCTGTTTGCAAGTATTATGTTTACTTATATGTATGTATATTTGTAGTTAGTCTTGTAGTTGCTAGCAACGGCAGGTTTGTAAAATGGCTGTGTCGATGACGATGTCAATGCCTAAACCGTTGTAAAATAAAGTTTCATTGATTCATTCATTCATTGACTGTCGTAAAATGAACATTTCTGTTCTTCTCCTGTTATAACCCGTATCGTACTGAAGCTAAATGCTTCAAATTTGTACACTGCCATATGCAAGCTACATTATAGTACTTACAGATAAGGATATAGACCAATGGCTTTAGTTCAAGGGTGGTGCCAGAATAGCTTGGCGCCTAGAGGCGCCAAGCTATTCTGGCACTACCCTTGAGCTATTTTAGTCAAACTAATTTCACACACTGGTGTATTCCGAATGATAAGGGCAAACTCAGTCCACCGACTCGCACTAAGGGCAGTAGAAACCCTCTGTTACGTACGTGTGCCTACACAGTCACATGGATTGTGGGGGAGGGGGGTGGGGGGGGGGGAAGGTTATAAAAAGTCTTAACACACTCTGCCCCAGGACCGAAATCCCCCAATTTTGAAGGTGCCCTCTGAAGGACTGTATTACAATTCTGGAGACAAATCGAGCGTAATAGTTCAAGGGTGGTGCCAAAATAGCTTGGCGCCTATGCCAGGACGCCAATCTATTCTGGCACCACCCTTGAACTATCACGCCCAGTGAGATCCATGTCTTGCTGTGGTGTGTCTGGGCTGAATGAGTTAAAGCAACCTACTGCAGCAGTGAAGGGTTAATAGACAGCAATTATCTCCTTCATAAATGTTCTTAGTATATCGAACAATACTAGTAATGCTGGTCAAAAAAGCGAACTCAAATTACGAAGTTTGAATGTAGTGAAATGAAAGACCTTTCTTACTCTCCATGTCTGTACTACGGAGAATTCATTCCGTTACGATCAAAATGCATAGGGAATCCGCAGGCACGTCTGCCTACTCACATGGATTGTGAAAACAAGGGTAGAACGGTCTAAACTCATTCTACCCCAGACACACCATAGCAAGATAAAGATCGACCATGATAGTTCAAGGGTGATGCCAGAATAGCTTGGCGCCTATGGGCGCCAAGCTATTCTGGCATCACCCTTGAACTATCATGGTCGATCTGTGTCCTGCACTGCAACGCAGTCTTCAGAGGACGACTTCAAAATTTGGGGATTTCGGTCTTGGGGTAAAATGAGTTCAGTAACTGAACTTACTTACTTACTTACGCCTGTCACCCCTACCCGGGTATAGGCCGTCGACGAGAGACCTCCAGCGACTCCTATCCTGTGCTTCTCCTTCGATTTTACTCCAGTGGTTCCCAGTCTCTTGATGTCTGCTTGGAGGTCTCGACGCCAGGAGTTTCTCGGCCTACCTCTTTTCCTCTTTCCCTGGGGGTTCCATGACAATGCCTGCCTAGTGACACTGGAAGCTGGCTTTCTCAGACTGTGACCAATCCATCCCCATCTTCTTCGCCCAATTTCATTCTCTGCTGTTATCTGCTCTGTTCTCTCCCAGAGTCTGACGTTGCTGATCTTCTCTGGTCAGTGGATTTTCAAAATTCTTCTAAGGCAACTGTTTATGAAGATCTGTACTCTGTTGACTGTGGTTTTTGTCAATCTCAGTAACTGAAGCAAGACAACATTGATGACCAGTTGTATTGGCGAATTTTAGCAATGAAAGCTCTTCATGGAGCAGATCGCTTTAAGTAGCCATTAAAAAATGAGTCCGCCATGGAGCAGCTCGCTATATAGCAGAACATCTTGCACTTTATGATCACACAAAAATATTATAATTAAAAAGGCCGTAAGGGAAATCCAGGCTACATTCCTCCTGATTTGATATCTTTCGTCAAGGCATTAACAATTTCGGGAACACCAGACATTAGATGAGTCAATGAGCCTATCATCAGTTTAATTTAATACAGGTCAGGCTTAGTATTACGAACTCCAGTATACCGCGGTATCGGATACAACGCGCACGGGTCCCTCGGGCCGACGTCAGCCTTAGCAGGAATAGGATGATCGTCGCTATCACCTCTATATTACACAGGCATGGGATTACAGATACTACCACCTTCAGTGCTATTTCCTACCACCCGCTTTATAGAGATGATCGATCACGCAACGATCATCACATGCCTGTGCCTGTTGGGGCAAAAACACCAGAAAACAAAAAGAAGATAGAAAAGGAGCTACTTGTGCGGCTCGCCGAACACCTCTCAAATCAGGGCCTGCACAGTCTCCTATAATCACAGACAAAGAAGGGCGTGATCGGCTGGTGTTTCGGTGCTCCGACAGATTACATCCGTACTGTAGGTCCTGGACACGCCCGCAACACAACAGGGCGTAACTGTATTGTCTGGCTTTTGACTCTCATCCAAAAGCCCAAAAGTAAAGTCACAAGTCGAACCCCCCCCCCCCTCCCTCCTTCGCCCGCATCTGCGTGTTATATCTGTCAACATTTGGAAAGAAAGAGGGTAAATGTGACTGATAATCAATCAATCAATCTTTCGTTCGATCGATCGATCGGTCGGTCGGTCGGTCGGTCGGTCGGTCGGTCAGTCAGTCAGTCAGTCAGTCAGTCAATCAATGTTGAAGAAATCAGTCAACAAATATATAACCATGAATGACAAAGACAACAACATAAATGCATACTTGCATAAAACCTCCATAAATAAATAAATAAACCTGATTCAAGTACCAAAATGCAAATGATAAAAAGGGAAACAACTACAACAAACAAAGAAATGAAACATACGAACGAACAAACATACATAAATAATGCACCGCTGCAGCAGCGCGTGACCGATAGTAAATGATCACACTGGGAGAAGTCAGTCTGTTGTGCGTATGTTAACCCTTTGGCTCCCATAACTAAATAACTTCCATTTTATAGAATGAAAGTTATTTAGTTTTGGGAGTCAAAGGGTTATGGCCTTTGATTATTTTCATTAGATTTCAGTCTACGAATGATCCCAAATCAGTTCTGCCTACTAACCTGGACAATCACTACGACAATGAAAGCAAATTTATCCGACACTGTAAAAAGGCATAGACCCTCATGAGCCCCAGCAGGCTGAGGGGGATTATAGTTCTATGCCTTTTGCATGATGATCTATGCTCTTTGCCTGTGTCCAATTTACGTCTATGCAGAACTGACCGAGAAGTCTGATGGGTGCTTTAGTCTATGATAAGGACCGACACGCCCCGCAATCAGTGTAAAGTTTACATGGGCGTGGTGCCTGGCAGTAATCGTGGACACGATCCCAGTACGCGACTGGTCTTCGGCCAGAAGTCGGCCACTGTTGGCCCGCGCACGGCACTGCCGTGCGCGGGTCATCAGCGGCCGACTTCTGGCCGAGGACCTGTCACGTACTGGGATATCAGATGACACGTTTCTCTAACACAAATCACCGAGCGAACATCGTTTTTTTTTTTTTGTGTTCAGCCCATTTGTCACAGAGGGAAAATGGAAAACGGCAACAGAGTAAATGTCCCACTACAAACAAAACAAAAACAGGAGGTTGCAGGTGGGGTAGGGTGGGGTGGCATAGAGTAACTCGTTAATCGTCGGTACATTACATTGATTATGTAGATGGTGCAACATGCTAAAGGTCATACAAGGCTGTGTTATTGTAAACGCGCTCGCCGCACACGCCAAACCAACGTCGGACTTTATCTCCAATAAAATAATTGAAAACCTTTCACTATTTTTTCAGCGACCTGCTCCAGGTCGGGCTTTGCTAAAATATGCTGATACAACGCGTTCTCAATGTTGTTTTGCGTCACTGATCTAAGACTTTTCCACCCTTACTTAGTACAAATCATGTGAGTATGCACACGTAATAAGGGTTTATATTGCCTCTTATGGGCATCGGTGGAACTCTCCTAGGTACACAGGAATAAGGGTACAAAGGATACAACGGGTACAAAGAATAACAAGAGGAGAAAAGTCTTTTACTTTTCATTAGCGCTTTATAAATTAAGCTAGCCTTTTTGCGGCATTACTGTAAGACATTCTAAGAACAGTCCACTTAGCTCATAATAAGGCGGGGTCGGATGTAAAAAAAAAAAAAGTCGGCTGTGACAACATTTTTTTTCAAAGGACTTTCAGATGTAAATTACTTCGTTTATAACAAACTTCGGATATAACAGTAATATAAATTGAGTGCCCTGGCCATTTGTGATATCCGCAGCTTGAAGATATTTGGAACTATTAACCCGCCTTACTGCCTGGAGCAGATCCCTTTAATATGTTTGTCTTGCCATCTCCCTCCACCCCCAGCTCGCCCTCTCTCTCCTTTCATATGATGGTTTCCACGCACACTGGTTGTCACCCTCGATTCGCTACCGCTAACAGCGGTAGCGAATCGAGGGAGACGACCAGTGTGTTCTGCACGCCCATACTCTTTAACCCCTTCACTTTCAAAGCACGCGGATTGTGTTTTTGAAATCGTAAAATTCAACGTCAAATATCTTCTGCCGTCGGAGGAACATGGAGGCAAAGTGATTTCAGCAAGAGGCATAGATCCTCATGAGCCCCTGCAACTGCGGGAGCTCATGAGGATCTATGCCTCTTGCAGCTGGGTTGTATGCAGTTTTTTTTTTTCTCGGCAGTGAGGAGGTTAGTTCTTTCCAGTCCTTAAGCTCCAGTAATAGTAAGCTCCAGTAATAGGTTACTATAGCTCAGACTCGAAGGTTTAAGTTGTTAGGTTATTACTGGTTTGATGCAAGAAGACGGACAAAGCCGGCACAGTTTTTGAATAAAAGGAAGTAGAAAAAGAAGAGATCTTGTGCTTTTTCGTGGCAAAACATAGATCTAGATGTTCATTTCCCAAAGAAGATCGATGCCTCTTTTGCGTCAACTTTAGATCTAAATTCTCGTGAGCCCCAAAGAGGACCTAAACCTCTTCACACTCACAGACCTACAGATTCTCAAAAGAAAAGTCAAATGTTTTGGGTTTAACGTCTTTTATCACCACGAAGATGATTTCACGGACGGGGCATCGAATGGGGTCTGTATAAATTTTGATCCAACCGAGGTTCGAACCCACGACTTTACGAACCTGAGCCAACCTGGTTCCCCGAGATTCAAATGAACCCCAAGCAATGACCTCGGCCGGTGGGCCTTGCACGCCTCATTATGTTCTTGTGGCAGACAGGTGTTTATGTCGTCATGAATGGAACATTGCACTGGCAGACGTCACAGTGGTGTCACGGTAACGTACGCTCTGGAATTCGCACGCTGATGAGTCATACCTGTCCTTGCCACATCACAATGGAATCCTTGACAACCACCTCGGTTTGAGGATTGGAAGTGACAAAAAATCAGACGAATTTATGAATCAGCAAGAGGCATAGATTCTCATGAGCCCCTGCGAATGCAGGGGCTTATGAGAATCTATGCCTGTTGCCGAAGACATAGCCAATGCCTTGGGAGCAGTCGGCTATTAACCCTTATCATTCGGAATACACCAGTGTGTGAAATAAGTTTGACTAAAATAGGTCAAGGGTAGTGCCAGAATAGCTTGGCGCCTCTAGGCGCCAAGCTATTCTGGCACCACCCTTGAACTAAAGCCATTGATCTACTATCCTTATCTGTAAGTACTATAATATAGCTTGCATATGGCAGTGTAAAAATGTGAAGCTTTTAGCCTCAGTATAATATGGGTTAATATTATAATTCAACTTCTGACAACTTCCTAAAATTCATTAAGGGAGCGGCTGTGAGTAAAGGAGACCGCTCTTGACTAGTCAGAAGCATTGTTTCAAACACTCGTGAGAATCTATGCCTAAAGGGGACAGTGGCCGCATATTACACACTTTTAATTTAGCACCACACCCGCGGGCGACTAGGCAAAGTGCACAAAAAATGTACAAGGTACATGTTGGAATTTCGCCGTGCTGCGTTTTAAAATGTTAATATCTGGGTCACGCGTTGCTCACACCCTTCGCGAGACTCGAAGGGAGATAAATCACGGCAGGTTTCCTTCTATTACTCATACTGTTTTGCAGCACAATGCTGGTGATTTATGGTTACAGGATGTTCCAACCGAAAAGCAGTGAAGGGTTAAACCTTCTTCATAAACGTTCTTACAATATTGCAGGACAAAAGGGCTAACTTAACCCATTACTTGCAGCCTGAGGCTAGTTTTTTTTTTTTTTTTTTTTTTTTTTTTCCATAGTTTGCTTTTGGTCTTATGAAGGCAACTTCATAGATTAAGAGACAGACTGATCAAATATTTCAGTTCAAGTGTGGTGCCAGAATAGCTTGGCGCCGCAGGCGCCAAGCTATTCTGGCACCACCCTTGAACTATCAGAGTCAAACTTACTTCAAGCAATACTGTATCAGGAAGAAAAGGGTTCAGGAGTTGGAATGTCGTAAAACAAAACACTTTTCGGCTCATTTTGAATGTCGCAAAACGAAAGACTTTTCTGCTCTTCTTGTCCTTTGCACGCAGAAGATTTCCCGGCCCCCGTTGCGCACAATGCCGGGCAGCAGACGACGTCTGTTACGCGGCGTGCCCACTCACATGCATTGTGAAAAGAAGGCTAAAGTGACACGTCTTCGTTGAGGCAAGAGTCAACATTGACAACCCGTAGTATCGGCGAATTTGGAAATCCTTGCCCCACCATGGAGCAGCTCACTTTTTGAAGTTCACTGACCACAAGAAAGTCCCTTCTATTTATAGAAGGGACTTTTTAGGACGGGTCGCGGTGGGGCGAATTTAATGGCATGTTCATGATGTCAAAGGCGGGCAGGCTAAACCTCTAACAATTGAAGTAAGAAGATTAAAAATTACGTCATGACTATTTACGCTAACCTCGCTGCTGAACGTACATTTGGCGCGAAGCGCCGTATGTGCGTATGTATGTATGTTTGTATGTGCGTATGTATGTATGTATGTATGTATGTATGTATGTATGTCTGCATGTATGTACATATGTATGTATGTGGGAATGTATGTAAACACTTGAAGAAAATCTCCGACATTTCTATACACACAAGCTTGAAACTTGACAAAATATTTTTTTCAGTGGGTGGCTAAGAGAGCCTCCGAGCGTATAGTAATTGAATGTCTTATTGAAGACATAAACAACCGTTTATAGGCAGTCGGTTGACCCAGATTAGAGTCCGTAATTTTTGTCATATTTACTTGAACTTTTGCATATAGCTAGTTTGGAGAAAGACATTGGATGAGTTCTTTAGCCAGCTTTGTATTCTTTCAACTTCTTTCGTAAACATTAATTCTTTTCAGAAAAGAATTAAAACACTAAAAAAAAAAAAAAAAAAAAAAAAAAAAACTTTACTTCTGGAGAAAGTCAGACAGTGGCGGTGACGCAAAAGAGGCAACTCCGTCGCCATGCAGACACTGACATAATACTCTAAAAATGACGTCATTCTCTCTCTCTCTCTCTCTCTCTCTTATTACTTTTATTTATTTTTTTAAAATTATTGTTGCATGAAATAATGTGTGTAAATATAATGTCTTTATTATTTTATTTTATTTTTAAACTTATTTTATGTTGTAGATGTTAGCAACAGCAAGTTTGTAAAATGACGATTTGTTTCTGTCAAAACTTTTTACCGTTGATAAATCAAGTTTCATCATCTATCTCTCACACAAACACGCGCGCATCTCCAGGAGGAATAGATGCTCATGCGCCCTCCAGGCGCATGAGGATCTATGCCTCTAGGAGATGTTTGGAGCGCGCGCACACATCGACGCGCTTTCAGAAGAGCGTGCAGGTGACCCGTGTACTTAGTATATCATGTAGTCAATATATATATAATAACTTAGTATATCATAAAGTCAACCTGCTTTCACACAAATTATAGCAAGACTGAAATTGTACCGTGAAGTTCTAGTTTTGTCACAATGTTGTCAAGCCTATGAAGCGAAAGTGAAACTTATAAAAATTATCACGTAAAATGTAAAAATTACGTAAAAACTAAAACTTACGTCATTACAACTGACGTTTGACAAATCAATGACGCGTATGTCCTGCCCCCCCCCCCACCCCCCCCCCCCCCCCCCCTTATAGAACTCACTGACGCATTGGCAGATCTGCAAAGACTTTTTCAATAGGAGATAATTCAACATCAGAATCAGGTCAAGGTAGAGACCATTGACAGCGAGGATAACTCTCATAAGAAGGGACTTTGTGGGTTATGGTTTATCCCATCTTCTTGTTTTTTTCAAGCGTCAGTCGCAATTAGGGGATTAGCTCAAATTACAGAGTGCTCCACAGGCCTAGGGAACCTATACGAGATAATTCCACTGACCACAGCTCTTACGTCTGAAATAAGTACCTTTCGGCACTAACTGATTTCAGAAGTAAAAGTTGTATGTATGTATGTATGTATGTGCGTATGTATATATGTATGTATGTATGTATGTATGTCCCCGAGGACCTTTTGCTCACGGAGGATTCGGTGATCGACAAACAAGAAAATAATCCGTTAACCCCTTGACTGCCTGGAAAAAAGTGAACACGATCCAACTGCAAGAGACACAGATCCTCATGAGCCCACGCGAACGCTGGGGCTTATGAGGATCTATGCCTCTTGCTGAGACCATTATGTCATGCTTCAATGTTTCTTAAAAAGGTTTTCGCTTTTGGTCGTTGAATGAACAAAGATTTCAGGAACAAAAATGTACGTACAGTGGCAGAGAGGGGTTAAACCGCACATTAACCCATTAGGTTTCCTTTTCTTGTCCTCTACCAACGTTGACAACAACAACAACACGTTAACAAAGAAATAAGCCAAATGTCGGTATAATTCAGTTCTAAAAAATGCACTAGAAAAAAAGTATTTCTATGCAACAATACTCACAAACCAGATAGGTGAGGCTAGCGCTGGCAGAATTCCCCTTGGTTTGTTATGCAACAATAACAACAACAACGACGACGACAACGACGATGATAAACAACAACATAAACACACTTAACAAATAAATCAACTAATTTCCCATTCATCTGATTCATTTGAATAAACAACAAGAAAACACTAATACACAAATACATGTATGAATTTATCATTCATATCAACGGAAGGAAAGACAAAAAGTTTATTACTCTGCAACAACAACACATTTAACAAATAACTGCTCATTTCTTATTTTCGTTCAACGGGGACAAAAGAAAAATTGTACTTCTATCCAACAACAATCTCATGTAAAATAACACATAAATTTACGTCATTCTATCGCATTCATTTAACCATACCTAACTGACACTGACAACGCCGCTCAGCCGCTCTTTACGCGTATTTTTTTGCTGAGCGGTATCGTGAGTAGCAGTCACGGGGTTAAAAATGATAGACAATAGACACCCCCCCCCCCCACTCCCCCCCCCCCACCCACCCACTCCAAAAAACAAAAACAAAAAAAGGATATTAGGCCATTCAGCCCTGACGCACTACAGCAGGAGATGGGTCGACTATGATAATTCAAGGGTAGTGCCAGATTAGATTGGGACCTGTCGACGCCAAGCTAATCAGGCACTGCCTTTGAATTATCATGGTCGATCCATCTCCTGCAACTGGTGCATATTCATTAGATGACGCCTCCAAAATTTGGGAACTACATGCTTCGGGCTGAATGAGTTAAAGTGTTGTTGTATCGTCAGTTTTAGTCTGACATTTTTGGCAGTACAGTTTTTAGTTGCCAAAATTATGCCAGGCAAAACATGGGTATTCTTGCCGGTGCTGGTCAGTGTCATTTCAACCTTACTGCATAGAGCCGTGAGGTCCGGAATCACGGATCAACAGGCTGTTTCGTGCATCACGGTCAAGGTCACAATCAGTTTGCAGCTGAGCTTTTCAAGTTGCAGGATTTGTCATGATGTCTGCTTCACTTCATAACAAGACTCATGCTTGACAAATATTTCAGAATTTATTATCATACAGCAGTAAATACTATCGTAGACCCAACTGCCTGATGGCATCGGCGGAAAGATAGGTGACAATGGCCGTCAGCAAGAGTCATATATCCTCATGAGCCCCCGCAAATACGGGGGCTCATGAGGATCTGTGCCTCTTGCAGATGGATCGTGTACACGAACAAGCGCATGCAAAATAATTTATGACGATGCTTCTATTTTAAGCGTACATAAACCACAAAATAGAAAAGGAAAGAATGCTGCAATTTCATGCATAATTGACTCGTGTGATCCTCATCAACTTATATATTTCATAATAGACGTAGAAAAATGCAACAGACGTGATGCTGAATGAAGATTACATGATTGATTTGCACAGGAATTTGCTAAATGTGCATTGCTACGTGTGATATCACCTATATCGTGTTCATCTCCGCTGAACTTGCATTCATTTTATCACCCATCGCTTCAGTTTCACACCACTGTGTTCATGCTGACACGGACAAAACATGCGTCTTTGAGATGTGCACAGTAACTTTTTTCTATTCTTTGTGAAACGAATGGAAGGAATAAATATACTGACGATCAAAAGAAATGCGATATTTATGGAATCACTGACTTTAGTGTTTCTGAGATTCTAGAAATGTCGCACTTCTTTTGCTCGTCAGTATACGATTTATTCATACACATCGTGAAAATACATTTTCCAACCCAGCCTGTGTACACAGGTGTCCAAAGCGATCACAAATGTCTTTTTTTAACAGAAGCGTGGATGCATAATTATATTGTGAAAACTAATTTCTCTATGCAGCCTATGCTAGTGCAGGCGCGGGTCAGTTATCTCCCGGTGGTGGCGGGTGAGGGCGATGGGGGTTTCTGACTTGATGGCGTCACTGAACCGAGTGTGAAGACCTGTTTCACCTTCTGACCACCCGAATCATCGAAAAAGCGAGGGAGGTGGGTTTTTTTTTTTTTTTTTTTTTTTTTTTTGGGGGGGGGGGGGGGGGGGGCGAGGGGGGAGAGCGTCTACGTCAAATCGAAGCCAAAGTGACCCCGAGCCGATCTAGCGTGGCAGCTTGACATGCCAAAGTGACCCAGACCCGTTCTTTCGTGGCGCGTCATCGGATTGGGGTTACACCGGGACTGCTGACATGCAAAGTTGAGTGACCCAGACCCGTTCTTTCGTGGCGCGTCATAGGATTGGGGTTACACCGGGACTGACCAACTTGAGTTCTGCCCTCACTGAAAAAGTACGTCCATTTTTAAGACTGAAAAACGAGATTTTAACCCATTCCCGCACTGCCGGTAAAAAAAAAAACTGAATACAATCCAACTGCAAGATCCTCATGAGGATCTATGTCTCTTGCCGACACCACATCAAGTTGAATCGATGTTAAGTGACTGAGCTGGTTTCCTTGGCTGAGCTGCGCAGAACGGCCTCAGACCGTATCTCACAGAAAGTGCGGCGTCAAGACTTGTAAATGCATTCATTACGTCCAGGCCCGATTATTGCAATTCTGTACTGGCAGGTTTACCGTCAGATCAGACTGATTTCACGCTTGCAGATGATTCACTGAAGTGACAATGCCGCGCGCCGGCGTCTCATCTTGAAGCGTTACGCCTCTACTGAAGCAGCTGCACTGGCTGCCCGTAAAATTCCGCTGACAGTACAAAATTGCAATTTTCGTCTATGGGCATTTTGACGGATCTCTCCCGCCGTACCTTTCTCAGTTTCTGTCAAGCTGTCTGTTTCAGTTATCAGCCATCACGCACCCTCCGTTCCTACAGTGTAATAAAAATTCCGAAGCTTAACATGAAAACTGTCGGGGAGCGTTCTTTCACCTTTTTAGCCCCAAGTGTGTGGAACTCGCTGTCAATTGAAATGCGGAATCTGCCCACAGTTGTCACAGTTCAAAGCTCACTTAAAGACCTTTCCGTTTTCTGTCGGGCATTTCAGTAACACTTAGCTCATCTTTAGCTAACTGCTGACTGCCTTTTATTCTGATCCTAGAGAAAGTCAGTGAATGTAAAGTGTTGGGAAGAAATGGGGTGGTTTAAAGTAGTGTATAATCGTGCGTCAGTGTGTCTGAGAGAGAGGGTGTGCTGTTCAGTGTGCATGCGCAGTGAGTCCAGTGTTTTCCTGGAGAACAGCGCTACACAAAAACTATGTATTATTATTATTATTATTATTATTATTATTATTATTATTATTATTATTATTATTATTATTATTATTATTATTATTGAAGTAGCAGATTTGGTGAAGGTGAAGGTCCATGCACAAAACCTGCGCGTGAAGGAGATTTTGATGGAGAAGCTGTTGCGCTGGAGCAACCCCACTCTCTCGGCCCCAAAAGACAGAGTCCAGTGGCACGATGAGACGTTACAACTAGTAGCTTCCTTGGCTGCAGTGGATGGCCATGTCTTCTTCTGTGCTCTGACATGCCCTATGCACTCCACAGTGCACTGCACTGCTGACCCGCCCTCTTGGCCGTTGAACCCTTGATTGGGTTTCCTCCGCCCAGTCGGCCGGTGACAGACTTTGCATGCTAGGATGAGCAAGTCCTGCCTCACCAAGGGTTTGAGACCCCCGGTTTCCCCTCACTTGGTTTAGCCAGCCAGTCGAATCTGTTGCCCGTGGTGTGGCCGCTGCGCATGCTGCAGCTACGTGGAGCCACAAGTGAGACTGAGTTGAGTGTCAAAGTGGGGACCCAAACTGGTGGACTATTCTCTAACCTTCGAGAGGCGACTTGTTCCCCCATTATAGGTGAAACCCCCTCCTTG
Source organism: Semisulcospira habei (assembly GCA_036245525.1). NCBI lineage: Eukaryota > Metazoa > Mollusca > Gastropoda > Semisulcospiridae > Semisulcospira > Semisulcospira habei. The sequence continues at coordinate 28,135,838 of BTPG01000005.1, forward strand.
AATACTCCAAACACCACCTCCTCCTGCGGCGATGGGGAACGGGCGAAACGACAGGTAGAGGTTACTACTGGGAGTCGCAGCTCCGAACCTGCACGTAGGCGGTCTGTGGACCAGTGGTCGCTCTTCCTTGTACCAGGGGCAGCAGGGAAGTTCGGCAGCATCCCAGGCGACTGAGCAGCCCTCTTCAGGACAGCACTGCTCACCCTAGTAAGGGAGGGAACTAGAAAAGGTGTTCCAAACATTGCCTGCCCTACATAAACCGGTCAGCTTACCGCGGCTGGCGGTTTAACCCTTTTATGCGGTCGAAAAGAAAAACGAAAAAAAGAAACTTACTCTCGGTACGTGGAACGTACGAACCCTGTTGGACAGAGATCAGACGAAGAGACCACACAAAAGAACAGCCCTCATAGCCAGGGAGCTGGCGAGATATAAAATCAACATTGCGGCTCTTAGCGAAACCAGATTTGCTGACGAAGGCTCGATCTGTGAACCTGAGGATGGGTATACCTTTTTCTGGAAGGGCAAAGCTGAAAACGAAGACAGGATACACGGAGTTGGCTTCGCCATCCGCACTACGCTCCTCTGACAGCTGCCTTCTCTTCCTACTGGCATCAGCGAACGATTGATGAAGCTCCGTTTACCCATCTCCCACACCCGACATGTCACTATCATCAGTGCCTATGCTCCGACACTAACCAACGACGATGACGACAAGGAGGCGTTCTATGAGATTGATTGATTGTACATTGCTTAACGTCCCGACAGCAACAAGGCTTTCTCAGGACGTGCCTGCACTGCTTGTGAAAAAAAAAAAAAAAACAGAACATTGAATGTATGTCGCCAGCCGGTCAAATACGTTAAATAAACCTAACACATGGGGCCTAAATAAAGCTAAGACCATTTAGCAACACACATCCAATATCAAGAGCTACAGGCAGTGCAGACAGTAGGGAGAGTTTTAAAAAGGCAAATACAGGTGAATGGACCAAGGGTAGACAGAAACACATGCCCCAGAATAGAGAGAAAAACTCACCCTGTGGGGCTGACCAGGGTGACCCTGGGAACTAAAAAGTACCTAACCCCACCCAAGTCCCCCAGGGCAGACCCGGGGTGGGGGGTTCTATGAGAGCCTCGACTCCCTCCTGAAGTCCACTCCTGCAAGTGACAAACTCATTGTGCTTGGTGACTTCGATGCTCGAGTTGGGCGCGAATGTGAATGCTGGGAAGGAGTGATGGGCCCACACGGGCTGGGCAAGATGAACAGCAATGGCCTGCTGCTGCTGACATTGTGCGCTGAGAATGGACTCGCCATCACCAACACCCTCTTCAGGCTGGCTAGTAAGTACAAGACAACATGGATGCATCCCAGGTCCAAGCAGTGGCATCTCATAGACTATGCCATTGTCCGCCAGCGGGATACTCGTGATGTCAGAATCACCAGAGCCATGAGAGGAGCCGAGTGCTGGACCGACCATCGGCTGGTGCGGTCTGTCCTCAACCTGCACATTGCACCAGCACACAGGAAGAGGACGAAGCTCATCCGACCTTCATTCAACCTGGCCAAGCTGAAGTGCCCGGACGTCAAGGAAAACTTCCAGTCCCACCTTGATGACCTGCTAACTGCCCATGGACCGTTGACTGGCAACCCAACTGAAATGTGGAACCAGTTCAAGGGGATGGTGACGGTCTGCCAAAGACGTGCTTGGACCCATGCAGAGAGTACACAAGGATTGGTTTGATGAGAACGATGAAGAGATCAACAAGCTACTGGAGCAAAAGCGCAGTGCCTTCATCGAGTGGCAGAACGACATCAACTCCTTGTCCAAGAAAGACCGCTTCAAACACCTCCAGAGAAAAGCCCAGAGAGAGCTCCGCAACATGCAGGACACCTGGTGGGACGGCAAAGCAAAAGAACTTGAACACTTCGCTGAATCCAGCAACTCCAAGGAGTTTTTCCAGCGCTATGAAAGCTGTCTACGGCCCTGCCAGACCCAGCACAACCCCTCTCTTTTCCGCCGACGGCTTCACCTTGCTAAAGGACAAAGGCAGCATCACTGAGCGCTGGAGAGAACACTTCTCAAATCTGCTGAACCTGCCTTCCACTGTCGATCCCGCGGCCCTGGACATGATTCCCCAGAAGCCGACACTGGATGACCTTGACCTCCCGCCAACCCTAGACGAGGTCAAGAAAGCGATCAACCAGACTAGCTCCGGCAAGGCTTCAGGCAAGGACGGCATCCCCGCAGAGCTCTTCAAGGCAGCTAGACCTGAGACCCTTGATGCCTTCCTCAACATTCTGACATGCATCTGGGCAGAGGAGAACGTGCCACAGGAATTTAGAGATGCTACAATCGTCTCCCTGTTCAAGAACAAGGGCAGCAAAGTAGACTGTGCCAATTACCGAAGGATCTCACTCTTGTCCATTGCTGGCAAGATCCTCGCGAGAGTCATCCTCAACCGCCTGATGAGCTCTGTATCTGAGGAAGCACTCCCAGACGCTCAATGCGGCTTCAGACCCGGCCGCAGCACAGTCGACATGGTCTTCTCTATGAGACAGGTCCAGAAGAAATGCATTGAGCAGCACATGGACCTCTACGCTGTCTTCATAGATCTGACCAAAGCATTCGACACCGTAAACAGAGAAGCGCTTTGGGTCATCCTCGCAAAGCTCGGCTGCCCCAGGAAGTTCACCAACATCATCCGCCTCTTCCATGATGGAATGGTAGGAGTTGTCCAGTCAAACGGCGACACATCCGCACCCTTCGACATTTCCAACGGTGTGAAACAAGATTGTGTTCTTACCCCCGGTATGTTCAACCTGTTCTTCACTTGTGTCCTGATCCATGCAGTACGCGACCTTGAGAAGGGAGTGTACCTGAAGTACAGACGGCTCTCTCTTCGACCTCCGTCGACTGAACGCCAGGACCAAGACCATCGAGAGACTGATCCTTGAGGCGCTGTTTGCCGATGACTGTGCGCTGATGGTGCACATGGAGTCTGACCTCCAGACCATCGTCAACAGGTTCTCGGAAGTCTCTCGACTGTTTGGCCTCACCATCAGTCTCAGCAAGACCGAGGTCCTGCACCAACCGGCCCCAGGCACAAGAGCCCCTCCCCCCCCCTACCCCCCCCCCCCCCACCCCCACCCAAAGTGTACATCGAAGGCACCGAGCTGAAGACTGTCGACCAGTTCAGGTACCTTGGGAGCATCATCTCTTCTGACGGTACTATCGACAAAGAAATCGCAGCTCGCATCAGCAAAGCCAGCCAAGCCCTGGGTCGCCTGCGCACTCGTGTGTTGAATAACAACAACGTCAAGCTTTCCACCAAGATCAAAGTCTACAAGGCAGTAGTTCTCCCCAGCCTCCTCTACGGCTGTGAGTCATGGACGCTGTACAGAAAGCACCTCAAGCAGCTTGAATATTTCCACATGAGATCCCTGCGCTCACTCATGGGCATCAAATGGCAAGACAAGGTGACAAACCTGGAAGTCCTGGACAATGCTGGCTTAGTGAGTGTTAAAGCCTTGATCTTAAAGACACAATTCCGCTGGACGGGTCATGTCATACGCATGGATGATTCTCGCATGCCACGCCAACTCCTGTATGGTGCACTCTCAAAAGGCCACAGGAAGCAAAGACGGCCAAAGAAACGCTTCATAGACTCTAGACCAAAAAGGTGACTGCCAAGCGTGTAATAAGCAAAGAAGTACCCAACGGAGAAAGAAACACGCTTAGAAAAGACGGGTACAACACAATTTATTAATATTTCGGGTAAACACCCTTTGTCAAAATAGACAAACAAACAAACAGAGAGATTAGCCGCTACTTATCTTCATTGGCAGAAGGAATGTGGCTAATCTCTCTGTTTGTTTGTTTGTCTATTTTGACAAAGGGTATTTACCCGAAATATTAATAAATTGTGTTGTACCCGTCTTTTCTAAGCGTGTTTCTTTCTCCGTTGGGTACTTCTTTGCTTCAAAGACTGCATAAGAGATAACTAATAATAATACCGTTATTATATAGGCGCTTTTCTCAATTTTGGGCGAATCGACTCAAAGCGCCGCGAACTGAAACCCAACACGCACACTCACGTAACAGACACGGATTTACGTCATTTATGACAAACACATTACAAGACAGACGAAGGGCCAGTTCAGTTAATGAAGTTACAGTTGCACTACCCTTGAATTATCATGGTCAGGCCTCTCCTGCTGTAGGGATCCGGGGCTAAAGGGGTTAATACATTAAACGCATAACCTTTTATTTTTATTTTTTAAATGTTGCTGACGTCGTCTTTTAGCGCAATACTGATAACAAATGACTGCTTGCGGGCCAGGACACGCGCATAGTTTGTCATCATAACTGCGGACACAACCAGGTGAGGGTAGCGCTGGTATAATAGTACACATACCAAGGGAAATTACTCAGCGCTGGACATACACACGGTTAGATCCCCTGCCCGCTCCTGTCAATGAGGCACGCAATCGTAATTCCCTTTTTATGAGCACCCTACCTGAGAATAATAGAGGGAAAGGGGCGGTGGGGGTGGGGGGTGGGGAGGGGGGGGGATGAAACAAAACCTAGGCATAGGTCGGGTAGCGCGGCTCTGTGGCGACTATGTCTTCCCAGGGTGAGGCAGCCCGGGAAAACTTCAATCGTCAGTGCCGGAACAATAAAGTATTTCAAAAAATAAATCTGCTGTTTAGAGTCTAAAATAGCTCAAGCGGTTGAGCGTCGGAGCAAGAGAGCCGAAGGGAATCCCCGGGTCGTGGGTTCGAGTCCCCGTTCCGGCCCTACAATCCGCAGGGAAAAATGACGGGTTTGTTCCATACCATGTCCGTTGAAAGGTCCTGGTAAATCAAAGTGGCACAGTTGCAGTGCGCCTGAATTGATCTGTGTTCAGGTCGTACTCCATAGGCAATAGATTTCCATGTCCCCCATAACCCGCTCGTCAGGGCCGTCCATTATCACTTTGGTGACGTGGACGTTAAACCCCAAACTAATCAACCAATCTGCCGTTGAACTGAATAAAACTAGCTGATTACCTGCTGTGCGGGTCGGCAGTCAACCGGGGCTTGATCAACCGATAGTAACCAAACATCAGGATGACGTCACAGGAGGGATCAGTGGTGCATGCGTGCACACCCGTACCCTAGGGGCACTCTGCGGAATAACAAACAGGACAGTCGTAGGTTGAACACCCGCTGATGCACCCTGATGTAAATAAACAAGAACTGAGAAATGTCCACCTTCAACGCTTTCTCTAAGCGTGTCTATGTAACTCTGTGAAGCATGCGACTGCCAGTTTGCGATGACCGAGAGGAGTATGTATACGTAGTTCCAGCAAACTACAACACTCTCATCCACAACCTGAGAGGCAATATGAAGACCACCCCCATCCCCCTCTATGAAGGAGGCATAGGCAAGAGGCTTTAGCGGGGGCTCATGAGAATCGATGCCTCTTGCTGGATTTTTTTTTTTTTTTACCCCCGCCTCGTTCCTCAAGACGAGGTTATTATGTCAGGACTGACTTTACGAAACTGTGATATCGATAGTCCAGGCAAAACCTGCTTTAAACAGAAGCTGCGGGAGGTTACAGTCAGACTGATTGAGAGTGCACACTTGCGTCAATATCAAGAAAGCTGATCTCAAGTCTCTTACGCTTCTCACAACAAACGTACTGCGTTTGATCTACGGATATCAGTGCAGCGGTCATGTATGCATGTATGTGGTATTAAGACAAAGGATGCGGCTACTTCTGCTGCAATGTAGGATGGACACGGCACACACGCACACACACTGACACACACACACACACACACACGCGCGCGCGCAACAAACAAAGCCACAGATCGCCGACTGATGCACGCACGAACAATCCGACAGGCTGACAGAAGATGCTACGTTTACATCATTTTTCATAGGACACATACGCGCGCGCGCACGCGCCTGCACGCACTGGCAAACACACAAGAACACACACACACACACACACACACACACACACACACACACACACACACACACAGAGTGAACCGGGATGAACTGAACTGAAACTTTATTTTAAAACGGGATGAAGACATTATTTACACACGGCTGTCCTATCAGTAAATGAAATAGCAACATTATAACAATAAAAAGGTAATAAAGAAATCAAACCACAATTAAAATATTTCAATCACTGACGCGCACACGCATGCATACTCTCTCTCTCTCTCTCTCTATCTCTCTCTCTCTTACACACACACACACACACACACACACACACACACACACACACACACACACACACACACACACACACAGAGGGCTTCCCTCTGTGCAACACTATCGACTGTGTGTAACCAAGTGGGAGTGGCAGAAACAACTTGAACGATAAAATCACACACATACAACATCCTAAAACCTCCTCCGCCCGAGGACCATACAAAATGGAAATCAACATGAGGCATAGATCCTCATGAGCCCCCTAATGCGGGGGCTCAGTCATAAGCATGTATGTCTCTTGCAGGCTGGTTACTTATGGCCGATCGCCGCTGTCTCCACCTGTATCACTGACACAGTGTGCTGGTTTGTGTGTACTAGAGGCGCCAAGCTATTCTGGCACCACCCTTGAACTAAAGCCATTGGTCTATATCCTTACCTGTAAGTACTATAATGTAGCTTGCACAGGGCAGTGTACAAATTTGAAGCTTTTAGCCTTAGTATGATATGGGTTAACCCGGCCATTCAGTGCCAGTTGACGCAGAGTTTTTTCTGCATTTATTGTTAATTCAACTGACTTACACCAAAATGTCCCAAAAAGCTTTCCCAGGAACATGAATTCAAACTGGTTAGATAGGCAACTGCGGGAGCTCCTGAGGATCTATACCTCTTGCCTCTAGGTCTTGTTATATTTACTCGGGTTCATTTTGCTCCAGGATTATGCGGCCTAAAAACAAGTTCCGTAAGTTCAGTGGCTCATGAAGATTTCTCTACGCCTTTTGTAGACAGGAAAAAACTCATTGGCCTTTGGACTGACTGACTCTAGACTGCAAAGTGTTTGTGTATATTTTGTGTTCGACATAGTCATAATATGCATAGCCAATAGTCGTTGTTGGTATTCTAGTTTGATTTCCAGCGTCAAAAAACTCATTGCCCTTTGGACTGACCGACTCTAGACTGCAAAGTGTGTTTGTGTATACTATTTCATTGTGTCCGACATAATTATATGCATAGCCAATAGTCGTTGTTGGTATCAGTTCTAGTTTGACTTCCAGCGTCATGTGTGAGCGGAGAGACTGCAACACGAACGTCAAGTTCAGCTCATGGATAGCGCTTTAATTAGTTACAGCCCTTGAGCCGTCATAGCCGGCTCCGATACTGAGGTCTAAATGTTAATGTCCCATTAAAAGTGTATTTGAATCGGGACCTTCAACCCGTCTGACACAGGCCGACTCAGGCCAAACCTTGCTGTCACTGGTAGAAAAATGAAAATGGGGGAGGGGGATGGAGGTGGGGGGTGCAGTGGGGGGTTGGACACAAAGACACAAGCTTATAAGGGTCTTTGCACCTTTTCACCACCAGCCGAAAAGTGAAAAGGATCAAGCAGAGAGGGAGGTTGGGGCGGGGGGGGGGGGGGGGGGAGTAGTCGAGTGGGCTGACGCGCGTGTGTGTGTGTGCGCGTGCATGTGTGTCCCACCTGAACCCCACTAGCGAAAAAATTTAATGGGGTGGTGGCGTGTAGGGGAAAGGGGGGGGGGGTCCAAACTGATTCCAAAACTAAGTAAACTTGATATGCCATTAAAATATTTTTGGACTGGGGGGTGGGGGGGGGTGGGGGGAGGGGGGAGGGTTTCCCCACCTGCCCAGACAGATCCGCCCCTGGCGTTTAAAATATTTGCGAACTCAACAGGCTATCATGTTAAGCAGGTCCCAAAACACAGCGGCCGGGCCAGCACACATTATTATCATAGTCAGTTAGTGACTCTGCGGCTCCAGTTTGCTTTGGGTAGTGAAAGTGACTGGCGGCGTCGGCATAAGGACCTGGTTGTATTACTATGTAAGTCAGTGTAGTGAACTCCGACCCGGGTCATATTACGTTGGCAGTGTCCGTGTCGAACCGAGTTAGTATGGTGTATAGTAATCAAGTGTGTACACTTTAACTTAAGGTACTGTGGTAGTTATGTGTGTCACACTGACAGTCATACATGTTGAAATAGAGTGGCCAGCTAATGGTTCGTCACTGCTGGTCTTTGAAATTGGACCTTACTGCCAATTTCAAAACCAGCACTGCACATAATGCATAATACTGTTTCCTCATCTGTGGACTGACTTAGTTATGAAATGAATCTAAGTCAACCGAAGATGAAAAACTGAAGTGTACATTCTAGTCTCCGCCAAACATCACGCAAAGGGTTCATTCACTTATGATTCACATTTCTTGCAAAGGGCTTGGTACGATAACGGCATGATACTTGGGATCAGTTATTTCAATTGATGGATGCATTTTGTGGCACAGTTATGACAGTGTGGTGCACTGCCACTGTAATATCATGCATGAATCGGTGCAAACACCGGCACGATGTTTTGGAAATTGTTCAGGGATGGGCACATCAAGGGGATACATGTAGGCATATCCCCCGCTCCACCTTCTCAGTCTACCTCCCATCCCCGTTAGCATCCTCCCTCCGCCTCCGCATCTGGCAACGTTATACTTTATAGTGACCCTCCCCCTCCCTGACCGAAATCTCTCTCTCTCTCTCTCTCTCTCTCTCTCACACACACACACACACGCACGCGCGCGCACACACACACACACACACACACACGCACACAAAATACACAATCTATAAATATCTCTGTCTCTCTCCACAGTTCACAGCTGACACTCATGCACACGCACACACCGATCAAGGTCGAACTCTTAGCGCGTGCTACTCCCAGTCCATTCTAGCAGCGAACTATCTCTCTTCGTTACAGACACAGACCTTCATGACCGGCTGCTGAGACACTCTCTGCATGCAATCTGGGTTCTTCTAGCGTCTGGGTTGTGCAAGGCAAGGAGGTCCTAACGGTCTAGTGTACGACTTTCGATACTCGTGTAGTACCCTCTGGCCGAAGTGGGTGTGTCTAGCCGGAGCGCCCGGATGTAGGGCGTGGCGAAGAGCAAGATGGCGGACGGTGCCAGTACGGGGGGACGGGGCTCGCCACTTCAAACAATCGCATCACGAAGAAAGAGGAAGCGATCGAGGGTCAGACGCTACTCCAACTCGACGTACGAGGGTAAGATGCTGACCCCTTGTGTTTCGAGGCTCAGGGATGCCACGGAGAGCAAGATCGAGCTAGGGCGGGGTGGGCGTTTCTCTCTGTTGTCTCCTTCGAGTCAGCTGTCTTGGTGTTGCATGTTGTCTCGGTTAGCCTTCAGTGTCGATGCCTGATTCTGTTTGAGGACTCGAGACGAAAGTAAATAAAACCGATCTCTTTCAGCAAAAGGCATAGATTCTCGTGAACTTTGGCTTTCGCATGGGCTTGATGAGAATCTGTACCTTTTGCAGACTTTAATCTTACCCAGCAAATATCTTGGGTATGTTAGCGGGTACTGTTCCACTTGGGTCAAAACGAACTAGCCAAGCGAATCGTCATTATTTGGGCCGTCTAAAGGGCGGTCACAATGTGAGCTGCTGTCGTAAACCTGTTAGTATAACTAGTGAAGGTTTGTGTCACTGTGTGTCAGTGTGTTCGTTAATCTGTACGTTCATGCCTTGAAATTGCATGTTGGCATACAGTTTGTGTGTACATGCATGTGTAGCACAGTATGACTGTGCACATGTGTGTCTGTCACTCTCATTATGTGAGTGCTTGCTCTGTTTGTCAATGTTTGTGCGCATGTGAGTGTGTTTATCATTGTGTATGCAGGGATCCATTGGTGTGAGTGCAGTGTGTTTGAATGAATGCATGTGCGTTAGTCATTGTGTGTGCATCCACATCTTTTTGTCATTGTGTCTGTGTATGCATGTGTGTTATTCAGTGTGTGTGTATGGGTGTATATTGTCAGACAGAGAGATGGAGAGTGAGAGCTTTGACCTCTTAAAATATTACTTATCTCTTTCACATTAGTGATATGATCAGCCATCATAGCGCAATAGTACATGATATACATGTACTTCTTGTAATCTTGTAGTCTTATAAATGTATGCATTGTGTAATTTGTGACTTGGCAAAGCTGTGACTAAGGTAGCTGATGTCAGCAACAGATACTTCTTACACTCTCTCCCTCCCTCTGTCTCTCATAGTCCTTCATTCCTCACAAACACTCCCTCATGCAGTCCATTCTGTGTGCAAGAGGCGTAGATTCTCATGAGACCCTGCCTCTTGCTCAACAGTAACATACACCATTTCGTTTCATCTCCTATACTCGGAGATAGAGGAAGACTTCAGAGTTTAGTCTCTGACTGAATGCATACCACACCTCTGTTGAAGCAGCCATGAACCACACCCCCCTCCACACCCTACTGCCCCTCCCCACTTGACGGCCTGTTTGGCTGGCCCTGCCTGGCCCAGCGCCAGAACTCTCAGCTGACAGCCTGTAAATGTAATGTTGCAGAAACTACTGCAGGGTGGCAGAAGTATAGATCTTCATGAGTCCACAGCCTGTAATGCTGCAGGAACAATTGCCATGTGTGACAGTCATAGATCCTCATTGGCACCAGCAGCTTAGGGAGCTAAAGAGGGTCTATGCCTCTCACAGAAATCATTTACATTCGCAGGTTTTAGGCAGAGGGCATGAGGGTAGTATTGAAGGAACTGTAACGTTAGTATTTTCTCTTCCTTTCTGTACTGAACCATCTATATGTAATGCACATGTTGAAAAGTACAGAGAAACCTTCATTACTGAGGCCGTAATGTATGTGATCTGCATGTTGTGTGGGAGTACACAGAAAGCCTCAATGCATGTGATGTGCATGTTTTGTGGGAGTCCATTGAAAGCCTCTCTGTTTACTTCCAAGGATGTACCACATTTGCACTTATGCAAACCTGCCTGTGAGGCCATCTACATTCCATGTCATGATGTCTTAGGCTGCTACAATGTGTATGTGGATCTCATTGACTGTCCCTTATTCTTCTGCTACCAGACTATCTAGGCGGTTGTTCATTTTTCCATGTGTGTCTGATGATAAGCTATAGGTTTAAAGAGTTTTTATTTCTCAATTAACCGAAATTAATAGAACACAGCAACATACCACCCATCTGCAAGAGGCATAGTTCCTTATGAGCCTCCGCTGGTGCAGGGGGTCATGAGCATCTATCCCTCATGGTGATTCCACTTTGTATCCATGTTCCGTGGATGGCTGCGCCTCTTTGTTGTTGAATTAATTAAGAATTAGAATTTCAAAAACGCCCTTTGTAACCTCTGGCGATAATACTGTCAGTTTTGCTTAAAACGTCTGATACAAGAAACGTTGGATAAAGTAAACTTTCGGATACACACAAATTGACAGGGAACACTATTTTCTTGATGTTATGTAATATACAAAGTTTGTTAGGCGTACTGTAAGCGAAGTAAATTCAGAAAAAGTGTTTTTATTTATGCGAAGTAGATGGTATAACACTTTTTCAGAGGTCCCGACTACACTTTTTCCTTACAGATTACTTAGCTTATCTCATAAACTCCCAGAACTAAATGACTTCCATTCTACAGAATGGAAGTCATTTAGTTCTGGGAGTTTAAGAGTTATCACAAACTTCAGTTATAGCACTCAGCTATTCAGGCACTATCACTTTGTTATTATGGTTGTTCCACCTCTTTCTTATGATTTGGACAGTCATACTTTTGTTGTCTTCAAATATCTCCTTTCTCTGTTGCAGTAGAGAGCCCCAGTCCTTCCACCCGCACCAAGCCAGAAAGTTCATCCACAAAGACTGGACACAAGTGAGTAATCAGTTGGTCAATCCATCAACCACAAGCTACCAATCGACTGAGCAAAAAATTCTTGGACCGACATCGGCCACAGTTGACCCGCACACAGCAGTGCATGGGCCAACCGTGCCCATCGTGTGGGTTGTACATGGTCATGGGAGGACATCTCCCAAATTTGTGAAATCAATGTCATCACACTCCTGCATACAGTCAAACCTGCTTTTGTGGCCTTCTTTTTTAAAAATAGTAATTACCAGTGTACAGCAGCCACCTTAGCAGTTTAAGCCCCATGGGTTCTTTTCCCAAATTTTTGAAGTGTTACTGAACGACTGAACAACTATGTACCAGTTGCTGGAGACTGATTGACCATGATAATTCAAGGGTAGTGCCAGATTAGCTTGGTGCGTGAAGGCACCAAGCTAATCTGGCACTACCCTTGAATTATCATGGTCAGTCAGTTTCCTGCTGTAGGGGTGTTCGGGTTAAATGGGTTAAAAGTATATTTCCCTTTCAATTTTACTATGTAATGGCACATTATAAAACCTGTCTATGCTGACCACATCTGTCCAGTCTCTTAGGTGACTGTTATGTGCAGGTTTTGAATGTCGTAACTCTGGTTTAGTTTAGTGTACAGAATTAGGTCCTAAGCTTCAAAATGTGAAGTCAGCTAACAATGACAGTGGACACAAATGACGTTACCGACACCATGGCAGTCTAAAAGGGTAATACAGCATGAACTGTTATGAGTGACTACCTTTATGAAGATCACCTGGCCGTAAACACCATCATTATAGCCACCTAAATGATAGTCTTTAATGACAGGTGACACTTGTTATCTTTCCAGAGGTCTCATGGCTTTTACGATCACCTTTGCAAAAAAATGTTCCACTGTATGTGTAACAATTTTGCAAGAGGACACAGCCAATGAATAGAGCCAGCAAGAGCCAAAAATCAGTGTGATAGCTTTTGGTAGTGGTTTCTGTCTTCCCTCCCTGAGTGGTTTCAAATCAGGCTGCATGACTTCCAGATCTGTCAGAGTTTTTTTTAATATACTTATCTGTACCCCCATTTAGTGGTGGCAGAGGACATCCTCTGTTGAACATTTAACTCATTTGAGATGTGCTACATCCAGATACATGGCATAAAACTGTGCATCTGAATGCAGCACATCCTGAATGTGTTAACCCATTTAGCCCTGACGCCCAGCAGTCTAGTGCCAGATTAGCTTGGCACCATCAGGTGCCAACCTAATCTGGCACTACCTTTCAATTATCATGGTTGATCCATCTCCTGCAGGTGGTACATACTAGCATGGTGACATCTCCAAAATTTGGGAAATGTGGCCTTGGGGTTAAATGGGTTAAGAAATTGCGTATATGAGCATTGTCCATGTAACACTAACATTCTTCACAAATCCCCTGCATCAGAGTGACTCATTTGTAAGCCGCTCTCAAAAATACCTAAATAAATGACTCGCATAAATAAAATGTGAAGTTGTTTTGGTCTTCTCAGATCTTTCTAAGAGCATTAACTTACTAGAGATGTATGGGACCAGATAATGATAGCTCAAGGGGTAGTGACTTAGCATACCATTCCCTCAAAGCTGACATAATTAACTCATTCAAGACATGCTTCATCCAGATACGCAGCATAAAGTGTCATGTCCATATGCAGGACTCGAATGTGTTCATTTTTTTCCAAAGATAAATACTGAAAGAGGTGATTCATGCTCTGTAATGAGTAAATTGCAATTTTTTTTTGTTGTTGTTTTTTTTTTTGTATACACAGATACAGTAGAATGTATTGAGCAACCACACTTTTGTTTGCAAACAAAAAATGAAAAAGTTTTTGAAAGGCAGAGAAATCTTAGAGGACAGAAAGTGTCAGTTGTCATGAACCCATTACATTCTGAGGATGATTTTTTATAAAGATATCTTATGTGGTTGTCACAGTTCTAGAGGCAGATCGACCATGATAGTTCGAGGGTGGTGTCAGACTAGCTTGGCGCCTACAGGCGCCAAGCTAGTCTGACATCACCCTGGAACTATCATGGTTGATCCACACCCTGTCGTAAAATGTCAGGGCTTCATGGGTTAAAGACCATAACTGCTAATGGTCTTTCATGACAGGTGATCTCTCACAGGGGTGGTTGTTCAGAACAGGTTCTGTTGTATGCCTGTGAATTTGTTTTGCCTTTACAACGGGGACAAAACATCTCCATTACAAGGTGGTTTTTTTTTTTTCAAATTGTGAAATTTAAAACTTCCATTTATCACTGTGAGCTAAAAGTTCTTTGTCATAGGCAGATGCACGCTAATTGTGGGTATTGTATTTCAGTTTTGAAAAGATGTCTCACCATTTTCACTTCCAAGGCCAAATGTAGGACTGTGAGATGGGATAATCAAAGGAAATGGAGGGTAGCGCCTGATTACCTTAGCTCCTCCAAGAGCTAGGCTAATGAGGCACTGTCCTTCAGCTGTCATGGTCAAGCCATTTAAGAGTGAAAAAGTGAAGAAACTTTGCGAAGGAATTTTAGGTCCACTGACTTTCTCGCTGAAGTTATTGTTTATAGGTGCAATCGGCCACCCATCCAGATAACCACTAGACTGATGTCCCAATAAACACAGATTGTCCCAATAAACACAGATTGTTTGTCTGTGTTATGTTTAAATTGAGGAAGATCTTGGTAACAGAACCTGGGGAGAAGAAATGAGGTATTTGTCGGTAGAAAACTGAGTTCAAAGTTACCCATGGATAAGATGATTTGATGAAAACACAGTTTGTAATGAATTTTTAAGAAGGATATTCTCATCTATCAAACCCAATTCAATTGTCACACAGTGGCAGAGTGCAGCTGCTTAGTTGGCAAATGATTTCAGAGTTGTGTGGTATGCATGATGCATAGGTCTGTGTAAGGCAACACCTGGTTTGTAACGGTTATCAACTCCTCACTGTTCACATGCTGTTGTGTTTGTGTGTGTGTGTGCGTTGCACGCGCGCACACACACACACACACACACACACACACACATGCACTACAGCATTAGTGTTAAGCCATGCCATGCAATCACTTGTGCATTTGAATTTCTCTGCGTATCTGCCATGGTGTGACATGACATTCTCACTGTAACTTGAACTTTGAGGATGACACTTTCCGGCCAGAATGGCCTATATCGGTTGTCACAGCATAGCTCATTCAGCCAAAAGCTAAACCACCCTATTTTCCTATGTTTGAAAAACACAGATCTAAATTAAGCAGATCTAGCTAGTGGCAGAACATGATTATGACTGTAAAACACATACTTATGTATATTCATGTAAATGTTGCCTGACCCAATGGTAGCAGTAATGGTTTGTGCTGCCGGGACAGGGCCAAAAAGAAAAAAAAAAAAATTTTCCGTGTGGAAGGCTTATGGGTAGATGGTAGAGTCAATGGAAGGCTTTTTTTTATGTTCAGACGAAATTAACCTATACCACAGGCGTTGGTCGAGAGACCCGCTTTCATAATGCATAACAATGTATAATATTTAATCTTTTCATTTTAAAGTGAACAGAGGGGGAAGTACAGCTAAACCTGTTTTGGACGACCACCCTTATGAAAAATCACCTGTCATTAAAGACCATCATTTAGGTGGCTGTAGCCACCTAAACGATGGTCCTTAATGACAGGTGACACGTTTTGACCATCAAGACTTCTCTTGAAGACCACTTTTGGCTTGCAAGAAAGGTGGTTACTTAACCCACATCATGCTGAGGCTAAAAGCTTCAAATCTGTGCACTGCATTATGCAAGCTACATTATAGTACTTACAGATAAGGATATAGATCAATGGCTTTAGTTCAAGGGTGGTGCCAGAATAGCTTGGCGCCTAGAGGCGCCAAGCCATTCTGGCACCACCCTTGAACTATTTTAGTCAGACTTATCAGTTTCACACACTCGGTGGTGTATTCCGAATGATAAGGCCGGTTAAAACAGGCTCACCGTACCGAACATTGTACACACTGAGGCAAAATTGTTCCTAGTCCCACGCTAGCGTTCGCTGTGCGTATCATAATCATTGTTGCTCGTCTGTTCACCGTGTTATAGAGAACGGAAGAGATACGGAATATCTTGCGCATATAAACGCATTTTTCGACCGGCCATGCCTGTGCCTTCTGCCGTTGACTGCACATACTGATCGACTTCTGGAGATCTTTATCGCTGTGCTGCACAGACCTGAAGTTCAGGATTACCGGGTACAGAAAGATATAGGGTTGTCATTTTTGTTAGTGCATAATCATAGGGTACAACAAGTTGGAATCCCCTCGTATTTCCCTCTGCCCCACAGACTATTGCCAATCATTGCACCGTATTTCCTCAAGTCACTGTACTAAAGTGCTGATGGCACTTTAGTATAGTGACTAGAAGGAATACTGTACATCAATAAACATCGTGAAAACGCACTTCTGTACCCCAGTAAATAGGGAGTAGGAAACGATCGTCCATCTATCTCTCTCTCCAATTTTACTCAAGAGCGCTCAAGTCTTAGCCTTTGAATCCCCCCCCCCCCCCCCCCCCCCCCCCCCCCCCCCGCATCGCACGTCAGATCTACGCAAAGCTGATGGCAGCGTACATGGAACATACTAAACTATGATGAAACCCAGACGACCGCCTCCGTCATGTATTGTTGTTGGGGTAGTTCTTTGCTGCAAGATGCATTATGTATGTATACTCGCATGAACCCCTGCGTCTGTAGGGGCTCATGAAAATATATGCCTTTTGAGATGGTAGAACCTGTGCACTTAGGTGATGGTCATTGTCAGGGGCGGATCAGTAACCTCCCCGGGGTGTGTGGGGGGGGGGGGGAGAGGGGGGGGGGGGTGTTTCGAACATTTAACTTGAGACAGAAGTCGCCCACGGAACAGACCTTGCTTTCTATTGGCCAAAAGGAAAAAAAAAAAAAACAAAACAAAAAAAAAACCGACGGAACGATGGGGAAGGAAGAAAAGGGTGTGTGTGTCGGGGGAGGGGAGGCGGGGGGGGGGGGGGGGGGGGCGGCGTGAGGACGGACCTTACCACCGCTGACAAAAGTGGGGGGAGAGGGTACATTTTTCAAGAGAGGGGAGAGCAGGCTCCAATCTCCAAAAAGGGCATTTCAGAGTACATTACTTGGGCTCGGGGGGGGGGGGGGGGGGGGGGGGGCGGGGAGTGTTGTGAGGAGAGGGGGCGTGAGGACCTTACCACCGCTGGCAAAGCGGGGGGGGAGGGGGGGTATTACATTTTCCAAGACAGTGGAGGGTGTGTTCTAAGGGTTCCAATCTTCCGGAAAAGCATTTTAAAGTACACTTCTTAAGCTTGAAAGGGGGGGGGAGTGGGTTGGAGGGGGGGGGGGGGCGTGAGGACCTTACCACCGCTGGAAGAAAAAGTGGTGGGGGTTCATTTTTCAAGGGAGGGGAGGGTGGATCTCCAAAACGGGCATTTTAAAGTACATTGCTTGGGCTGGAGGGAGAGTTTTCGGAATCTCCCTCCCTCTCCGTTCTGCCCAGATCCGTCCCTGGTAGCGCATTGATCTTAATTTCATTCAAGGCACGTGTTTTGTCAGACGTTTTGCACGATGTAAGTGGAATCTTTTTTTGCACTTGTAAATGGTCGGTTGATTGCGTTTCGCCGTCGGCGGGTGTAGTTGTTTGAAAAATGGACCATGGATTGACAATATCCAGTCGATTTGTATTCGCATTTCTTTGGCTGTCGGTAGCGCTCTTTGTCGAGGTGATTCCAATAGGAATCGCCTCGACAAGAAGCGCTACTGACAGCCAACAGGGTATGGACTACCGCTGCTTCTGGAGGAGAAAAGAACATAATCGATGCATCACATCGTGGCCGTTTGATTTTTTTTTTTCTACGTTGAAAACATAAACCTGTTCTTCAGGTTTAGTAGGAAAAAAATCTATACATGCGAAGCACGGAGCGTACTAAGTGTGCTTGGTTGTGCATTGCGAAGCAGGTAGCTCGGGTTTCTGTGCATTTCACTGTAATTTCTACTTCGGCTTTTCTTGCAAACATCATCTTTTTCTTCTGGGTTTCCGTCCAGCTCAGCACTGAATCCAGACCAAAAGGTTTAACCTTTTGCGTGTCGGTAGCGGTTTTAGTCGCGATGATTCCTACAGGAATCATCGCGACTAAAACCGCTACCGACACGCAGTGGGTTAAAATGATGTAGGGAGGGGGGGGGGGGGTGCATGACCTAACATCGTGATGCGTGCCAGCGATTAGCGTTTTGCAGTTCTCGTAATTCGTGATTGAAATTAATTTCGTCCTCGTGATCCGTGAAGGAAGTATTTGTCGTAAAAACGCGAAAACAATAATCTTCGTGAGTTGTGAAAACGTCCTGGTTAGGTTATTTCATGAAACTTGAAAAGTCTGTTGTCACTGTGTACGCTGAAACCTCCCTCCCAGCCGCCTTCTCAAAGAAATTCCCAAGCAAAAAAAAAAAAAAAAAAAAAAAAAGAAAGAGAGAGAAAAAAAGAAAAAGAAACAGGCTTAAAAAGACAAGTACAACACAAACCATAAACCTTTCTGATTAGGTTGTACTTATTCTTTCTAAGCGTGATTTATTTCTTTGTTGACAAGCTAAGCTCTGGGTCAGTTGTTGCATGTTCGGACACAGGCGGAGAAATCCGACACGACAGAAAGGAAAAGAGCCCTCAGATATCTGCCCAAACATCGTTCATCAATCCATCTCAGTGAATCTGCAGCGATATCCGCTGTCAGTGTAAACGTACAGTGTTTGCGGTAGGGGTTCGTACCGAGAATTATACACGCGTACCGAGAATTATACACCGCTTAGCGAGAACATTGCAAATATCTGTCCTATGTCTGCGCAATCCATCCATCGATCTGGCCGTCCATCCATCTACCTGTCTTGTCGATTGTTCTTTTGCCGCCCGTTCAGTGGATCAACCTTTCTGTCCTTCAGCCTCCCCCCCCCTCCCCCTCCCCCCCCCCCATCCCCCTCCCCCCCCCCCCCTTTCTCCTTTTCCTCAATTCATGTTTTGTCTTTTCCAACCCTGCCCCACCCGTCTTTCCCGCACCTCTCCATTTACCTCTACAGTGATGGAGAGAAGAAGAAAAAAAAACTGAGCACGATCCAGCTGCAAGAGACATAGATCCTCATGAGCCCCCGCTGTCGCGGGGGCTCATGAGGATCTCTGTCTCTTGCTGATATCAATTTGTGTCTATTTTTCTTGGACGGTTGCAGCTTTCGGTCGTTAAATCGACACAGATTTCACATTCAAAATATGCGGCCACTAGCAGTTAGTTGTCATAATGGAGATTAACACGTTCGATACAGTGCCGCATTCCGATACGCGGCTTTTATGCTGCGTATCCGGATCCTGCACGTCTCGAATGAGTTAACCCTCTCGCGCGTGCAGCCACTAGTATTGTACACTGTACTGGCGGCTGCATGCACAAGGTGGTAGCGCCTTCTGTCGCGGTGATGCTGTAGAAATCGATCGCGACAAAAATCGACACCGACAGCCAAAGGGTTAATTTAACCCCTTCCGTGCACAGAAACCACCAACCAACTCCAACTATGAGGCTTAGATACTCATGCGGCCCCCGCAGTTGTGGAGGCTCACATAGCCCTACTCTTGCTGGACTCTTATTCAAACAGACCTGCGCTTCGCTTGACGTTTTCACGTTTCGGGGCTTTATTCTAAGTTGGTTTCTGAGACTTCACTCTTTACCACTGGCAGTGAAATGGTTAACTCATTCGAGACGTGCCACCTCTGGATACGTGGCTTCAGCCGCGTATCCGGAGCCAGCACGTCTCAAATGAGTTAAAACGCTTTGTTTTGCGGCGCATTTTTTGTATTTCACCCCCTCATTCTATCCAATAAAACGAGAATAACCAAATTATTATAATTCGTCTCAGCGTTTATTTCTTTCAAACTCCTCACGCCTTCTTATATGGTCTTTCGATAACCCCCACCCGGGTCTGCCCAGGGGGACTTGGGTGGGATTAACTATTTTTAGTTCCCATGGTCACCCTGGTCAGCCCCCCAGGGTGGGTTTTCCCCTCTATTCTGGGGCATGTGTTTCTGTCTACCCTTGGTCCATTCACCCGCCCGGGTCTGCCCTGGGGGACTTGGGTGGGGTTAGGTATTTTTTAGTTCCCAGGGTCACCCTGGTCAGCCCCACAGGGTGGGTTTTTCTCTCTATTCTGGGGCATGTGTTTCTGTCTACCCTTTGTCCATTCACCTGTATTTGCCTTTTTAAAACTCTCCCTACTGTCTGCACTGCCTGTAGCTCTTGACATTGGATGTGTGTTGCTAAATGGTCTTAGCTTTATTTAGGCCCCATGTGTTAGGTTTATTTAACGTGTTTGACCGGCTGGCGACATACATTCAATGTTCTGTTTATTTATTTTTTTCACAAGCAGTGCAGGCACGTCCTGAGAAAGCCTTGTTGCTGTCGGGACGTTAAGCAATGTACAATCAATCAATCGATCAAACCATTCACCCGCTGTATTTCCTTTTTTAAACTCTCCCAACTGTCTGCGCTGTCCGTACTGAGCTCTTAATATTGGATGCGTGTTGCTAAATGGTCTTCGGTTTATTTCGCGTATTAGACCGGCTGGCGACATACATTCAATATTCTGTTTTGTTTGGGGTTTTTTCACAAGCAGTGCAGGCACGTCCTGAGAAAGTCTTGTTGCTGTCCGTGTCGGGACGTTAAGTAATTTACAACCAACCAATCAATTGCTGATAAACACTAACATTAATGATGCTAGCCTTCGAGATGTAATTGTGTGTGCCTGTTCGCCGAGAGCATGGGGAGGCAGGGTGGAATTGCATGTTTGTTAGGTCCCGGGGGGGGGGGGGGGGGGGGGGGGTGGGGGGCTGGTAGACGCTGTGACGATGCTTTTTTGTGCAGACCATGGATCGTTACTGTTGCACAACACATTTCGCTGGTCTGTCATTTAGGGCTCTCAGCCTTAGACAATAATGTTCAAAACCGCGGACATTCACACGCATATATTTATTCCTTCAGCATCCATCAATGCATGCATCTTACAGAAAGAGAAATTTACCTATTGACCAATTAAGCCCCGACGCAGTACAGCACAAGATGGATGGACCATGATAATTTAAGGGTAGTGCCAAATGTGTTTGGCGCCTTTAGCTCATTCGCGGCCAGCCAGCCGTATCCGGATGTGCGGCTTTTGCCGCGCATCCAGATGCGGCTGGCGCGAATGAGTTAAGGCTACTACCCTTAAATAATCATGGTCGCTACTACCCTTAAATAATCATGGTCGCTCCATCTCCTGCAGCTGGTACATAGTTGTTATGTGACACCTTTAAAATTTGGGAAATACGGCCTTGGGGTTGAACAGGCTAAAGGGACCTTAATAGGAAAAACCTTCTGGTATGTAGGAGGCACTTTTGGATTACGTGCATCCATTCCATTGCACTGCAATAGACATATATTTTCTGAGCTACCCACTACCTCTACCTGCACCGACAAGATCACGTATATTCTCATGAACCCCTGCAGATCTAGAGGCTGATGAGAATGAATGCTCTTGATTACAGAAGTCGACCAGTATTTTACATCTTTATACAGAAGTTCTTGTCAAAGTTTGACTTGTGTAGCAGAACCTATTTTGTGCAACCACTCGAGATCATCTGTCATTAAAGATCACCGTTTAGAGGGTCTTTAAGGACAGGTCACACTTGTTACCTTTTATGACATCTCTCGTGACTGAGTGTACCTATTTTCTCACCTATTTAGCTCTTACGCTCTACAGTAGGAGATCAGTAGATCGACCGTGATATTTCAAGGGTAGTGCCTGATGGCGCCAGGCTAATCTGGCACTGCCCTTGAATAGCATCGTCGATCTATCTCCTCAACTGGTACCCCACCCGGGTCTGCCCTGGGGGACTTGGGTGGGGTTAGGTATTTTTTAGTTCCCAGGGTCACCCTGGTCAGCCCCACAGGGTGGGTTTTTCTCTCTATTCTGGGGCATGTGTTTCTGTCTACCCTTTGTCCATTCACCTGTATTTGCCTTTTTTAAAACTCTCCCTATTGTCTGCACTGCCTGTAGCTCTTGATATTGGATGTGTGTTGCTAAATGGTCTTAGCTTTATTTAGGCCCCATGTGTTAGGTTTATTTAATGTATTTGACCGACTGGCGACACATTCGTTATGCGACACATCCAAAATTTTGGGAGTGTGGCCTTGTGGTTAAATGGATAAGACCACAATTTTCGTGCGAAAAAATGTGGTCAGAAAACAGGTTCTGCTGTAGTTGACGAGTGTCAGTAATTTCTCTAAAGCCTTGCAAAACCACACCCGGGCGCTAATCTGCCCACTGGCCTTGGCAGGTCAAGTGATGGGAATGTAGGTCAGTCGTGTTAATTATTACAGCCAGCCGACATAGTACGTAATGTGTATGCTCTGTGCTGCCCGAAATTGAGAGCCACTATCAAGACCGCCGGATGAATTGTGTGCGTGTGTGTGTGTCTCCATGAAGGCGGATTTGAGATATTTAGAGATAATCTTAATTAAAGCGATCTGCTTAAGTTCAGGCTTTGATTGCTAAAATTGGAAGAGAAACGGGTTTTCAGTGCTGTCATGTCGCAACTAAGGCTCTTCGACCTGTATTTTCACAATCCATGTGAGCAGGCTTGCGTAACCTGTGTGGTAGCTTTAAATGTACTTTAACACGGGTGACAGTCTTCAGTCCTGGGGACAAATCCCAGAAAGCTGAATTTGAGACTTTTGGTTCAGACAGAACAGTGCTCCAGACACCCTGTTCCGTCTGCAAGAGGCATAAACTCTCATGAGTCCCTGGGCTCATGAGAATTTATGTCTCTTGCCAGACATGGATTATGTTTCAGGCGCATATAGTTAGCCTGTGGGCCGTTTTCAGTCTTTGCAATCTTTCGCACTGTCACCCATTCTTAGTTTTCGTCTGACTTGGGATAAATTGAGTTTACCCTTGGTTTTCAGTACTGGAAGTCTGATGAAACCTAAGGTAAACGGCAGTAAGGGGTTAACAGGTCACAATATCTCCTCTATAAATGTTCTTGATTTGCCTTACAATGTCACGTACTGCACAAAAGGGATGACGTAAGTGTTGTTTCATTAAGAAATTTGCCATAGAATTGCAGACTTTCTGCTCTTCTTCAATTTTGTACATCGGAGAGTTTCCCTGGCGACTTTTAGCCCGCCCGAAAAGTTCTCTTTAACCCCTTGACTGCCTACAAAGGTGAACACTACCCAACTGCAAAAGGTATAGATCCTCATGAGCCTCCGCAATTGCGGGGGCTCATGAGGATCTATGCCTCTTGCCCAGACCAATTTGTATCGCCTGGCTCCTTTGATGTTTGTGGCCTTTGGTCGTGGAATGAACGACGATTTCAGAAACAAGATGTACGTCCACTCGCAGGGAATGGGTTAAGTTCAAATCATTGTCGGTCGTCGCTTGCCTCAGAATCGTTAGTCGGACGAAACCTAAAGCAAGCTCAATTTTAATAAGATCGAGTCGCTTTGGTCATTTCTCACCTGTGACTTAGATTCCCATGTCGCCATGAGATGGATTTGCCTCGCACAAGATTGTATACTTCTTCTGGCATAATTCTCACAAGACTGTATACAGCTTCTGGCAATATTCTCACACGTGGCATAACTACCTGTGCACGGTAATCTTTGCAGTTGCGTGCATAACTTCACATGTTTAGGAACGGCAACCGTTGAAAAGTAGTAGCGATTACCCCCCGTGGACAGCTGTTTAGTCTGCAAATATTTGAACAACTCATTATCGTCAAACGCCAGCTATCTGTTTTTGTGTGCAGGAGGTATTATGTTACAGACATTGAGTGCGACTTAATAGAATCTCACACTGTTTGCCTTCCTCGATCCACTACGCACTACGTGCGTAGTGGATCGAGGGAGGTAACCAGTGTGATAAATTGTGTGAGGTCTAATGGGAGGGCTTCGTGTTATGTCGTAGTGAGGACTCAACGTGGCACATTATTGTACAGCATGCACTGTTTTGGTCAGTTCGACTCCGTCTGTTTTTTTGTTTTTTTTTTTGTTTTTTTTTCTTAATAAGTTAACCATATGGCTATGGGTACAGGAATCAGTTCGCGACAAAACTCGTTAAAAGGTTAAACAACATCAACAGGAACGGGAGCGGCACACAAACACGTTATCCCATTAAAGCGATCTACTCCAGGCAGTAAAGAGTTAATCGTTCACAATATCTCCATTATAAAAATTCTTGATGTGTCTTACATGAATGCTGCACGACTGAAAGGGCTAACTGTTAACGTGTGAATGTCATAAAACGAAAGACTTTTCTGCTGTCATTCTCTTTTGTATGTAAAAGAGTTCTACCAGTACAAGTCAGGGGCTGTAGCGAAAAATCTCTTTTACGCTCACATGGATTATAAACACAGGGTAGCAAAGTCTTAGTTGAGACAGGACAACATTGAAAACCCGTTGTATTACCGAATTTTAGCACCAAGCCCTGCATGGAGCAGACCGCTTTAAACAACGTCTATACAAATAGCAGTACACAACAGACAAGTTAACTCTTTAACTCATTCGAGACGTGCCGCCTCCGGATACGCGGCATAAGCCGCGTATCCGGAGGCGGCACGCCTCGAATGAGTTAAGTTGTGAGTTCCTATTGTTTATGGCCACAGATGTGTGCCCAATATATACAACAAATATAATTCACATTTAATGATTTAGTCAGCAAAACTGTACAAGATGCTTTTGTGCGTGAGAGACTGCGCCAGCTTGAAGGTAAAATAATACAAAAAGTTTAAAAAATATTCGCCTGAATGATAATGTGTTAAAACAGTCCTCCTCCCCCTAAATTCCCACCCCCTCCCCCCTCGGACCGACCACTACCTACTTCTACTTCCACACCCATTGCAAGGAAGTACCATGCATGTGTAGGAGACATATATACTGATCAACAAAAGAAACGCGAATTTTTCACCATAACGCTTTTCTTCGTAAATATGCTCAACTCTGGGTTATTTTGACCTCATTTATTAGAAAATGTTATGAAGAGTGTGTTATGTCGTGTGCAGATAGAATGTTTAGTCTTAAAATCGCACATCGATGACTTGTGACGTCATCAGTGACACTACCATCACAGGATATTGAAAGTGAAATGGAGAGCATCTGCAGAGGACACAGCTGAAAGCCAACCAATGTGCAGTGTCACCAGGGTCCGTGTGCATGAACATCCGGCCGGTTTGGTCGTGACCTACTTTTCGTTTGTCAAAGGCACCGAAATAATCAACATGGGCTACAAATATGAAAATCAAAAAGTTCTTTATTTTTAGGTTAGCGGCCATATTTACCTGATAATTGGATATGGGTGTGTTCTTTATTTCTGTGTCAGTCACTGGAGCATAAAAAATGGTTTGAAAGTAATTTACATATAAATCAAAAAAGATTTATTAAGAAAATTATGTGCACCGGAAGTTTTGGTTCTCTAATAAATTTTTTTAGTCAAATTTCGATTGCGGCAGTTAATAACATCATAAGCAATCCACACAACTTTGTGTTAAAACATATCACAGGAAACTTACTTCACATAGTGTGTCCAGTTTTGCTTATTTTCACCATTAATGAAACCCTGTGTCCTCAAAGATAGCCATGGGCGATAACTAATCCAATTTTTGTGTGAAGGTAGCTCAGACAGTAGGCTGAACACCTGAAGTAAGCAACAAATAAAAATTTCTTGTATTGCTGTCAGGGTGGCTCTTTGTTTGCGGGTACACTTACAGACACTTTTCGCGTTTTTAATGAAGTCAGTATAGATAGGAAACACTTGACGGTAAATTATCACGTTTTTCTCAGACGGGGGCTTACTCGGTTGATATCACCAACACATTTGCATGCCTTTTGCCAAAGGAGTGCTTCCTTAGATTATCCGTCATAACCTGCGCATCCAGTGTCCACCAGCACTTTTGGAAGAGATACCTAAATAGAGCATGCAAGAGACATAGATCCTCATGAGCCCCCGGAACTGCGGGGGCTCATGAAGACCTATGTCTCTTGCAGATGGTTATCAGTTGCTGGAGGTATGGATTATCATGACGGAGCAAAGCGAAAACACATGTGTACACAAACGACCCTTTATCATTCGCACGTGTGATTGTAGGGGGAAAACAACAGGCGTGTGGAACAGACATAGTCAGGTTAGATGTTCGCGTGCATAATTTTTTGAAGTGCCGTTGCACTGTTATTGCCGTACTTACGGTCTGTGAGAGTGCGCGTGGACTGACACAATACAAATTAGATAGCATAGCTTACTAGACCTGTTGTAGTCAGCCTCTTGTTTTTAATACCCGCGTCGACTACGTTAAGACTGTTGAGATCATGACGCTACAGCGGCTCTGACGTCACGATTGAATTTCATCTGCTGTTTGTCTGGTAAAAAAAAAAAAAAAAAAGCTGAAAATTCAGGAGTGCTCTGTGTGTTATTCCAACTGCCATTTCAGTCAGGCTGCCGGCCACTAATTTAGCAAAACACTGTCAGCTAGATAGAAATAAATGTTCTGCGTTGATACCAATCGAGAAAAGGCATTTTTCTATACAAATAGCGGTACACAACAGACAAGTTAACCCTTTAACTCATTCGAGAATTATACACGCGAACTAAGTGCCAAGGGACGTCAAATCTAATAGTAGGAGTATCGTCCTGTTGTTGGTCGTATCAAAAACATACCTGAGAACTCAGGATATGTTACTCCGTGGCATTTAGCCTGAACACTAAAGTATGTTACCTTGTCTCGGCCGTCTCGGTTACTCTAGGATACAAGTAACATCATCCGCGTTCTTTACTGAATTGTTGTGAGAGTTGTCACAGTAGTTTATGTCTGGTTGAAAAGCTGAGAACAGTTTTTATATCACCCCTCGGGCCTACGACGGCCGCAGTGGGCCCGAAGACGTTTTGCTACCGTGGGGTGTATTACCGGAGGACGAGATAAAAGAAGAACGCTAGGTGTTCGTATTGGTTTCCAATGTGAAACAACAGAACCTGTTCTTTCAGCAGTAGGACCTGTTCCTGTTCGGCGAGAAAAAAAAAGTGGTCCGGAAAAGACCTCGAGAGAAGTCTTGAAGGACGAAAAGTGTCACCTGTCATTAAAGACCATCATTTAGGTGGCCACAGCCACCTAATGATGGTCTTTAATGACAGGTATTCTCTCATAAGGGTGGTCGCTCAAAACAGGTTCTCCTGTGCACAGCAGTGATGCAGAACTTTATACGTGTACATACCTACTTGCTGATGGTTGTTCTCAGAATGGCTTAATTTGGGTTAGGTTTTTGTCATTCCTTTCGGCTGATGGTGATGATGGTCAATGTTTTTGTCGTGTAGTCGTTCCCTAAAATCGCTCGCCCTTGATTAATTCCTTGGTGGGGTTGTCTACTTTTTAGTTCCTAGGGTCACCATGTCTAACCCCTGTAAGGTGGGTTCTACTTTTTGGGGGGTTTGTATTTCTGTCTTTCTGGTCCATTCATCTGTAATTTTCTTTTGAAATTCTCCCTCCTGTCTGCGCTTCTTGCAGTTTTTTTCTTCATTTAGCGCAGGCACGTCCTGAGAAGGCCTTTGTCGCTTGCGGGACGTAAAACAATCTATACTCACTCACTCACTCCCTTGATTAATTGTTTAGTGCATTGTACGTCGATATTGATTAAGGGTTGTGCCGTAGTGCTCATTTCCAGCTACTGCAAGCTAATCAGGGCACAACCCGTGGTATTGGGTTGATCCTGCTTCTACATTCTGTGGCAGGGATAGAGGTGTTCCGTAAATCAGAAGTAGGTCACAAACTGCGGGACTTTTGACGGGAAGAGTGGATTAACTCGATGGCTGTGGTTTAGCGCTTTTTTCCTGTAGAAATCATCGCGACTAAAAAGCGCCACCGACAGTCTGAGGGTTAAAAGCCCGTACAAGCAATCGATATCGCATTTTTGTTGTTGTTGTTGTTGTTGTTGTTGTTGTTGTCCTGGCGGCTTTTAATCCTGTTTTCGTCGAAAGACAGCAAGTTTAACTTGACCTGCTGCTGATTTCCCATCATCGTCTATTTCGAACTGAGAGAGTTTTACATTGTCTGTTAGTGTCGAGTCTTTTAACACGTTCTACCCAATGACCCAAATCCCCAGATTTTGAAGTTGCCCTATGACTAAGGACGGAATTAAAATTCTAGAGACAGATCGAGCATGATAGTTCAAGGGTGGTGCCAGAATAGCTTGGCGCCTATAGGCGCCAAGCTATTCTGGTACCACCCTTGAACTATCATGCTCGATCCATGTCTTGTTGTGGTGTGTCGGGGCTGAATGGGTAAACCGAACTGCTTGCTAACATGCATGGGGATGAACACATATTCGGAGTTTGGAGTGTTGCCGGTAGTCGCTTATGGTACAAGTTGGTTATCCGCCGTGAGTTCGCTCTCGCCCGTCACTGTTGTGAGTCAAAAACACGATGACGAAAACGCAAAGGACAGTAACTCGGACATGTACTGACACCGTCAGAAACTTGCGCGTTACCAGCAAGATAGATCTTACGACAGCTGCAACAAAACCTGTTCTGAGCGACCACCCTTTTGAGAGAGCACCTGTCATTAAAGACCACTGATCCCTTAGGTGTCTTTAATGACAGGTGGCACATTTTGCTCTTCAATATTTTTTCTCTTTTGAGACAGTTTTTCCTGCAAAAAGTCGTACTGCCGGTATAAACGAGTTAGTTATTCGGGTTTAACGCCGAGCAGGCAACTAAGGACATCTCACGGCAGTATAAACGATCATGTGCAAGAGGCATAGATTCGCATACGCACCTGCTGCAGCAGGTGCTTATGAGAATCTGTACTTATTGCGCGTGGAGATTTACTCGACTACATCCTCAAGTCGAGTAAGTCATTTCGGGTGTCGAAAACCAGAGGCGTTGGGTCGGGAACGTATTTTTACGATGTGTATCAGTCAACAGCACTGCACTGCGAATGCTAAAGACAGTGACCGTATTTTGTGAAAAGCGAGATTTTCAACGTATTACAATGAAAAGCGAGATTTTTACAAGTATGGATTTATTGTGTTTTGCCTTCACGGCAATAAGTAAATGAACAGAATAAAGAAATATTGTACATTAATTAACATCGTGAAACACTTTGCTTTTCCAGACAGATAGCAAGCCACAGACCTTTTTACACTTGTGCAAGCCTTGTGTGTGAAGCCTATGACTGGAGTTGCCAGCGAGCACACATGGTCTGTCATCTCTGAGTAATTGTGCCCTTTGGCCCGAGTGGTAAAGGGGCCATGTGGTGCCAGTTAGCGTGCACGGGATACACATCAGTACAGTAGCGCGTCATTAATCCTAGTCTTAACCCATTAAACCCCAAACTGCAGTTCCTAAATTTTGGAAGTTTCACCTAACGACTATATACCAATTGTAGGAGATTGATCATCGATGATAATTCAAGGGTAGTGCCAGATCCGCTTGGATTAGGCGCCAAGCTGATCCCTGGCACTGCCCTTGAATTATGGTCGATCCGGCCCGTCTCCTGCTCACGGCATGTGCGTCGGAGCTAAATGGTGAGCATGGGTGAGTTCCCTGATAATGAGGATGCTGATGATGTCAGTCGCTACCAGCAAGAGGAGTAGATCCTCGTCCCTGCAGCCTGCACGGGCGCATGAGGATCTATGCCTCTTGGAGATGCAACACCGTATGAACTGCTGTAGTCCATGCCGTACACACGTGTGTCTTGTCAGTGCCCAATATTCTCCACACACGTAGTGACTGTTACTTTGTTGATGAGCTCAATCTATCTGCAAGGAGCACAGGTACAGATGTGGCCCTGCATCGCATGTCCCGTGGGTATTGGCAGTTTTGGGCTTCTGTTGGGTATATTGCGAATGGCCTCGAAAACAACAGCAACACCAATACCAACAAAAATTGCATTGTGCCTGAATTGAGTTTGAATTGATCATTATTTGATCAGTTCATTCTTTAACTTATATCATACTGAGGCTAAAAGCTTCAAATTTGTACACTGCCATATGCAAGCTACACTATAGTACTTACAGATAAGATATAGACCAATTGCTTTAGTTGAGTTCAAGGCGGCAAGCTATTCTGGCACTACCCTTAAACTATTTTAGTCAAACTTGTTTCACACACTGGTGTCACGTATTCCAAATGACTAAGGGTTTTACGCCAAAGACACATCCCCTTTCCTATGCTCCTCCCCCCCCCCCCCCTTCTCCTCTCCCGCTCCCACTCAGTGCACCCCCACAACGCCACGCCCCTGTGCCTTCTTCAATCACTTCAAGCAAGAAAGTGCTTTAGCTTATGATACTCTTTGTTTCAAGTTTGAGCGCAGCTAACAAACCAATTCTCGTCAGTATTATCATGTTCCGTATTGTATCATTGTATTGGATTGGATTGTAACAAGGCAGTCTCCGCATCTGTTCACTATTTACATGCTGCTGATCAGTGTTATTTCAGCTTACGAATGCCGCGCTGTGTTTCAGCCGACGTAGGTGCCGGCATTACTTACAACTTGCAGTTCCAGAATAAGTGACCTGTCATTCGAGACGCTGAGTGGACAGAAAAAGAGTGTAAGGAAATATGCCCGTAATTCCAGGAGGTGGTGACGTGACGCCAGATCTATTCCCAGTCAGTCCTGACACAGAAACTGAAGCCAGTACAGAGGAGCGCACGTGCCGCATGTTTCTAGCCGGTATACCTACCCACTGATCTGCAGAATGCATACCCGGTCGGTGCGAGCCGGCGTCGAATGCCCTTGGCCCGCGCACAGCCGAGGACCTTTTGCGCTCCGGGTAGACTGATAATCAGTTACGTGTCCACAGGATTTGGTAGAGAACGCGTTTTTACTGTGTGTGTCGATGTCATACAGTAAAGTTCTCTGTTGATCACTATTTATATGTTAGTCCTCTAAAGACTATAAACCAGTTCAGAAGACAGATCGATCATGATAGTTCAAGGGCGGTATCAGAACAGCACGGCGGCGCCTATAGGCGCCGAGCTTTTCTGGCACCACCCTTGAACTATTGTCGTCGATCCATCACATTGTGCAAGTTTATCAGGGCTTAATGCGTTTCTCGTCAATTTTTTTGTGTTACAGACTTGAAGACAAGCCGCCATCCACAGCAAAGAAAACGAGAAAGAACTCCGTGAGTATATTTTCCTTTGATGCTTCAAAACAAAGAAAGAAACAAACAAAACAAGAAAAGAAGCAAACCAACCAACCATTCAAGCAAACATATGGCAAACAGCGCGTCGGACACTATCAATTTTACCAGGGAAAACTGACGGCCAGGGAGAACTGACCATAACTGTCCCTTTTCCAAGAGGACAAGATTCATCACCGCTAATGTCCAGATCATTCAGTTGTCGCGGTGGATCTTGTCTATAAGCGGCGGGACAGTGAGGGTTGGGTTCACTGAGTGTTTAGTTTTTCCAGTTTAGTAATATGTTTGCCGCGTTATAAATACATTGTATAGAAAACTTATACATTCAAAACGAACGTCACAAACACAACACTCTAATGCATGTAGGATTAGAATTAGAACAACTGCACACAATAATAAAATAAGCAAGCAAAACCAAACAAGCAAACAAACTCCAAGGATTTTCTCAGGTTAAATATCCACTTCCTGTCTTGCCATTGCGGATTGTTTGTCGGGGTTCGAGATTGAATCTCTTTAGATTTCATTGGCAAACAGTAACATTTTTTCAGTGCACGATAATACACACTCTGAAAAAACAAACAGC
This sequence comes from Semisulcospira habei, assembly GCA_036245525.1. Lineage (NCBI taxonomy): Eukaryota > Metazoa > Mollusca > Gastropoda > Semisulcospiridae > Semisulcospira > Semisulcospira habei. The sequence continues at coordinate 28,167,540 of BTPG01000005.1, forward strand.
CTACACCTTATTGTGTAGAAAGTGTCACATTTGTACTTTAAAATGCGCTGTATGGTGTGAACGTTTATAACATCGGCGGAGAAAGTGCAACATTCGAAAATAAGAAAAAATGATCAACAAACACCCCATTACGATTTCTTCAGGATGTTTTTTTTTTTTTTTTTAACCGTTTTTTAAATTTATAATTTATTTTTAAACCACTTGTGCATACGGCCATCGGTACTGTTTGCAGTACATCACTCACACTGTTTGCAGTACCGGTGGCTACATGCACAACAGTTTTACGGAGGGCTGGGCGTTCTCAGTCATCCGCGACACCTCCCCTTTTCTTTGATTCCTGGGCTATAATTAAAGATGATTTTTCATTCATTTATTCGTGTGACTACACCTCTACTCTCCACTTCTCCACTTCACACGCCTTTTACACACAAAGTGGGATGTTGCTGCTGCTGCTATGAATCCGTAATAGCCGATTTAATCAGCAAAAGGCATAGATTATCATACGCCACTGCCGCGTTTGCAGTGGCTCATGAGGATCTATACCTTTTACTAATGGAATTTCGCACACGCTGTCTGATTAGAATCGTCTCTTGCAAACAGAAGATACAAGTATTGGATAAAAGATGGTTTTTCATATTAGATACTTATCAGTTTTTGAGATGTTTGTGAAAGCAGCCGAAGACATCACAAACCAAAAAAAAAAAAAAAAAACCCAGGCTAAGCGTAGCCAGCAAGGGACACATACATTTAATTTTATGAGTCCCTGCAGCCTGCACGTGCTAATGAATAGCTGTGTCCCCAGCAGACGCAAGAGGGCCTTTTACTCCTGGCAGTAACTGAATTCTGGAGGGTGTGGAGAGTGGACTGAGAGCAATAAAGGTGTGTTTCGCTAGAAGATACGCCTCTGAAGGGCTAGATTTTATCACTGATGTTTTGACAGTTGATCAAGTGCATCAGCACATACAGTGAAGGGAGTTCACCCAAATAAATGTCTTTTTTACGTTTCTGCGTGTGTCAAAACTATGCAAATATAAAAACCGTAAATTAGGCGAACGTGGCCTTTATGTGATAAAACTGTTCACGAAACAAGTGTTTGTAACTTTCAGAATGATTATGCGTCTCAGGTTTGAAGAAAAAAAAGTGTTATGATATGCCGATGATGCAATACTGATCATCGGATAGTGCACAGTCAGGAACCATGCTCTCAAAGATAAGGAACTGGAAAGCTGGACAATAGAGTTCTGAAGAAGCAGATTGTATTTTGACAGGATAGGTGACTATCACAATGATCGGCTCCCTCCATTCGCTACCGCTGACCAGCGGTAGCGGGTCGAGGGAGATAAGCAGTATGGTCGGTTGATCCAGGTGCATCAGGTCACGTTATATATTGAAATTGGGCAGTTTAGGCAGTAAGAGGGCCGGTGTTTTTAAAAATAATTTTTGCCTTGTTTGAAAATTTGTAGTAGGGCTGAATGTTGGAATTTGCTGGAAATGTCTGGTTAGATGAACAAGACATGTTTGGTGCTTTGATTCATACCATCCTGAGCTTATCCAGTGGACAATTGTGGGCCTATGTCGAGTTGTCGTTGACGTAGTGATTTGAGGGGCACACTGATTTCAGCTGTGCTTGGGTGTTGGGTTGGTAAGGCCGGAATCGGGTTCATAGCCAAGAAATGAGACTGTCAATGTGCTTGTTTTTTTTTTTTTTTTTTAATTTTGTGCAGGGCAAATGTGCAGCTAGTAGGCGGTAGCGTTTTTTTCAGGGGATTGAAATATTAGGGGATGCCTGGGACTGACTATGGCTAAGAGACTGGACAGTACGGAAACTGCACTGTGTTCCGTGGCCATCAGCGGATACCAGTACAGTAAAGGGAGTTCACCCAGCGTTCACCCAAGTATAGAAACCGCAAATTATGCAAAAGTGGTCCTGCCTATCTGAAAAAAAAATGTTCCTGATACAAGTGGTTGTGTTTGTTATTTAAACTCATTCGAGATGTGCCGCCTACGGATACGCGGCACGTTTCGAATGAGTGTTCATAACATGTCTCACTTTAATTTTTTTAAATTTTTTTTAAAAAGATATTTCTATAATATTGTTTAAATAATAAGGGAAATTTCTCAACATTGGACAAACAAGTAGATGATACCTTTACTGACCTCGTCTGCCTTACTTCAGCTAATGGCCAGGCCACGAGATTAAGTACGAAGCATAAAGTATGAGACGCACCGTATCCTGTACTATTGACAATTTTTACAAACACGACAAAGTAACACACACGCCCACACCTAAAACAAAAGGTAGATCTAGAGCGTTTTAAGATGCCCTTGGGGTAAAAGTGCAATTGGGGTAAAAGTGCAAGTTCGAGAATCGAGTTCAGGAAGAAAAGGAACTATAAAGCAAATAGACTATGTGATTCTGGGGGGGAAAAAACCCCAGCTGCTTCAAACTTCTTACAGAACTAGATCCACAATAGCCCCAGTAAAGGGTGCAGTTTCTTATAATGATATATACTTCGTGCTTGTGTTCTTTTATGTCCGCGCTTTTTAGTACGTTCAGTTTTAGATACTTCGTAATTGCAAATACGAACAAGTACAGGTAACCTGAAGGTTGCTTTTTTTTTTTTTTTTTTTTTTTTTTTTCCACTTTCTGGTCCCTCAAGTGCAGGACAAATGCATTTATGTTCAAGAATTCTGAAGGATGCTTTCACCCTTTATTTACGACTCCCAAACCCCTCCCATGGGATCCAAGCCTCTTGCTGGATCCGCCCGCTTCTAATTTCTCGGTCTTTCAGTCTGCTTTAGAAACGTAGTTCATGGCCGCTGTCAGCGAAGGGGTTAAAGTTGCTTTGTACAGTTCAAATGATGGGGTGTAGGCCATATTTGCCGACGCAAAGCGGAACCGATTGTAAATTTGCCTGGAGAGAAATGTTGAAAGACCAGATAAGGTTAGGGGTTTGATGATGTGATGAGACATCGTGTCAAACAGTGCTTGGGAAATAGAGTAAAAGAGGTAGAAGAGTACCTCGTGTCTACATGTTACCGTGACGCACCACCACAAATAGAGCTTGGACGAGTATGAACGAAATATAAAACGAGTGCAGTTTTCGTAAGTGTAATTGAACTGAAAAGAAATGACAAGATTTACAGATTTGAAGATCTTCTTTAAAATGAGAAAAGACTTGGATTGGCGAAGCGATGTGAATAACCTGGTATATTCAGTACCTTTGCACGGATGATAGTTGCTATTGACAAGATGTTTGAAGATCTTCTTTATATTGTGAAAAGACTTCACATGGATTGACGAGAAGAGGTGACTGATCTGGTATCAACAGTACCTTTGCACTTTGAGGATACACTAATCTGAAACAAATTGTCGACATCAGTGTCCAGGTCTCAAACGCCAGTTAGCAGTTAGAGATGGATCAGCCGTTGTAGTTTAGTGGTATTGCTTTGATCAGCTTGTTCGCAGATTAACTCTTAAACTCCCAGAACTAAATGACTTCCATTCGATAGAATGGAAGTCATTTAGTTTGGGAGTTTACGAGTTAATGGGCAGTATCTGACCAGCTTGACACCAAGAAGGCGCCAAGCTTGTCTAGCGGGACCCTTTGATGTCTTTTGGTCATTCCATCTCCTGCAGCTAGCGGGAGGACATGAGGACGTCTAAGAGATTGTTACATCTTGGTGTTAGACTTTAAAGTGTTAAAGTACGTGTCTTGTTCGTGCGTAGACGTCATACGTTTATTTGTTAGCACCTGTAGGCGGCAGATTCTTGCGAGATATTCGAGGTCAGTCGTCGTACATGGGAGCATCACGCTTCCCATATTTGAGCAACATTGTTCCGGGATGGAAAATTAAGTATCGTGAATCGACCATGATAGTTCAAGGGGCTGATAGTTCAGTGGGCCCGCGCACAGCCGTGCCGCGCCGCCCCACTGCGCTCGACGTCGGCCCGAGGACTTTTGTTAGGCAGGCACACGTCATTCGCTTTTGCACCTGCACTCGTACGCGGCAAAGATCACTCAGCCACAAAAGCAAACGATGGCATCAGTTGTAACTTAAATATCCGGGTGTCATAAGTACCCTGTTGGCTGGCGGGCCGCATTTTTACTCCCAGTAGGTGTCGGCTCCAGTGTATAGAATAAAAAAAGCATTCAAGTAGATAAGTAAACGCGAATATTTGTATTTAATGAATGGACAAAAAATATGAGAGCTTTGTTTGTTTGCTCACTCGCATTTTTTCTCACAGCAGGTGACGAACCCTTGACAAGGTGTAAAATGAATATGGGATAGAGAAGAAAGTGGTGATTTGTATATTCATTTTCTGAGTGAGGGCGAGAGGGCGTAAAGGTACGCCTAATGTTGAACGCGTTTTGTAAAGGCATATGCTGCACTGTGTACGAGTCATACGTAGTAGTAAATACGATGCCAGCATCTGCCTTTATTTGGCAAAAATCTGAAACCAGTATGTCCATATTGAGAAAAGCTAAGGTAATCCCCACAGAACATTGCTGTAGCCTCATTGGTTTGGAGCTGAAGTCGGCTGATGGCAACAGCCCGTGCCCGAGGCACTTTCAGTGGTTATAAAATCGGTAGGTCTGTTCATGACATTGGAACACCGTTCCACTTCTTAATAATAGAAATATCCAGCCTGTCACCCCCCCCCCCCCCCCCCACCCCACCACCTTTATATTCTAACCCGACTTGTCTGTAAAGCAAAGCAACTATTTGAGTTAACGTACTTGTTGTGTACATGGATGCAAAAATAGGGACGACTTTGCAACACTCCTTGAGCCCTGAGGGCGAATTCATCAATTGAGAGTTTTCCTCTGAAGACTGCGTTACACAGTTCAGTAGACAGAACGACCACGACAGTTCAAGATTGGCGCCGAAAGGGCGAATTCATTTCCTCAGACACACTGACCTGATAGTTTAAGGGTGGTGCCAGAATAGCATGGTGCCTGGAGTCCAAGGATGGTGCCAGAATAACTTGGCGCCGCTAGGCACCAAGCTATTCTGGCACTACCCTTGAACTATCATGGTCGATCCGTTAGAGATGATACTGAATCTATTCTGACACCGCCCTTGAACTGTCATGGTACTGCGCCTGGCAGTTGTAGTGTGTCGGGGGCTGAAAGGGTTAACATAGGGTCAACACTTTGGGTGTGTCCCCCGACCAAATGTTGACATTGCTGCAGAGGCTGCTTTGATACAGACGACGTCAGGGCGGGAACGGCGATGGAGAGGGGAGTTGGTCCCTTTACACTTGCTGTAGCATATCTTGTCATACGTACCCGTTCAACCCCGTCGCCAACTGTGGATTGGTGGGTTTTTTTTTTTTTTTTTTTTTTTTTTTAATTTATTTATTTTTGCGTGGAGGCTGGGGTGGTGGGTCACAGAGGAGGTAGAAAGAAAAAAACAAAAAACCTAGGGCAGATCGGGCCATGATATTTTAATGGTGTTGCCGGAACAGCTTGGCGTCCGTTCGAGTTAGAGAGGGTTCAGGATGGTTCAGCACGGTTTGTTAAAGGGTGGTGCCAGAATAGTTTGGCGCCTGTAGGCGCCAAGCTATTCCGGCACCACCCCTGAACTGATTTGCTAAATGTAGTTGAGGCGGGTTCGGACTGGAAAGAGGAAGTTTGTCCAGCACACTTCTGTTCTGCTGTTTTGGCACCATCATAGACATAGAGTTAGAGCTGGAGAGCTAGAGAGAGGAAAACGTTAAAACGTGTAGGGCTTAACTCATTCGCAGCCAGCCGAATCCGGATGCGGCTGGCCGTGAATGAGTTAACGTCTTTTGCCACCACCAAGGTGATTTCAGAGACGGGGCACAGAATAGGGTTTGTATATATTTGTACCTCCCCGGGGGTTCGAACCGACGCACTACCTTAAGTCCGACACTTTGCCACCTGAGCCATCCCCGTCCTCTAGAGAGAGCGAGTTTGCCATCACAGCTGTAGTTAACTTGAGCAATCACGGTCGGTCTGTCACCCGCAACTGGCGTTGGAAGTGAAACGCTTGACTTAACTCATTCTACCCCAACACCGAAATCCTTACATTGTGCCGTTGTCCTCTGAAGACTGCATTGCAGTGCAGGACACATATCGACCATGATAGTTGAAGGGTGATGCCAGAATAGCTTGGCGCCCATAGGCATCACCCTTGAACTATCATGGTCGATCCTTATCTTCCTGTGGTGTGTCTGGGGTAAAATGAGTTAAGTTTTCTTTGCGAAAAAGGTTCGTACACACTTACTAGTAAGTATGCCCACACTCGAGTCATTTGAATTTGCTTCAAGCGTTGGGAAAGCGTCATACTATGTGGGTGGGGGATGCTTGAAGGTATTTTCGCAGATGAAGAAATGTGTTGATGGTTGAGTGGTTGGAGAGGAGAATGTTGATTTTGACGATTTTGGTATCTTAAGGCGTCGTCCCTTTTTTTTCCCCCTTCAAATTCCTGGTCAGTGAAGCATTTTTGGTGAAGTGGTGCTAAGTTCGAATTGAACCATGTAAGAACAAGCGGAAGCCCAAGGGCCTATCTAGAATTTGAGGACGACAACCAAGTTTGGATTTTTTTTTATATCACGGGTTAAAATGAGTTAGCCCCTGCACTGACGAGAAAAGAATAGGACACCACCCAACTTCAAGAGGTATAGATCCTCCTGAGCCCCCGCAATTGCGGGGGCTCATGAGGATCTATACCTCTTGCTGAAACGTTTTTGTATAATCATGCTCCTTTGACAGCTGGGGATTATTTGACGTAGAATTTGCTGTGATTTCAAAAACACATTCTGCGTCCACTGACAGTCAAGTTAAGGGGTTGAAGAAACAACTCCTTTTAATTAAGCAGTTTAATTGTGCGTATTTTATACGTTTCAAAGTCGAAGTCAAATCGTGTGTTGAGGTGGGCCTCAGGTCCGGTCAGGACATTATTTTATACGTGTGATTCAGTGAATTACTGAAACGCGTCTTCAGAAGTGTACGTTAACACATTCTGCCCCGGGAACGAAATCCCCAAATTTTGAAGTTGCCCTCTGAAGGACTGTATTACAGTTCCGGAGACAGATCGAGCATGATGGTTCAAGGGTGGTGCCAGAATAGCTTGGCGCCCATAGGCGCCAAGCTATTCTGGCACCACCCTTGAACTATCATGCTCGAACCATGTCTTGTTGTGGTGTGTCGGGGCTGAATGAGTTAAGTCAGTTTTCGTTTTGCTTTTCCTTTCCTGGGGCGAGTAGGGTTAATATCCTATCTACCGCCACTGCACGCGGACTCAACGTCAAACTACAAAGATCCTCATCCGTCAAGTGAACATGGATCCGAAACGGGTTCAACAAAAGGCATAGATCCTCAACTACGGTGACTCATGAGGATCTATACCTCTTGCAGTTTGGGTGTTGTTCACTTTTCCTCGGCAGTGAACGGGTTAAGGAGACGTGTGAGTGCACTGTTGGAGATGGTGACTGTCGGTAAGATTTATCTGCCATGGCACACTAATTAACCCTTTGCGTGTCGGTAGCGTTTTTTTCGCGATGATTCCTACAGGAACAAAAAAAACCGCTACCGACTCTCAAAGGGTTAACATGTTTGTGCGTTTGTTTCCTGGTTTGAAGAGACAACGAAAACGAAGTCATGTCAAGTTTACACGTCGTATTAGATCTTCAATGTAATATTAAAATATTAAATCGCTTCTGAGTGCAAATTTTGTTAATTCCTTTCCTGTTTGGGTGTGTGTGTGTGTGTGTGGAGGGGGGGGGGGGGGTTACTTGGACACGCCCATGTAATATTGAAGATAGTATAGATCAGATTGTGTTCCTTGGCACACTAATTAAAACGTTTGTTTGTTTATTACTGTGTTGTTTCCTTGTTTGTCTGGAGAGCCAATGAAAACAAAAGTCGTGTTTGACTGACATTTCAGATTAGAGCTTGCATTTTTGCTTTCGACTTGTTGCTTTTTCCTCTTTACAAATTTAAAATATAAAGTAGTCATGTGAGTCATTCGACCTTGCTGTTATGTATTTATAGAGATATATATGCAACGTGCATTTTATTTATTTTATATATCTGTCATTATTTTATATATCTGTCTGTCGCCTTTCTTCAGATTTGAGATTAAAATCTTCGCTTTCTTGAATATCTAAAGTCTCTCACGAAACCAACTACCTGTGCAAGCGGCATAGATTCTCATGAGCCCCTGCAGAGCAAGGGCTCACGAGAATCTATGCCTCTTGTAGGCATTTGTAAGCTCCATTTACACCCTGAAATTGAGGACGGCTGTGTGATCCTGGCTTGTAAAATCAACGTCTGTGGATGATTTGCAAGATTTCTAAGATTTCTAAGTTATGGCGTTTTAATCTCTTAACCGCCGTGGCAAGAAGAACGCAACCCAGCTGCAAGAGACATAAACCCTCATGAGCTCCCGCGATAGCGGGGGCTCATGAGGATTTATGTCTCTTGTTAGTCACATGTATTTTATGCCTATTTCTGGTTCCATTTAATCTGTGATCCGTACGCGAATGTCGGTCCGCTTACAGTGGGTTCAGACGCGAAATTTGTGAACATTGGCAGCGAGTTGGTTAAACTGCATTGGGATTGTAAAGTCATGATTGGGTCAATCGTTTACAAAGGCACATCAGGACTTTAAAGATTGAGACATTTACTCTGCTGATAGCTTTAGAGCTCGGGGCAAGATTGTTAATCGTTTCTCGGCCAGTGGACATGAGGTCATAAAACTCATCATCTCTTTCCATTTTCAAATCCAAGCTTAAAACACACCTTTTCTCTGTTGCATATACGTAAAGACCATTTTGTCTGCCGGCTCATCATGCGTGTGTGTGTGTATGTGTGTGGTGTGAGTTTTCGCCCTTGTAAATTAATGTATTTTTTTGTTGTATGTGCTTGTTTGTGTATTCTGCTTCACTGTTTCATTACTGTGATTGTAGAGCGCCTAGAGCACCTTGGTGATTAGGCGCTATAAAATTACCTTTATTATTATTATTAAAACTGCCAGTGGCCGTAATATTTCTAAAACTGTACTTCGTCGATTAGTGGGGATTTGCATACAGCCTTTAACTCTTTTAGCCCCAATTAAGGTCCCATTTCCCAAATTTTGGAAGTGTTACTTATCGACTGTGTACCTGTTGCAGGAGGTGGATTCACCATGATAATTCAAGGGTGGTGCCAGATTAGCTTGGTGCCTGAAGGCGCCAAGCTGATCTGGCACAACCCTTGAATTATCATGGTCAATCAATGTCCTGCTGTAGGGATTTGGGGCTAAAAGGGTTAAATCATTATCTGATCAGAAACGCACATCCCTTCAAACACCCTCCCCCCCCCCCCCACTCCCTTACTACCCCCCCCCCCCCCCATCCCTTTCGCGCCTTTCTTTCTCCCCTCTTCCCTCCCTCCGTCCCCCTGCTCTCTCGTTCCCCGACATTATTTGGACTGGACACACTTGCAAGCGTAAAAACGTTTTAAAGGGAATAGCGCCCCCCCCCCCACCCCCCTACCCCCAATTTTGATTCTTTGTCCTCCCTCCCCCCCCCCCCCCCCCCCTTTCTCCTTCCGTATCGCTTGCGACACATTCGTAAGGACAAAAACGTTAGTAGGGAATACACAAGACAAATTTGTCAGGGCGGAAAGCTTTTTACGGTATGTTTTAGAGGGAAATGCTGTCGACACGTTGTCAAAGGGCAGAAAGTTTGCCATCATAGGTTTGCAGTTGGCGAGCCCGGCTGATCCCTTCTTTTCTCGCCCGTAACCCCTGTCTATTGCTGCCGGCTCGAAAAGTCAACATTTTTTCTTCTTTGTGTCCTGACCCTGTAGCCAACACCTCAGTTCTAACTGCAAGAGGCATAGATTCTCATAAGCCCAGGGGCTTATGAGAATCTATGCCTCTTGCTGTCCAAAATTTAACTCAAATTATTGTTCTCAGATTAAGTATTCGACTAACATATTTTTGGTGCGTGTGTGTGTTTAAATAGGTTTCTCGGTCGGACTGTTCGTTTAGTAAGAGACATAGAGTCACATGAGCCCTGCAGCCTCAGGGGCTAGTGAGAATCTGTGCCTCTTGCGGACAGTGAAATCAGCATGTCTGTTCCTCCAGAAACGTGCGGTACGGAGATATGGGATTACGAAGAGGCCAATATGTTTTTGTGTCGCGTGCGTGCGCAAGTCACTGTAAACCGGATTTGCTCTCTCGCTTTCTCTGTTTAATGCAGACATTGGAGAAGAGTTACATTGCCTTTCATTTTCAGAGCCAAATGAAATATGTCACAAGCTAAAATCAACTTTAAATCATTTTCAGAGCCAAATCAAATATGTCACATGACGAAGTAAACTTTAAAAGTTTACCGCTATATTAGTCGGAAAAAAGGTTTAAATGTATTCACTGCATTACCTTAGTATTAGGTGACAAAAAACGGAAGTGGGTAGTACTCTTCGTTAGAAGTATGGGTGTAATGTGTGTCACTGATGTGTATAAAATCACAAAAAGTGGGCATTGTATTGGATCACACAAACGTCTGACACGTATTAGTATAATTATATTTTTCTGTATACAGTGACACACAATTTTGTGTCATCTAAGGGTCATTCGTAACCTCTTACGTCTCTCACGAAGTTTGATTCTGTTAAGACACCATTACAATTTAGAGTCGTTTTCTTAAGCACATTGTATCAGTCATGCAAGCTGGTTCGACCACTGTGTTCAATGGTCGTAGTAAAGTGACCAACTGCGTCTCATTGCATGCTGTCGTTGAACCATCCCGGCTGACTTTTGAACTCTTGGCGCCGGGATTGGAAGTCACAGACTACAACTTGTGATGATCTTTAACCCATTGACTGTCGGTAGCGCTTTTTGTCGAGGTGATTCCGGCGCTACCGGCAGCCAAAGGGTACAGTCTGTCTCAAAGGATTAGATCTAGCACCACCGATATGGTCTTTGTGCTGAGACAGCTACAGGAGAAGTGCCGCGAGCAGAACAAAGGGCTGTACGTAACATTTGTCGACCTAACAAAAGCGTTCGACACTGTGAGCAGGCAAGGCATGTGGCAGATCCTGGAGCGACTTGGCTGTCCCCCAAAGTTCCTCAACATGATTGTCCAGCTACACGAGGACCAGCAAGGCCAGGTCAGACTCAACAATGACCTCTCAGAACCATTCCCTATTCTCAACGGCGTAAAGCAGGGCTGCGTGCTGGCACCGACCCTCTTCACCATCTTTTTTAGCATGATGTTGAAGCAGGCCACAGCGGACCTCGATGATGACGATGCAGTGTACATCAGGTATCGTCTCGATGGCAGCCTGTTCAACCTCAGACGACTGCAGGCCCACACGAAAACCCTAGACCAACTGATTCGTGAGCTGCTTTTTGCTGATGATGCTGCCCTCGTTGCACACACAGAGAGAGCCCTGCAGCGCATCACGTCTTGCTTCGCAGATGCTGCCCAGCTCTTTGGACTCGAGGTCAGTCTGAAAAAGACAGAGGTCCTCCATCAGCCGGCACCCAAGACAGTGTATCGCCCTCCTCACATCACCATTGGCGAGTCTGAACTAAAGTCAGTGCACCAGTTTACTTACCTTGGCTGCATTATCACGTCGGACGCCAAGCTGGACAAGGAGCTTGACAGCAGGCTGGCAAAAGCGAACAGTGCTTTCGGGCGACTTTTCAAGCGGGTGTGGCACAATCAACAGCTGAAAACAGGCACCAAGTTCAGCGTGTACAGAGCTGTGGTCCTCACCACCCTGCTGTATGGTTCCGAGTCCTGGGCCCTCTACCGCAGCCAACTACGACTCCTCGAACGCTTCCACCAGCGCTGCCTGCGTACCATCCTGGGCATTCACTGGAGTGACTATGTCACCAACGTCGAGGTCCTTGAACAGGCTGAAACTGTGAGCATCGAGGCTTTGCTGCTGCGGACACAGCTCCGCTGGGCGGGGCATGTCTCCAGGATGGAGGATCATCGCCTACCAAAGATCACCCTGTTCGGCGAGCTTGCTTCTGGACACCGTGACAGAGGGGCACCAAAGAAGAGATACAAAGACTGTCTCAAGAAGTCGCTTAGTGCCTGCCAAATCGACCACCACCAGTGGTTTTCGCTTGCTGCGGACCGTGACACCTGGCGCTCCACCATTTACAAGGCAGCTGTCTCCTTTGAGGACTCTCGCAGAGCTAGCCTTAAGGACAAGCGGCTCAGGAGAAAAAACAGAGATGCCGCAGCTCAGAACCCTGGCCAGACCTTCCCCTGCAGCCACTGCGGTCGAACCTGCCTGTCTCGGATTGGCCTCCGCAGCCACGAACAAGCCTGCAGACGTCGTGGGCAACTCCTATAAAATCTTCGTTCGCGAAGTCAAGCCAAGAGAGATATTTTGTGGAGGCCTGGCAAAGGTGAATTCATAGCCTGGTTTGCTCAAACTCTTTTCCATTGATTTCTATTGAAGACGTTCTCCCACTCTCTTTTTATGTGTTCCACAATTCGTCGCCTGAAATCTGAATACAGCGGTTTTTGTATGGCTTGACACATTGCCGAAGCTCGCGCGTGCCCGGCTTTTGATGGACAGGCGCACGTGCTATTCTGGTTAATTTCATGACGCTTTTCCTCTGCTTGTGACGTCTTTTAAAAGATGCTGTCCATTTATTGGCTGATGTTTTTAGAACCTCGTGTGTTTATATCGGGATGAGGTGATGAAGCTAAATCAGTCACGAAGTGAGTCCACTCCATCTGCCAGAGGCACAGATGCTAATGGTCGCAAACTCCTTCACTGCCGAGAAGAAATGAACACCACCCAAATGCAAGAGGTGTACTGAGGTCCTCAGGAATCCCCGCACTCGTGAGGATCTATGCCTCTTGCTGAATAAATGAATACCACCCAACAGCAAGAGGCATAGATCCTCATGAGCCCGCGCAGTTGCCGGGGTTCATGGGGATCTACGCCTATTGCTGAAACCGCTTTGTATCCATGTTCCTTTGACGCCTGGGAATCTTGACGTTGATTTTACAATTTTAAAACCGCAGTCTGCGCCCACGGGCAGTGAAGGGGAGGAACAGTTCTGTTTAGCTTCTGCCACCAACACAGATACTCATGTTCCATCATCAACTCAGATTTTATTCAGCTTGCGGCACCATGAGCCATACAATCTCGTATTCAGGGGCACATTATAAGTACGGGTAGCAGGGGTTGCTACACGGACTCTTGTAGGCCTGAGGGAGATCAAAGGAACCATTGTACCCCGAAGGCCTGAGGGGTACAATGGTTCCTTTGACCTCCCTCGGGCCTACAAGGGTCCGTGCAGCAAGCCCCTGATACCAATAACGTATTTGTTTTCATTCCTCCACAATTTTCGTAAAAGAAATCAAGAGGAAATCTTCCGATCTGGATCACACCAGACATGACTGACGTCACACAAGAATATACATTATACATAATAGACTTATGACGTAATTTAAAATCTTTCATGATGTTGCCATCTCCAGTAGTATGCCTGTTGTTTCGAACAACACTAAGTAACCTTCTACTTTAGAACATTTTGGTGATCTTTTATAAAAAGAACACTGGCACCCAAGACGCCTCAGAAAGAGGGCTACAAAAAGTCCACCATTAGTCACTACAAGGGTTTTTGTACCTCGGTCACATGGTACGGTTTGCGCTAAACGGATTGGTCGTGTGACGTAGGGATGAACACAATAGAATATATACGCCTCTTGCTGGCTAAGATCGACTTTGCGCTTCCTCAAATTGGGGCTGTTGTTTGGGTTTACACATAAAACTGTATCTGTGCCTTCCATATATGGAAACTTGTACAGCAGAACCTGTTTTGAGCAACCTCTTTTCTAGAGAAAAATAAAATGTTTTTAAAAAACGGGTGCCGTTTCAAGAGAACAAACGAACAAAAAGCGTCACCTGTCATTAAAGACCATCATGTAGGTGGCTACAGCCATGGGACGCTACAGCCACCTAAATGATGGTCTTTAATGACAGGTAATCTCTCATAAGGGTGATCGCGCAAAACAGGTACTACTGTATTGTCTGTCCGAAGTTGCTTTGTGCTGGTCTGAGTGCGCTAGGATGAATGGCCGCTTTGCCTTTTGACGTAGATTTTGTGCATTTTCAGATCGCGGTCTGATAGATTTTCGTGCGGGCGGGGTTGAATTACAATCGATAGGTGGCTGGGAAGTTTGCTGCGAGCGAGGTGTAATGATTTCACGTTTGGAAGGTGTTGATTAAGAGGAGTCACTGTCGTCACAGATCTGACGCAGACCTAGACGTCAGATTTAAGCCATTCACTTTAGGCTGAAGTCCCTTTAGAAATTTAGCCCGTTGGCTGTCGGTAGCGCTTTTTGTCACGATGTTTCCTGGAGGAATCATCGCGACAATAAGCGCTACTAACAGCCAGAATATTTTTATTTTAATTTTATTTTTTATGAGTACCGTATGCCCGAGTTTCTTACGACCGCATACGTTTACTCTTTTAAGTTCAACTGTTTGGAAAACTTTTACTTATTATGGTTGTGGACTAGCATGGTGTGCTTTATAAAAGGAATTATGGTATGTTATTAGCAGGTTTCAAAAAAATAGGCGTGAGTTAATGTTTGTTCTGTTTGGCTCGTAAGTCGTAGTCTCTTGCAAGCATAGATCACCGTACACTGGCTTCTGCATTGAGTCGGCATGTTGAAGGTATACGACAGCTAACTCATTTGAGACGGGCCGCATCCGGATACGCTGCGTAAAGCCGCGTATCCGGATGCGCCACTTCTCGGATGTGTCAATCCACTTTTGTGAAGAGCGAGGTTTTCGTTGTATGACAAAGGAAATCTCGCTTTTCACAACAACAAAAATGGATTTGCTTTCTTTTGATCTCGCAGAACAGTATGCCTTATGCCATCCTGGGGCCGATTGCAGGAACATTTCCCAGAAACAGTCCGCCGTAGTTCTACTGACTTCGAATCTTTGTCTTATTTTTATGTACACTTTCCAGCAATAGTCTAGATAATCAGGGGCGGATCTGGGGTTGGGGGGTTTGGGGGGGGGGATCCTAGGGGTCCGGAATCGACCCTTCAGACCCAAAACTCTTTAAAATGCTATAACAAAGTCCCTTTTTGGGATGTGTGGACCCCCCCCTTCCCCCCCCCCACCCCCCGAATGGTGAGAGTCTTAACACGCACGCGCCTCCTCCTCCCCCCTCCCCCCCCAAAAAAAAAAATCTGCCCGCTTTTAAAAAAAAAAAATTTCGGTCTCTGGAAGCAAGGTCTAGCGTCGGGGAGACCTTTTGTATCGTTGAAGGTCCCAAACAAAAAGTTGGAATCCCCCCCCCCCCCTAGAGGTAACTGATCCGCCCCTGATAATGAACCAGCCCCCCCCCCCCCGCCCCCCACTCCTACATCTCCCATCCCCCATCATCCCCCCTCGTTCTCCGCTTTTCTTCTCTTCCTTGTTGAACCTCCTCATGTTCCTAGCCAGTATCGGATGGCGTGTTGTTCTTGTGCACCTGAGCTCTGGAGTTGGAATTGAATTTACGTTTAACTCATTCGCGGCCAGCCGCATCCTTCACTAGCAGTCAACACGATCCAACTGCAAGAGACATAGATTTTCATGAGCCCCCGCGACTGCGGAGGCTCATTAGGATCTGTGCCTCTTGCCGAGATCAGTTTGTATCCACATTTCTTGGACGGCTGCAGGTTTTGGTCGTTCAGTGAACGATTCGGAAACAAAAATTGCATCTCAAGTGGCAGCTTACAGCTCTTTTCAGCTTTTTCTCTCCGTTAATTAACTCATTCGAGACGTGATGTATCCGGATACGCGGCATAAAGCCGCGTATTCGGATGCATTACGTTTCGAATGTATTAACCCATTCAGCCCAGACGCGCCTGTCGGCGCCAAGCTAATCTGGCACTACCCTTGAATTATCATGGTCGATCCATCTCCTGCAACTGGTGCATGTGCATTAAATGACACCTCCAAAATTTGGGAAATACGGCCGTCGGGCTGAATGAGTTAAAGAGAAAGCCTAAGTCTGGTACTGGCAAAGAGCCTGTATACAGGCTACGCTCTATACTCGATGGTAGCGGTTTCAGGCCACTTTATTTCAAGTACAAGCGATGAGTATTTCGCACCCTGACCCTTCGCATCACGTGAATGTCCTGTGTTGTCCCGTGATGTGTTTGTCTTCAGAATGAATGCTTGTGTTTCACGTGAGTGTGCGTGTCAGGTTCAGTTCTCGGCGCTTTGAGCCGATTTACAAAATTTGGTAACGCGCCTTTATAATGACCGGTATTATACATGATCTTGTTCTTCTTCTCGAACGCCGTCACACTTGGATTTTGGCTCTCAAAATGAAATCTGTGGTCTTCTGTAGCGCCTCCACAGGTCCGTACAGTTTCTCTTGTAGAGTGGCGGGCTTCGGCATTATCTCCTCCCTCAGCAGCTGGTGGTTCCCGCAGCCCTGGAGGATGTGATCTATGGTCTGCTCTGCTTCTCCACAAGGGCACAGGGGAGATGGCACGAGGTGGAAGCGTCTGTGCAGGTGGAAATTGAGTCGGTTGTGCTCGGTCCTCAGACGGAAGATGGTCACCTGCTCGTCTGGACAGCTGATGGTAACTGTCTAGGGGCCGTTGTGGTGGTCTGTACACAGACTTAATGATGGTCTTCATCTCTGTGAACATGATCAGAATTAAGTTAAGGATAGGTTATGTATGGGTTCAGCCGTGAGACGTTTCCTGACAAAGGGCACGGACTTCAAACATTCCGTGGATCGCTCCAGCCCGCTGAGTCTGCAAGAGGCGTATATTTTCATGAGCTCGTGCAGTGACAGGGGCTCATGAGAATATATACTGACTTCCATAAAAAACGCGAAAATTTGAAACGTTGTTTCCCATACTAAAACATCTTGACCCTTATCATTCGGGATACACGAGTGTGTGAAATAAGTTTGACTAAAATAGTTCAAGGGTAGTGCCAGAATAGCTTGGCGCCTCTAGGCGCCAAGCTATTCTGGCACCACCCTTGAACTAAAGCCATTGGTCTATATCCTAATGTAAGTACTATAATGTAGCTTGCATATGGCAGTGTACAAATTTGAAGCTTTTAGCCTCAGTATGATATGGGCAAACTGTAAAGAGTAAACTTGTGTAACATGTCACTGGGGGACAAGACTTCAGTGCAATGTAAGAAGTTAGTGCACAGCTCAACATTTACGCCAGTGAGATGCAATGAAAAAAAGGATGCACTGTGCTTTCGCGTTTTTTTTAAATATGTCAGTGTGTGCCCATTTTTTTTTTGCAAAGAGATGTCTCATTGACATTCACAGTGTGAGGTGATTTTCCGGTATCAACATTAACCCTTTGCGTGTCGGTAGCGGTTTTAGTCGCGATGATTCCTGTTGGAATCATGGCGACTAAAACCGCTACCGACACGCAAAGGGTTAAGGCTGCAGCTGCCAGCAATCAGCTACGAGAACACACGCCTTTATGATCGGGGCGGTCCAGCAAAACGGCCCCTTTAGTCCTTACTATTAAGGAACGCTGCCCACGTCTGTCCTTCCTTTAGCGGGGCTCAGCCTACTGTCTTTGACCTGATTCTGATTAAGAAAGAATTCCTATTGCAAGAGGGACATTGTTTTTTGTGTACAGGCAAATTTGCGTCAGTTATCAAAGTGTACCAGTGACGTCATTACTGCGATGTTTGCAGCTAGCAAGATAATAATTTTATGTTACTTCTATTTATAATTATTTTCTCCAGCATCTGTGTACGTGCATTCAGCCCACGTATTTGCATCCACCCTTAAACTGCCCCACCTCTTCAGGTCTGCGGATTTTAACCGAGATGTTTGCGTCAGATTGAGGAATACAATGAGCAGAGTTGTGGCAGCAAGAGGCATAGATTCTCATAAGCCCCTGCTGACGCAAGGGCTTATGAAAATATATGTCTCGTGGTAGATTTTACACAACAAGTTAGAGAACCACCTCTCCAAACGTACAAATTTAAACCAAAATATTTGCCTCAGTTTGAGGCAAACAAAGAGTCGATCTTTGGCAGCAAACGGTATATATTCTCATGAGCCTTACCACTGCAATGGCGCATGGACATCTGCGCCTCTTGCATTTATACGACACTTGCAGAACGAGTCTCTGGCGTCTTCTTTACGACCCTTTCTTGCGAAGACCAGATGAAGCATCTTGTGGCGTAAGTTTCAATTTTATAACGCAAACCCCTCCTCCGCCGCAGTGATACAGATGTATGTATAGATGAGACTTATCCTTTTGCCAGAAAGTAACACAGGTCTTTATAGCTTGTACCGGCTGATGGGGCTCGTGAGAATCTGTGGCTTCTTCAGATTAAAGAACATCGTTCAAGACTTTGTATAAAGAGGACGAGGCGAGGCATCGCGTTTCGAGTGTTGCTAGGTGTGTCGTCCATGTTTGGACAGCGTTCCTTGTCCGTTCCTCTCTGAACTCCTGTCAACTTTGTAACAGATGTAAATGTGATCTGCAAGAGGCATGGATTCTCATGAGCCGCCGCTTTCGCGGGGGCTCATGAGAATCTACGCCTCTTGCAGGTGGATTGTGTTTAATGTTCTGACAGTTGTCGTCTGTTTGCGAGGATGCTTGTGAAGGATGCGTGTCAAAACCGTATTCATATTCAGGTTGTTGCAGCGCACGTGTGTGTCGGAGGATATATATATATTTTTTCTTCTTCTTTTGTTTCACATTTCATTAAAAGATATCCCTGCTATTTTGATCTCGTCTTGTTTAGTTTTGTCATTTTGAAGTACGGTTCCGCTTTATTGACCCTTCTTATGGAAATCCCCAAATGTCGGGAGTTGTCCTTTGAGGATCATGTGACAGTTCATGAGACAGATTGACCGTGAATGTTGAAGGGTGGGGCCAGAATAGCTTGGCGCCTAAAGGCGCCAAGCTGTACTGGCACCGCCCTTGAACTAAATCATCATCGGTGCATATGTTGTTGTATCGAGTCAGTGCTAAATTGTTGAAGAAAAAAATCTTTATTTCGTTCAGCGTCAGCAGACTACAGGCATGTGGGTGTTTCTTTTTTGGCATGGGTGGGATGATGATGATGATGGTGCTGATGCTCAGTGATGATGGTAGTGATGATGATACGTTTAGTTCAGGATTGTTAACTAAGGTAACATTGCCTCTCTGACGAACTGTCTTGCTAACTGTTCTGAGATTTCGACAACAGCTAACAAATGAAACCCAAAGGAAACGAAATAATGAAACAAGAGACAGAGACAGAGATGAAACATGATGATGATGCTGCTGATGATGATGGTAGTGATGGTGGTGATGATAATGATACGTTTAGTTCAGGATTGTTAACTAAGGCAACATTGCCTCTCTGTCAAACTGTCTTGCTATGAGATTTCGACAACAACTAACAAATGAAACCCATAAGAAACGAGAGAGCACTAATGCCGTCCGTCCATCCTTCCATCCGTCGCCCTTGGGTGGGGTTAGGTATTTTTTAGTTCCCAGGGTCACCCTGGTCAGCCCCACAGGGTGGGTTTTTCTCTCTATTCGGGGCATGTGTTCTGTCTACCGTTGTCCATTCACCTGTATTTGCCTTTTTAAAACTCTCCTACTGTCTGCACTGCCTGTAGCTCTTGATATTGGATGTGTGTTGCTAAATGGTCTTAGCTTTATTTAGGCCCATGTTGTAGGTTTATTCAACATATTTGACGGCTGGCGACATACATTCAATTTTCTGTTTAGTTTTTTTTTTTCACAAGCAGTGCAGGCACGTCCTGAGAAAGCCTTGTTGCTGTCGGGACGTTAAGCAATGTACAATCAATCAATCCATCCGTCGCCTCATCCCTCTCAAGATGGAGGTGAGAGGACCGTGCCTTAACGAATACAGCCATCAACCGAAGCCCCGTCACCGCTTCCATCAGAATAACACAAAATTTATTTTTTAAAAACTCTATAACCGTTGCTAGTAGCGCCTGAGGATCTGTGCTTCTTACACACAAGGTTTCGCTGACCGACTGTCTTCTGTGCTAATAAGGAAACTGCGGATTTCAGGGCAGGACTCGCCACACCCCAAAGAATACCTGCCCTTGTTTGCTGTACCGGCTGGACAGGCCAGCATCCATCCCTTCTTTTTCCAAGAGGCATAGATCCTCGCGTGGCCCTGCTGTCGTAGGGCCACATGAGGATCTATGCCTCTTGCAAAACATGACCTAAGAGAATCGTTCTTACTGGCTGGGATCTGTCCCCAGTTTTGTTACACTTCTGCTGTTCAAAGGGCGGGGATGTTGGGGGGTCCGAGTCTAACTGTTGACACAAACTTGGAGCTCGGATGCTGAGATGGGGGTGGGGGGGGGGGGGGGGGGGAGAGAGAGAGAGAGAGACCGAGATGTGATTAACGCGTTTCAGCGACAGCTGTAGACTGAACGGCCTAACCCTCTCCGTTTAAAGGATGGAACACAGATATGAATGAAGAAAAGCATACGATAGATCCGCCACAGCTCGTGGCATAATTCTTTATAAACTCGCGCTAAGCGCTAATACGATGACGTCCCTCCCGCTCAAAAGAGCGCTGATAAGAATTTTGGCACATAACATACATCCTCAACAATTGGGATTAAAAAAAAATTGCTGCAATATTTGAAACAAGAGGCAATATTTGAAACAAGAGGCATAAGATACCTGCGGGGGGCTTATGAGTATCTATGTCTCTTCTAGGTGGCTGTTTGCTTGGGAGAGAGATACGATTGGCGTGTTTCAAGTCCCTGACGCTGCTTCCGTACGTAACGACCTTTTAATATGGGGTCCTTTCAGACTTCTGTCTCTTCTCGTCCCCTCATGTGTGTGAGTTAGTTTGAATCTTACGCAAGCCACTTCGCAAGGATGTATGCATGCAAGATCTAAAGTTGCAGAAATGAGCATCAGTCCTCCGTAACCCGTTAAAGAAAGGAGTTCCACTGTTGCGGGGTACTTTGCTTGATGGCATGCGCAAAATTTATGTTCAGTTATGCAACTTTCCCTGGTGCAGATCACCTTGCACAATGGCTTGTGCAGGATATATGTTCATTCGTGCATCTGATTACAGCGGAGCACCTTCCGCAGCATTTATGCCAGTAGGTTGCCTATGGTTTGCGCATGATTCATGATCACTTTCACAACTGACTCTATGGCACATTACTTTATTTAGTGGCTTGCGCAGGATTTAAGCTCACTCAAAAACGGACCCCTGTCCCACCCTTACACCCACACCTCCGTCCTTCGAAAGTTTGAAACGCGCCCGCTTGCTTGCATGCCCTTTTGAAGGGTACTGTTGTTGGTTTGGCTTTGGTTTATCAAGCACACTCCGTCCAGGCGCCCCTCCCTCTGTCTCGTCTCCCTGACTGTAATGCTGAATTGGGTTTAGTTGAATAATTCTTCCCTCATCCCGCCCAGTGTAGCTGCACAGCAACTGACGTCGAATCGACCGTGATTGTTGGCAACACTCTTGAACAATCACGGTCGAGCTATCTCCTTAACTAGTGTGTAGTCTTTAGACAGCGACTTCCAGATCTCAGAATGTCTTGTTCAAGCCTCAATTGTTTTCTGTAAGGTGCATGGATTCGACCCGTGGGTGGGGCTAGCGACTGCCCACAACATGTGCTTAGGTCTTCTTCTTCTTCTTCCCCCACCCAGGTCTGCCCTGGGGGACTTGGGTGGGGTTAACTACCTTTTAGTTCCCAGGTTCACCCTGGTCAGCCCCACAGGGTGGGTTTTTTCCCTCTATACTGGGGCATGTGTTTCTGTCTACCCTTGGTCCATTCACCTGTATTTTCCTTTTTTAAACTCTCCCTACTGTCTGCGCTGCCTGTAGCTCTTGATATTGGATGTGTGTTGCTAAATGGTCTTATCTTTATTTAGGCCATATGTCGTAGGTTTATTTAACGTATTGGACCGGCTGGCGACATACATTCAATGTTTTGTTTAGGTTTTTTTTTTTGGTTTTTTTTTTTCACAAACAGTGCAGGCACGTCCTGAGAAAGTCTTGTTGCTGTCGGGACGTTAAGCAATGTAAATCAATCAATCAATAATTCTTCTTCTTCTCGAAGGCCGTCACACTTGGAGATGTGCTTAGATGATCTTCGCGTTGTGTTCATGTTTGTTTGTTTGTTTGTTTGTTTGAACGCAACGGTCCCATGTAAATCTTTGCTGCTGTTAGTACAAATGCCCGCACCAAAACAAGCGCGCCGTACGTTTTCCAATCAAGAGTTTAGTTAGACGCTGAAGTTCGCTTTACCTTCCAGTCAGAGAATCACACGGCTAGATTCAGACATTATGATATCAGAAAGTGTCCCATAAAATGGCATGTGGGTCTGTATGCATGCCTTTTTTTTTTTCCTACCTCGTCGCCGCATAAAGCGATTGACGGACCAAAACAAAGTCCAAAATATAATGTTTTATGTTTTATTATCTGTCGCCGTTTTCCAAGCTGTGTGACTTATTGACCCATGGTCATGGCCTCTAGGTCAGGGTGAACGCTCGCTGTACTTTGTTGCCCGATGTTTTTGTTTGATTTTCCGCCCCGGCATCCTATTATATATACTTATCTCTGTCCATAGCACAGTGGCCACTGAAACACAAATAGCATTGAGTGCAAGCAAGAGGCACAGAGTCTTCATGACCCCCCTGCGGCTGCAGAGGGTCATGAAGATCGATGTCACTTGTAGACGGTAAGGTAGTTCGTCGCGTGACACCTGATAACGCCGTCTCCGCCTAGGCGCCACCGCCTTCCGAGATTTGACCATCTCGTCTTGGGTACATCCGCTGATTGCCCTCGGTTGAAAGGTTAAAGGTGTACGACTTGCAAAGTAACACGAAACACGTCTTTCAAGCTGTATGGCCATTGCATCCATATAATGGCCAAAGCTTACCATCTTCACTGCCGAGAAAACGTGAACCCGATCCAACTGCAAGAGGCATAGATCCTCATGAGCCCCCGCGACTGCGGGGGCTCATGAGGATCTATGCCTCTTGCTGAGACCAGTTTGTGTCCATGTTTCTTGGGCGGTTGTGACTTTCGATCGTTGAATGAACACAGATTTCAGAAACAAAAGATGCGGCCATTGGCAGGGAAGGGGTTAATAGACGCGTTTCCTTTTGTTTGCACAGTCTGGAGATGGACGTCCAACGATAGCTCATTGGCAGTTAGAGTACACTGTACTTTTCCCGTCGATTAAAGGAAGTCTTCCAAGCCTTATCGTCATACCTTTTTCGCTAACTTGTGATGGACGTACAATCTGTGAAGTTTGAATGTCTTTAAAGTACCATTACGCGTAAATCTGAATACACATTTCAGCACCATTTGTGTTTATTACGCCTTGTCCACACGCCTGATGAACTTTAACAGCAGTTGGGACACGCAGCAAAAGCGCACGCGTAATCGCACATATTTATTCTGCGCAGCCGTTAGCGTGTCAATCTCTTTTTAGCTGTTTCTCGTGCTGAGAGCGTATTTATGGAACGGAGTGGAGTCATTGTCAGGCTATTGGGTATAAATCGACGTGTGCTGAACTGGATTGACCTGTGTCTAAATGAACCGTAACTAGACCTGTGTGTAGTGTTTCGTAACCATCTGTTACAGAAGTGTATCTTTGAACAGTTACGGCGGTAGTGGGCCTTCAAACGAAAGACATTTCTGCTCGTCTGCTTGTGACTGAGGTTCTACACGAAGTACATCGTTGCGTACAAGGGTCAAGGGGCAGTAGAAAATCTATGTTACGTATGCCTAAACCCTCCGTTACGTGTGCAGCCTCACGTGGATTGTGAAAAGAATGATGGAAATGGCACAGTTGAGGCAATCAAGATATTGATAACCCGTTGTTATCATGATCAATCCATCTCCTGCTGCAGGGTCCTGGGGCTACATGGGTTAACTTGGGTGCTAGACAAGCATGGCACCTTTAGGCGGCAGGCTGTTTTGCCTTGTGAAGGCATGACAACAGTTTCCGTGTTAGTGAAAAGGAAGATTTTCATTGCAATACCGTGAAAATCTTGATTTTTATTTTTTTTATTTTAAACTAAAATGGACTTACTGCGTTACTGTGAAAAGCGAGATTTTCGTTGAAATGCAAAGAAAATTTGACTTTTCACAAAAGGGGACTTACTATCTTTTGCCTTCACAGTGCAGTATTCTGGCACCACCCTTAAACTGTCATGGTTGGTTGATTCATCTCATGTTGCAGTGTGTCAGACTTGCTTGCGTAGGCCGATATACGCTCATCCATGCTGTGGTCGTCGAATTAGTATCGCATAATCATCATCATCATGACGGATGGAAAGGTAGCCACTATTTTTACACCGTTTTTCTTTTCTCTCCCGATTAACACGCCCATTTTGACGTCATCACATCTTATTTGCATGCGATGACGTCAGAATAGAATTCGTCCATTCAGCGCGCAGCGTGCGTTTCCCGTTTGTTCGCTGCACCTACCATTCATGCAGTTTGAGCTGTTGACTTGACGTGCAGGACGCGCAGCGACCAGGGAGTGTTACGTACACAGTGGCTTATGTCTGCAAGAGGCATAGATTCGCATGAGCCCCTGCGACAGCAGGGGCTCATGAGAATCTATGCCTCTTGCTGTTCGACATCTGGACTTTTGTCTCAAACTTGAGGGCGTTGTGCGCACGAATGCACCCAGCCTCGTTACACATTGACGCTCATTGACGAAAGAGGGGAAACACCTTTAGATTCTAACGTGGACCGTACCAGCTTCCTATTATGGACAGACTTTGAAAGTATCAGACGTGGTGGCGACAGATTACTTACAGGAAAAGCCCTGAACAAAAACAACTACGATTTTTTTTAAACAATAAGGACAAAAATAGCAACAACATAAACAGCCATATCATTTTTAATAGCGATATCGTCATTATCATGATTATCATTATCGCTTTCAACACAGCAACAGCACCACAGTCATCTTCACCATCATCATAAACAACATCAAAACTCATCAGCTTCTACCACCACAATAGTAGCCAACAGCAACAAAAATTGGCCGGGAGATTGCAAGCTCTTGCTCCTGTCAGTCATTATTTTATCTGCAATATTCATATAACTATCATTCCTTTACCACTGTAGCCTTTCACCTGAAACCCTTTTGCAGCTGAAGAACATACACGAAATTGAACCAGCGAGAGGTCTAGATTCTTCGTTTGACCCCGTCGCCTAAGGGGCTCATGAGGATCTATGCCTGTTGCAGTTGTGTGGGGTTTGATGCAGTACATCTGGCATCTTGTTCGTCAAGTTACGCAGTGGCAGGCAGTTCTAAGAAAATTCCTGTGTGAAGAATACAACCGGAAACTTTTGATCATATTTTTCATTCTGACACTGGTTGTCTCCCTCGATTCGCTACCGCTGATAAGCGGTAGCGAATCGAGGGAGACAACCAGTGTCTTTCCCTTTGCGTGTGTGTCCTTCGGCCAAATTTGTCTTAATCAGAAGGATGAGTAGATTCTCATGACACATCCTGGAGTCTCATAACCTATTCCTCAACCTCGACTCTCATAACCTATCCCTCATGTTAGAAGCGTCGACTTTTACAGTATTAGGAGGTCGAGGTACTTGACTTCCTCGGTGCCTGCACGTGATGCAAGTCTTTTAACCCCCACGCTGCCGAGGAAAAGTGAACATCACCCATCTGCGAGAGGCTTAGATCCTCATGAGCCCCCGCAGTCGCGGGAGCTCATGAGGATCCATGCCTTTTGCTGAGACCAATTTGTAACCATGTTCTTTAGACGGCTGTGGCCTTTTAGTCGTTTAATGAACAACGATTATGAAAAATGTTGTGTACGGCGAGGGTGGGGTTAATCGGCTGTCACAACTTTGACATTCGCGACCACTGTAGTCGCATTCTTGCCTTTGTTTCGACATTCACGTATTTCGAGAAAGATGTTGTTGAAACTATATTCCAAGATGAAGCATGTAGGCATTACTATTTATTACCTATCTTACACGCTAGTGCATCTCAACAAAAAGAGAGAGAGAGAGAGAGAGAGATGATGGTGATGATGATGATGATGAAACTTTATTCCAGGATATTTGTTCAAGTAGACATGCAATTACCTTTCTTACGTGCAAGAGAGGGGGGTGGGGAGAGAGAGAGAGAGAGAGAGAGAGAGAGAGAGAGAGAGAGAGAGAGAGAGAGAGAGAGAGAGAGAGAGAGAGAGAGAGATGATGATGATGATTTTGATGAATCTTTTATTGCAGGATAAAGCGATTAGGCAACTCAATGCCTGCCTTACAAGCTGTCCTGTTAACAAAATAGAACACAACATGAAAACAAACGCAGCTTACAAATTAAAAAAAAAAAAACAAGAAAGAAATTAACGAACACAATAGGTGAATTATTAAAAATAAAATAAAATAATAATAATAAAAAAACACCCCCACCCCCTCCTCCCGCGAAAAAATAAACACAAAACAAACAAACCTGGCGCTGGAGAATTTGTAACTGCCACCGATGCAAAAGCAAGGGAGGGGGGGGGGTGGGGGGGGGGGGGAGACAAGAGAGAGAGAATTTTTTATACACTTTAGTGTTATACCATACAAAGGGTCCTCCTTTTCGTATACTAAAGAAGAAAAAAACAAGATGGGATGAACCATACCCCACAAAGTCCCTTCTGTACGAGAGCTGTCTTCTCAGTCAAGAGTCTACCTTTTGTCTTTTTGACTCGATTCTGATGTTGAAATATCTCCTTTTGAAAAAGCCTCTCAGATGTGCCAATGCGTCATAACGAACTCTATAAGGGGCGCGCGCAGTGCACACGCGTCATTGGTTCGTCAAACGTCATTTGTCATGACGTTTTTTTTTTTTTTGGGTTGTTTTTACGTAATTTTATATTTATGAACGTGATATGACTTTCGCTTTCGCTTCAAGACTTGGGGGAAAATGGTGACAAAACTAGATTTCCACGGTACAATTTCATTCTTGCTATAATTTGTGTACTCATAAACCAGATAGGTGAGGCTAGCGCTGGCAGAATTGTACACATACCAAGGGGAATTACTCAGCGCTGGACAGACAATCAGTTAGATCCCCTGCTCCGCCTATCAGGCACCCAATCGCCAGCCCTCAGAGAAATACGCAGGTATAGAACAAGACGTTCATCTACATCCTCTAAGAGATCTACATCCTCTAGATGATCGTCTTGTTCTATAACTGCGTATTTCTCTGTGGGCCGGCGATTGGGTGCCTGATAGGCGGGAGCAGGGGATCTAACTCGCCTGTCCATTCCCCTTGGTATGTGTATAATTTGTGTGAAATCAGGTTGACTTTGCCTAGCTACATGCTATATACTAAGTACACCTGCTTGCTCTTCTGAAGCGCGTCGATGTGTGTGTATGCGTGTGCGTGCTTGCATGCTCGCGCTCCAAATATCCTCAAGAGGCATAGATGTTCATGCGGCGTCCTCCGGGAACATGAAGATCTATGCCTCTTGGAGATGCACGCATATGTGAGAGAAAGAGAGAGAGAGCGAGCGAGTGAGAGAGAGAGAGAATTACGTCATATTTAAAGTATGTCTGCGTGGTGACGGAGTTGCTTCTTGTACGTCACCGCCACTGTCTGACTTTCTCACGATGTCAAGGTTTTTTAAGGTTAATTTTTTCTGAAAAGAATTAATTTTTACTGAAGAAGTTGAAAGGGTACAAAGCTGGCTAAAGAACTCATCCAATGTCTTTCTCCAGACTAGCTATGAGTCGGGTCACCTGAATGCTCTTTTAAAAGCGCGACGATGTGTGTGTGTGTGTGTGTGTGTGTGTGTGTGTGTGTGTGTGTGTGTGTGTGTGTGTGTGAGCGCGCGCGTGTTAGTGCGTGCATGCGATCGCGCTCCAAACATCTCCAAGACATAGATCGTCATAAGCTCTCAGGGCGCATGAGGATCTATGCCTCTTGGAGATGCTCGCATGAGAGAGAGAGAGAGAGGCGCGCGCTAGAGAGAATTACGTCATATTTAGAGTATTATGTAAATATCTGCGTGGTGACGGAGTTGCCTCATTTACGTCAACACCACTGTCTGACTTTCTCTAGAAGTCAAGGTTTTTTACTGTGTTAATCTTTTTCTGAAAAAAAATTAATTTTTACCAAAGAAGTTGAAAGGGTACAAAGCTGGCTAACGAACTCATCCGATGTCTTTCTCCAAACTAGCTATATCCAAAATTTCAAGTAAATATGACAAATTACGGACTCTAATCTGGGTCAACCTGCTTTCTATAAACGGTTGTTTATGTATTAAATGAGACATTCAAATACAAAATGCTCGGAGGCTCTTGTTAGCCACCCCTTTAAGAAAGTTTCGCCAAGTTTCAAGCTTGGGTGTACAGAAATATCGGAAATTATCTTGTTTACATGCATACGCGCGCGCGCGCACACACACACACACACACACACACACACACACACACACACACACACACACACACACACACACACACACACACACACACATGCATACATGCGCACATACGGCGTTTCACGCCAAATGTACGTTCAGCAGCGAGGTTAGCGTAACTAGACATGACGTAATTTTTATCTTGTTACTTCAATTGTGAGAGGTTTAAATTCGCCCCACCGGGACCGTCCTAAAAAGTTACTTAATAACAATATTCACTTAATAACAGATCTGTAAACTAATCAAAAAGACCAACTGCCGTTGAACGTGGAACTATATACATGAAACTAAAACGTAAATAGGAAGAAAGAGATAAGGATTTTAGTGACAAAGAAATAGAATGCAGAGTCTAATCGG
This sequence comes from Semisulcospira habei, assembly GCA_036245525.1. Taxonomy (NCBI): domain Eukaryota; kingdom Metazoa; phylum Mollusca; class Gastropoda; family Semisulcospiridae; genus Semisulcospira; species Semisulcospira habei. The sequence goes on from BTPG01000005.1 coordinate 28,196,305, forward strand.
GGTGAAGTGAGTTATTTTAACACGCCCTGTAGGGTGTAGTGAGGCCCAGCCCTGATTTTGCACTGTTTCCTGCCGATCACTGAACTCATTTAACTCTTAAAAATCACTAGAGGGGTCTACGATACTAGTTCAAGGGTAGTGCCAGATTAGCTTGGCGCTGGCGCCAAGCTAAACTGGCACTACCCTTGAACTAGCAAGATTCATCGATGTCCGACTGTCGCGTGTGTCGCTGGTGGTAGTTTGTGCCATGTTTTTTACATTTTGAGCTATCGATTCTTCCGCATCCCACCGCTTCCCGAGCCCCATAACTACATTATGGGCACACTCATGCTAATTTGAGCGCTGTTCATTTAACTCATTGTGCCCGAGGTACGAAATTCCCACATTTTGAAGTCATCCTCTGAGGACTGCATTACTGTTTAGGAGACAGATCGACCATGATAGTTCAAGGGTGGTGGCAGAATAGCTTGGCGCCTATTGGCTATTCTGCCACCACCCTTGAACTATCATGCTCGAGCCATATCTTGCTGTGGTGAGTCGCGGGCAGAATGAGTGAAAAATAAAAGTTTTGTTACTGATTCACATGTGCCCTTGCACCGTGCGTGTACGCATGAGGGTCTGTGTCTGTTGTTCATTGCGTCGAAACTCATTTTGGCACTAGGACTTTTTAATCTAATGCTCTAGTACGTACGTTCAGTACCTCGTTTTCTGAGGTCAGTTGCACGAGTGCAATTATAAATCCCAGCTTGCGCAACTGCCAAGCGGTCCACCACGCCAAGTGCTCTGCTATATTTCATTTAAAGGGTACCCTAAGGCAACAAACACCCCACCCTACGCCCCTAAAAATAATAACACAAAAAAACAACAAATATATAATATAAAAACAACAACCAAAAAACAGAAAAACAACAAAAAAGCATATATGACTTCGTTTTTTTCCCCCTACAGCCATTAAAGATATATTTGGGAAAAGTAATGACGCCATAAATGCTTTTTCAAGTCTATTGTGGCCGAATACTGCTAATATTTCTTTTGGTCCCCTTTAAATACATGCTTGCGACAGGGGCCTATCCTGTTTCAAAAGATTCATCGCACCTAAAACTTTCATCGCGATTAGGTGACTGGCAAAACACTAAATTCAGCCTGATGCAGTACAAGTTTTTGTTGTGCAAACCACGGAATTAGTTCATCGACATTCCAAGCTTGTTTGAATCGGAAGTTTGCGCCGACTTTGTGCGTGTTTCGGTGAGTAAACAGTTTTGCGGTAAATCGCCAACTCCATCTCCAAAAATAAATCCATGCCACGGATGGTGGGTGGGGTATTTGCGCTACTTTATAGACTAAACCCCCAGTCGACCTCTCCCGTCTGATGATATTGAAAAGGCAAATTTTGCAGGCCAACAAGAGGTATGGATCCTCACGAGCCCCTGCACCATGTGCAGGGGCTCACGAGGATCTATGCCTCTTGCCATCGGAGCCAGGGTGACGACTAGACTTTGAAGTGTTTGTTACGATGTTTGCTGATGCAGAAGTCCAGAATAGCTTGAGACTGAGGCAGGTAGAAGGGTGGGGCGCCCACAGAATTTGCATAAGGTGGATTTAGTGTTTCAGCACACTTGACAGTGCGTCCGTTAACTCCTTCGAGACGTGCCGCGCAGATTGCCGCGTATCTGTATGAGGCGCGTCTCGAATGAGCTAACCTGTCAGCCCTATTCCTTACAAAACAGGAGGAGACAGAACGTGTTTTTTGAGTTGACCCCTTTGACTCAATGGAATGGAAGTCATTTAGTTCTGTGAGTCAAAGGGTTAACCGAACCAGCCATCCACAACGCAGCAGACGACAGAACGACCTTGATAGTTGAAGTGTAGTGACATAATAGCTTGACGCAGACTTGTCATTTCTAAAGAAAATCCCAGCAAACAAAAAAAAAAGGAATAAAAAAAAAGAAACACGCTTAGAAAGGACAAGTACAACACGTTGTGTTCTTGACCTCTCCAAGCGTGTTAATTTTTGATTTCGGATTTTCTGTGCATTTTATACGCTTGGCAGTCATCTTGTAGGTCTGTATTTCGTCATTTCTAAAGTCTTTCGATCGCACCCATTGAGTTTTGTAGCTCTTCGACATTTCGGATAAAATTTTCGGTGATAGGCATCTGATGACCCTTTCATTGCCGAGAAAAAGTAAACACGATCCAAATGCAAGAGACATAGATCGTCATGAGCCCCCGCAATTGCGGGGGCTCATGAGGATCTATGCCTCTTGCTGTGACCAGTTTGAGTCATGTGCCCTGGGCGGTTGTAGCGTTTGGTCTTTAAGTGAACAAAGATTTCAGAAACACAATATGCGTCCAGTGGCAGGGAAGGGGTTAACACGTTGACTCCTAGGAAACAAGACTTCTATACTGGGAATCAACTAAGGGTCAAAGTGGAAAAGGTACGTAGAAACGTATACAAGTGACGCAGGTTCCAGGGCTGCCCAGGTGCTTGTCAAAAAACAATATTATCAGTGCAACGTAACCCCAGAAACCAGCGACTGGGTGGGACATTGTTACAAGAGAGAAGGGTGGGGTAGGTTACGCCAGAAAAAGGGTGGAGTGCAAAAGTGCCTCGGCCAGGAGCTTCCGTCTGCAAGAGGCACAGATTGGCATTAGCTTCTTCAGGTGCAAGGCCGGGTGATGTGAATCAGTGCCTCCTGCTGGCGTGCCTTTTGCATCCGTTCCATCCGGCGAAGGCAGTCATTCAGTTTTCTGTCTGTGTTTCTGCTGGGCGAGGGAGGTGAGCATGTTCTGAAGGTTGACCCCCACCCCCAACCACACTTCCCTCCTTTGCCCTCACCCCCCCCCCCCTTTCCACCCTCTGTATTGGTGGCTTCGACCCCAGAAGGATCAGAGATGTAAATTAGCTGGGGTGACCATTTGTGTCGAGCAGGAGACCGTGCTGGTTCAAGTGACCTCCTGCAACTTCAGGGTCCTATGTAAATCAGTGCCTCTTCCAAAGGAAACGGTGTATATCAGCTGCTAGAGACATATAGTTCATTTTTGTTAACTCATTCAGCCCGGCGCACGTATTTCCCAAATTTTGGAGGCATCATCTAACGACTATGCACCTGTTGCAGGAGATGGATCGACCATGATAATTCAAGGACAGTGCCAGATTAGCTTGGCTCCGACAGGCGCCAAGCTAATCTGGCACTACCCTTGAATCATCATGATCGACCCATCTCCTGCTGTAGTGCGTCAGGGCTGAATGGATTAAAAACGAGGTTTTCATTGCAATGCAATGAAATTCTTGCTTTTCACAAAAAAAAAACGGACTTACTGTCTTTAGTATTCTCAGGATAATGGCTGAGGAAACTTGGACGAAGATAACTCAGTTTGTTCTTCTTATCTGGGCAGGGCAGGGACAAACCCCACCGCAGTAATTATGTCACCTTGGCCACAAACTTCTGATGACTTTTGATTGCGAGACATTCTGCACCAGAGTTTCTTGAAAAATCTACACTGAGAGTATTGGATTTGCCAGAATTGTATACAGGTTTGTGATACAAACCATGCGTGCCTCCATCGGCTGCTGCCTCTACCGCACTATGCAAGTACGCGTCCAGACAGTAACGACTACGTATGAGTATCGCAGTTTATTATATATAATTTTATATATATATATATATATATATATATATATATATATATATATATATATATATATATATATATATATATATATATATATATATATATATATATATATATTGCCTGTTAACCCCTTCACTGTCTAGAAAAGGTGATCACAATCCATCTGCAAGAGGCATAGATCCTCATGAGCCCCCGCTGTTGCGGGGGCTCATGAGGTTCTATGCCTCTTGCTGACATCACTTTGTGTCCATGTTCCTTGGACGGTCGGGGCTCTGTGGCTTTCAACTTATACAGATTTCAGAAACAGTCTGCGCCCACTGGCAGCGAAGGGGTTAAAGTCCGCCGTATACCTTGTGACAGACCGTTACAGCGCTTCCCAGGGAAACGCTATAGTCACCTGTTTAACCGTATGCGGCGCCTATTACGCGGTAGACGGCAGATTTTAACGGAAAGAGGATTAGATCCTGACGGGACCGTGTTGAGACCCGTTTTAGAATCTCTGCCGTTTGCGGGACGTTTTTACATCCATGATGACACGGGCAGATTTGGTCACGGTTTTAGAGACGTCATTTCGCGTCAGTTAGCTCTACGGCTAAACCGAAGGTACGCCTTTGGGACCCGACCCTTTAAAGGCATAAACCGGCGGACATACACAGCGCGCCGGCGTAGCGATCATCCTCGATCACTTCGGTGCCATGGGGATATTAAAATGAACTAAGTAAGTAACGCGGCATTTTATATATGTGGCTGTCAGCGTGTGAGCATCGCGCTGCCAGCGCTGCACGCTTACCCTACGGTTGACTTTCGCTTGCTGCGCCTTTAAATGGGGTTCCGCAGAAGCTCCTCGTGCTGACTAGTACATGCATACTTCGTTATAGGAATGTTGAGTGTATTATGCCCTAAAGATCGCTGTTCCCAAAGATTGGAGTTGGCCTCTCAGTGAAGACTACATTACGATTTAGTAGGCAGATCGAGCACGATAGTTCAAGGGTGGTGCAGGAATAGCTTGGCACCTGCACCACCCTTGAACTATCGTGGTCGATCCATACACTGTTGTAGTGTGTCGGGGCTGAACGGGTTAGTGTGTCGGGGCTGCAACCGTTTGGAAAGTGGTGTTTACCTAGTTTTTACCACCATCGACAGCCTTGTTTGACTCCAGACGGCCAAACATCCGAAATCGGCAACCGAGGCCTCGTGTGAAATCCGCCCATCTGCAAGAGGCATAGAGCCTCTTCAGTCCCCACAGGGCTGCGGGGGTTCACGAGGTTCTGTGCCTCTTGCTGAAGACTTTCTAAGGAGAGATGTGACTCTGTGGGTTTGGATGGACCTTACCCCACTCTCTCCTGTTAGTGCAGTTCTGCGCTTCAAACCAGAAGACAACCTCATTCAGAGGAACAACCGGATCTAATCAGTATCAGCAAGAGGCATAGATTCTCATGAGCCCCTGCAGTCGCAGTTGCTCATGAGAATCTGTGCCTCTTGCAGAAATAATTATTGGTTGATTGACTTTGGTTTGAAGCACTGGCTGACGGACTCATAGTTCAGTTTGCGTAATATGACTGACGGGGATCAGAATGACGTGCATGTTACATCACAGCGTCACAACAACGTCATCTACCGCTCTTCATCATATTCAGCAACACTTAATCAGTTTCCCTAGATAATGTCAGCGTCAGGTCGGCGCAAGTTTCTGTCACCGACACGACCAAATGATTCTCAAGCTGGATCCACCCCTGGATCAGTTTGTCGTACGCCAACGTGATCCCGGGTGGATGTGGCGTAATAGTAAATCTGGCGTAACTGTAGATATGGCGTAATTATACGCCAGTGTGAAGCCTGGTCATTGTGGAGTGAAAATGGTTTTTAATGAATGAGGACCAAACAGATGAAAATAAAATATGAAACATTGAATCTGCCTTTTTTTCCCTCTCTTTCTTTTGTCTGATCAATTTTTTATTTATTTAATTTAATTTAATTAAAATTTTTTTTTTTAAATTCTATTTATTTATTTATTTATTTATTTATATATTTTTTGGAGGGGGGGAGGGGCTTGTCGAATGCGTGGACGATTGTGTGACTCGACAAGTTGAAAAGTGTTATCATCATTCATGTAAAAGACGCACAGACTGCTTTCGTTGGTTGATTGTTTTCCTTTAGGAGCTTAATCCCTTCTCTGCCAGTTTTCGCAGGTTATGTTTCTGAAATCTGTGTTATTCCAACGCAAAACAGCACGAGCCGTCCAAGTAAGATCTATACAAATTGCGGGGGCTCATGAAGGTCTGTGTCTCTTGCAGTTAAATCGTATTGTCTTCTTCCCGAAAGCGAAGGGGTTAAAAAGTATACAGGAAGCGGCTGTAGTGCATGCAGTTGGAAACTGTAAACACGATCATTCACCTTCATTTCGATTCTGGCGCAGTCAACGTGTGCCGCCGCCTGTTACCTGTCCCTTAGACACGCCCTAAAGTTCGCCCATGTACAATCCATCATCCAGTCTGAGCCATCTGCAAGAGGCATAGATTCTCATGCGCCCCTGCAGAAGCAGTGGCTCATAAGAATCTTCGCCTCTTGCCGTTTTTTCATTGAGGGTGATACTTTGGGGTTCCGCGTTCGATTGTAATTGACATCTTATCAGGAGGTTGGTGGTTGCCTGTTCAGAATGTGTCCGAGTGATACAATATATATATATGTGTGTGTGTGTGTGTGTGTGTGTGTGTGTGTGTGTGTGTGTGTGTGTGTGTGTGTGTGTGTGTGTGTGTTGCGGAGCAGACGCAGCCCAACTCCAACAGTAATGGATCCTCAAGAACTCGTCAAGCTTCTGGAGTTCATGAAGATGCATGCCCCACAGAAAGGGGGTGGGGTGGGGTGGGGAAAGCGGGTGGATTGGGGGCATCTGGTACTGTGTCTGCGATGAGCTTCAACTAGGTGGATGCTCTCTCTCTCTCTCTCTCTCTCTCTCTCTCTCTCTCTCTCTCTCTCTCTCTCTCTCTCTCTCTCTCTCTCTCTCTCTCTCTCTCTCTCTCTCTCTCTCTCTCTCACGGAGATTAGACACCTGCGTGAGCGGATCACCCAGCTGGAGGGGGAGAAGGATGGCCAGAGAAGCGACAGGAAAAGCGGCAAGAAGAACCCGTCACCCCCGTCCAACACTCGGCCTAAGCAAGCGCTGGAAAAGTCGCCAACCTCAACGACAACTTCTGAGCCCCCGCGTGCATCTCCGCTAACCCCCGAGCGCAAAGAGCCGGCACCAAACCGACCATCTTCAGATACCGACAAAGCCACTGACCTTTCTGCACTCCAAAACCCAAAGCCCGGCACCCAGACGCTTCTTCTCGGCGATTCGATACTACGTGGCCTTCATGGAGACCTGATGTCTGTCACTGGCACAGACAAAGCGCAGGTCGTGTCAGTGTCAGGCCTCGACCAAGCCGGTATCCTCCAGCACCTTCACGATGCCGACCCCACGAATGCAGCCACCACAGTCGTCATGCATGTCGGCATCAATGACTGTAAGCGTGGGTTCGTCATCGGCAAGAAGGGCTGGAAGGATGTGATTTCTGCTGCCAGACGAGTCTTCCCCAAGGCAGAAATCTTCATCTTATCCATCCTGCCCACGATCAACGAACGTCAGCAGCCGGATCCATGCGTCACACGTTATTGACAACGACCAAGTGTTCTACACAAGTGCTGGCGAGGTAAAGAGCGGTTGGTTTAGAGACGCCATCCATCCGAACAAGCGGGGCACCAGTGCTCTCGCTGTAAACATCAAGCGGGCGTACTCTGGCCGTACCTCCAACATCGTAACCCGCCCCACTGAGGCTAGACACCAAAACCCACACCGCCACGGACAGCTACATGTACCCGGGCATGGCGGTAAAAACGGGCATCCCGGCCCTAGAGACCAAGGGCCTCAACACAGTCAGCGCCCTCAGCACGCAGCCAGTTCAAGCTTGGCGCCCCGATTCCGCGAGGAGCAGGCTGTGACGAAAGTCTTCAGAATGGCGCCCAGATTCCACCAAGAGCAGGCTTTTGCAAAAGACTCTAGTCAGCACGATCCGAACCATGCTGACCGTACACCAGCGCCGTTTGCGTATGGCGGTGGATCAAAGGCCGGGGCTGCTCCAGAACACAAGCCACAGCAGCCCGGCTATGATCGCACATCAACACTCATGGGCGCCCCTTCCTACATGGCAGGCGGTCGACCTGTGTACCCCTACCAGTACCCCAAACCCCCAACTTTCCCCTATCCCCCGCCGCCCCCACCCCCTGGAGTGCCGCAGCTTAGTGAGAGTGACTGTGCCGCCTTGTTTTCGCTTCTTCAAAAGTTCAGGCCACGCGCCGGAAATTAGGACACGCGTGATAGCCATTTCGACATTCTTTGATAAAGTCCCACTGTGCGCGTTTTGTGGACCAATTATTGACAGTAATTTCCAATCTGCTATTATCATTTCCCGATTTAAATATACTTTTTTCACTTAGCGATTTTTAAAAATATTATAGTTGTACCATTTTCTTAGACTTTAAATTTGTTTGTTTTTCTTTCTTCTTATTTTTAAGTCGTCAAATTAGCTTTGTGTATTATGAACTTTGTCGCAGGTGAACGTGCATAGTTCCTTGACAAGTCATTTTTCATTTGTTTTCTTTTATAGTTGCTGACTTTGTTATTTGTTGTTGACATAACCAAGCAAGAAAACCGTAAACATTCTGCTGAACATAGACAAAGCGCGTGATAAACATTGTGTTTCTTTGTCGTGTATTTTTTTTATTGAGCTTATTTAAAGCATTCTATAGATATTGATATTAGTTGATTTTTATTTTTTATTTTGTTGGATTATTTTTTGTGACCATATTAATTTTGTATTATATTTTTCGTTACATTTGTGTTTTTACCGACATGCAAAATCGTAATCTAAATACTGTTCCGAAACGAACAGACGAACTGAGAATTGGCCATCTTAACATATACCATCTAGTTAACAAGGTGCCCGATTTATCCGTGTTCCTAAACACGCCCTTACATTTTCATATTTTTGGTGTGTCCGAGTCGAGGCTTAAAAGTTCAATAAGGGATAACTCCATTTCTGTCCCAAATTTCTCAGTACTCCGCAGAGATGCCTCAAGCCCACAACACACTGGACTAGCTGTATATATACATAATTCAATACTTGGTAACGTCAAACGGCGACAAGACTTAGAGTCAGCTCAAGTGGAAAGCTTGTGGGTAGAAGTGAAGACATCTAAATCACCCCCCGTCCTCATTGGCTTTATTTATAGAAATCCCGCAGCCAGCTGGGACTGGTATGATGACTTCGTAGCAATGATGGATAGCGTAAATCAAAATAAAGCTGACGTTGTTCTTTTGGGCGATTTTAATATTGATCTTTCTAAATCTAAAGGGTCCAATGCTGCATGGGCGTCAACAACAGCACTATTCGGTTTAGAACAGTTAATTAAAACCCCCACTAGAACCACATGTACATCTTCAACCCTGATTGATCATATTTATGTGACAAATGATGATAAAATATCAAATGTACATGTTCCCTCCTTAGCTGTCAGTGACCATAACCCAGTATGTTGCACAGTCTCCATGAAACTAGACAAAGAGAACAAAAAGAGACATAAAACAATTAAATATCGTTCTTTCAAAACATTTAATAACGGCGACTTTCTGCGGGATCTGCGCAATACTCCTTTCAGGGACGTGTATAACCACACTTCTCCTGACAGTGCCCTGTCGTACTGGATGGATCTATTCCTTGGAGTCCTAAATAAGCATGCGCCCATACGAGAAAAACGAGTTAAGCACTCTACCCTGCCACCCTGGTTAACAGTAGATGTCAAACAGGCCATGTCATTTAGAGACAAACTTAAGAAAGAAAAACAGTTTGATGAATATAAGAAACAACGAAATCGTGTTAAATACTTAGTGAGAGCGTCAAAAAAACTGTTCTTCCAGGAAATGATTAGGGACAAAAAAGATACAGCATCGGTGTGGAAAGCCCTGAACGTTATAACAAAGGGTAAATCAGCCCCTGAAATACCATCCCATTTGTCAGCTGATATATTAAATAAGCACTTCCTATCGACAGCTGAAACACTTGCTCAGTCAGCTGCAAGTAGTAACGCAGAGTACCAAGTTCCTAGTGTACTGGAAAAATACTGTGAGGCCAAAAATATACTGCAGACATTCATCATTCCTGATATTACCGTCGCTGAAGTCGGCAAATTCATCTCTAGCATGCCGAACAAAAAGTCCACCGGGATGGATGGTATAGACAACAAAATTCTGAAAATGTCACTACCATATACGGTAGAGGCACTCACTTATATCTTTAACCTCTGTATAAAACACAGCACGTTTCCAACTATTTTCAAAGAGGCCAAGGTAATTCCAATCCCTAAATCAAAAGATCTTGAAGATGTCAATAACTACCGTCCTATCTCACTTTTGTCGGCCCTGTCAAAGCCCCTTGAAAAACACATACAAAAACACCTCCTCGATTTTCTAGAAAAGGGCAATTTCATAAATATTCATCAGTCCGGCTTTAGACCGAAACACTCATGTCAGTCAGCACTGGCACACATTGTAGACAGCTGGCTGGAATCAATAAATATAAACCTGATGTCTGGAGTTGTTTTCTTAGACCTACAAAAAGCATTTGATCTTGTCGACCATGACATTCTCTTAAAGAAGCTAGCAGCATACCATATAAGTGAAACTGCCATAGCATTTTTTAGATCATACCTAAAAGACAGAAAACAAAAGGTATATACTCATGGAAAATACTCTAAACAAGGACAAGTTAACTACGGTGTCCCCCAGGGGTCGATCTTGGGACCTCTTCTATTTATAATATTCATTAATGATTTGCCTTTGCATATTACTAACACTGATGTTAATTGCAACCTGTTTGCGGACGATACGAGCCTCCATGTTTCGGGTAAAAAAAACAGCTGACATTAACATTAGCTTACAAAGTAGTCTCAGCGAGGTTTCCGACTGGTGTAGAGAGAATCATATGGTTCTTCATCCAGGAAAAACAAAGAGTATTTTAATCACTACACGACAAAAACACCAACGCCGACCACAGCCGTTACATTTACAACTGAACGCTAAACCGATAGAACAAGTCACAGAGCGTAAATTCTTGGGAATACACGTTGACGAACAATTATGTTGGGAGACGCATATAAATACAGTCTGTAAAACCATTGCTAAAAACACTTTCCTGTTGTCCCAGCTTAGACAAGTAACGGATACACATACTCGTAAACTGTTTTTTCATGCCCATATCAAGTCTCACGTTGATTATGTCTCCACAGTGTGGGACGGTTGTAGTGATGTTCACATGAACAGGTTAAACTCTATATATAAAAGAGCTGTCAAAATGATAGATACGCGGCCCATTCCTACCATAGACAAATTTAGACATCTAAACATTCTCGGCCTGCGTCAACAACTTAATTTCAACAAATGCATCCTCATGCACAAGATATTAAATAACATGACACCGCAGTATCTAACCACCAAATTTGTGCCACAGCAAGAACGCGAACGGTCCTCAAGGAACAATACTTTACCCCTACCTCTGCCTAGAATTGACCTCTTTAAAACTAGTTTATCCTTTTCTGGACCGTTTGTATGGAACACTATTCCTGCACATTTGAAGACTATTGCCTCACTTGGAATCTTTAAAACGAAACTTTTCGATTACCTGATGAGCCAAACATAACAACACTGGGCATTTAAACAAACCCTGATGGTTAATGCTTTTATGTAATATAATTATGCATTTATGTATATTGTGTGTGTGTGTGTGTGTGTGTGTGTGTGTGTGTGTGTGTGTGTGTGTGTGTGTGTGTGTGTGTGTATGGTATAAGATGAATGTTAAGTGTTATTATTATTGTGTGTCTTTTTAAAAATTTTTTTATTGTTGCATGAAATAATATGTGTAAATATAATTCTTTATTATTATTATTATCTTTAATCTATTTTATGTTGTAGATGTTAGCAACGGCAAGTTTGTAAAATGACGATTTGTTTCTGTCAAAACTTTTTACCGTTGATAAATAAAGTTTCATCATCATCATCATCATCTCTCTCTCTCTCTCTCTCTCTCTCTCTCTCTCTCTCTCTCTCTCTCTCTCTCTCTCTCTCTCTCTCTCTCTCTCTCTCTGTGATGGCTAAATTTGCTAATTTGTGTTATGATTGTGAGATCTGTGGGAAGAGAGGAGGGTTTGGGGGAACGGACCGAAAACGCCAGGAATGATATACTGACGAGCAAAAGAAATGCGACTTTTCTGGAACCATCTGAAACACTAAAATGTTTCCGATCGTTCCGAAAATGTCACCTTTCTTTTTCTCGTCAGTATATGATTTTCTAGTTATAGTAGTACCCGTGCTGACACAGTCATATCATCATTGCTCTTGTACTTTAATTCAGTGCACCCCGTGGTGCATGCGGGCCACCGGTACTCGTGTAAACAGTACCGGTGCCTGCATAACCCAAAGGGTTAACCCTTTCAGCGCCAACACCCTACAGCAGGAGATTGATTGACCATGATAATTCAAGGGTAGTGCCAGATTAGCTTGGCACCTAAAGGGGCCAAGCTAATCTGGCACTACTCTTGAATTTTCATGGTCAATCCACCTCCTGCAAGTGGCACATAGTCGTTTAGTATCACTTCGCAAATTCGGGAAATGCGCCCATGGCGCTAAAAGGGTTAACTTCCAGGGGGATGCACAGTTAACGACCTGCCCATAGCGCGAGCCGCGTACCTTTCGGAGATAGTTTCGTGTTACTAAGGGTAATTTTAGTTGTATCATCCGTGCATCTGCTTTGGGTGGAGTGCATTTTCCATTTTGTTTGACGAGGATGGAGAGGGGAGTTGCACCCCATGCCATTACAATCGTACTCAGTCTTACGCAGACAAAATCACACAACCGTAGTTTTTGAGGAACAGTTGGAAACGGTTTAGGATAACAAGAGACATAGATTTTCATGAGCCTCTGCGACTGCAGGCCTCATGATAATCTCTGCCTCTTGCAGATATTCTTAGTTTGACGAGTCACTCAACAGTGTATATGTATTTATTTGGCTTGACGTGTTTTTCAAAATTCAAAAGTTACATCTCTAAGTGCAGTGTTTGCTGAAGACTTGGAATTGACAAATGTTGGATTGACTGTGCAGTCAATAGCCTGTTAGGCCGCAGGGAAAATGTTTCTTTTAGAGAAACAGGCAAAGGTAAATAGGATGAAGATTTGTATTTCTTTTCTCAGTTTTCACACCTTTTATATTGTAAACATGGAGGTGTACCAAATTTTGAACGTCCGGTTTTAAGATTTATGTTTGCCTCCCCTAAAGACTCACTCTTCAAAATATGTTCGTCAGCTTCTATAGGTTAGAGCTCGGGTGCGGATTAGGGGTGGGTGGGTCCAATTTTTTGTTTGTTACATTTTACCAAATGTTGCCAAGAAGTAAATCGCTATGACTAGAAATCATGCTTTCCAAACTCACAAATGTCAAACAATGGATAGGATGGAAGATTTGGGGGTGGGGGTGGGGGGTGGGTGGGTGGGATTACATTGAAAAACTGAAGGGGGAAGGGGTGCTAGTACATTGAAAAACAGAATTTGATTATTTGCTTTGTTTTCATGACTTATTACTTGTTGTGTACCGTGCTAAATGCTGGTTTTTTTTTCCCGGGGTCCTCCCGTTTTTCCCCGAGGTAGTCCTCAACTTGAAGGTGATATAAAGTTTGCCTTTGGGTTGGTGTTTAGCAGGCTTTGTGTATTAGACACTCAGCCTACTTCGTGCCCAAGGGTACTCCCCGTTCGTTCTCTCTCTCTTTCTCTCTCTCCGTCTCGCTCTCTTTCTCTCTCTCTCTCTCTCTCTCTCTCTCTCTCTCTCTCTCTCTCTCTCTCTCTCTCTCTCTCTCTCTCTCTCTCTCTCTCTCTCTCCCTCTCTCTCTTTCTCTGGCCTCATCTACACGCCTTTTCTTTCGCTCGCTCCTGCACGTACTTGCACACACTCTTGTCTCTCGTGTTCAGGTTCTTTCCGAGTCTCTCTATTACGATTTTTCGTTGACGTCATTTTTACTTTTTGCGCACTTTTGTTCTTCCTTTTCTTTTATTTTACGTCACCTCCTTCAGTTGCCACATTCCTTCTGCCAATGAAGATAAGTAGCGGCTAATCTCTTTGTTTGTTTGTTTGTCTATTTTGACAAATGGTATTTACTCGAAATATTAATAAATTGTGTTGTACCCGTCTTTTCTAAGCGTGTTTCTTCTCCGTTGGGTACTTCTTTTCTTAGAAATGAGTGTATTGTTGGAACCTGTTGGCTTCCATTCTTTCCAATCCGCGCACGAAAGTTAACTCATGGCCGTATTTCCCCAATTTTGGAGGTGTCATCTGATGACTATGCACAGTTGCAGGAGATGGATCGACCATGATAATTCAAGGGCAGTGCCAGATTAGCTTGGCGCCGACAGGCGCTAAGCTAATCTGGCACTAGTACTACCCTTGAATTATCATGGTCGACCCACCTCCTACTGTAGTGCCTCAGGGCTGAATGTGTTAAAGTGCCTCTCACTTCAAGTAAGGGGAGGGGTTTGAAGATAAATGTAGCATTTATTCAATCTACAAGTATGGTTTCGCTTGCATAACACTACGTGAATGGCAAAAAGTTGTGTCAGATTTCTACAGTACAGTTAGTTAGCTATTTGACTTTAATTAACCCTTTTAGCCCCAAGGTCCTATTTCTTATATTTTGGAGGTGTTGCCTAATGACAAGGTACCAGTTGCAGGAGATGGATTGACCATGATAATTCAAAGGTGGGGGGGGGGGGGGGGAGGGGAGGGGGGGGGGGGTGGCATGTTAATTTCCGACCTCCAAAATATCAGACTGCAGGAGTTGGAGTGAAGTCGATGCGCTTGAAAACATTAACCCTTTCATTTCTCAAATTTTGGAGGTGTTGCTAAACGACTATGTACCAGTTGTAGGAGATGGATTGATCTTGATAATTCAAGGTAGTGCCAGATGGCCATCTGGCACTACCTTTGAATTATCATGATCAATCCATCTCCTGCTGCCGTGGCTAAAAGGGTGAACCCTTCGGTTCTCGGTAGCGAGTTTGGTCGAGGAACCACCGCGACCGGACACGCTACCGAGAGCCAAAGGGTTAACGCGTCATTCGGCACGCGCTGCATTCGGATACGGGGCCTTTTGCGGTGCCGCGTATTCGGAATGTGCGGCACACGTCTGTGGGATGAGTCAGACCAACGCTGTCGCCACAAATCATGGACACCAAACAAACCTGAAACTCGGTAAATTCATCTGCCGTGACGCCTTGCGTGACATCTTTTGTCGCCTGCTTAGAAATGTTTGCTGCCCATTTGACATAAAGCCATAAATCACAGACAGGAAACGCGAGGATGTGGATCGACCACGCTAGTTCAAGGGTGGTGTCGAAATAGCTTGGCGCCTGCAGGCGCCAAGGTATTCCGACATCACCCATGAACTAACATGGTCGCTATGTCTCCAGAACTGTGACGAAGACCGCAGAGGACAGCTCCTAAATTTTACAGTTTCCTTCCCAGGGCTTAATGAGTTAATTTTTTTTAGTCATCGCCATCCCCCCTCCCCCTCTCGCTTCGTCCCCGTAATGGCAGCATTTCTATCGTAACTATTTCTTTGTAGTGAATTAAGTGTCGAATACATTATAAAGTCTAGGCTTTTGGGATTTAGAACTAAACTCAGAACAACATTGCATTCACTCTAGCGGAATTTCATTCATCCTTATACACCAATGTAAGATGACTACAAGCAAGCAAACAAACAAAAGACGCAGAAACAAACAAACTAGCAAACAAGCACATTAACAGACAAAAAAACAAACTCCGGTGAACAATACCAGAACATGACAAAGGATGCAAAAACATTAGAAATAAATAAACAAAACATAAAAACATTGCAAATACAAATATAGATGCAAACAAATATACATCAACATGACACAAGATGCAACAACAACAAACAAATAACAAAAGTAAAAAACAAAGCTAACAATGCCAGAGAAACAAACAACCAAACAACCGAGAACGTCACTTACATATCACGCAAGAATGAATAAGCAAACTAACCGTGCCAAAAATTGGACAGAGAAACAAGCGAAAAATGCACACACATTTCAACAAACAAAGTCAGATGAACGCCGGCATAATACATGCTAGTCACAGTTTTAAAAGACTTCACTTCCTTTCTGATGTCCTTTCAGAGTTTCACGCAAGCTTCGCCTATTTCTGTTTTGACAACAACTACAAGAAACTTTATGACAGCCTCAGCAACAACACTTCAAGACTGTCCTATACAGCTGCAAACAAACATGAGATCTAGGCAGTCCCGTCGTAGAATATGCATCTTGAATGACCTTGGGGGGTGGGGGGGTGGGGGGGGGGGTTGCCTGAGGAACCTGAAGGCGTGCGTGAGTTAAATTTCAAGTCTGTCATTACATGAACTTACTCCCATTTTCTGTCTTAGTCTTACGAACCCCCGGTGTTAGGAATGTTATAAAACTGATGTCGTTTGTGCAAGAGGCATAGATCCTCATGAGCCACTGCAATGCAGGGGCTTTTGAGAATCCATGCCTCTTGCGGATTTGGCCAGGGCATCAGCGACACTGTCTTCAACTGTATTCGCGTCGCTTCCGCCTTGTCTGTCACCAACCCGTCATTGTGAGACAGTGGAATCTTGTCACCTGGCAAATAAAACTTTCGCGGTATATGTTAGGTGAGAACAGAGTAAAAGAGTACAGGGAGTGAGTCATAGACATTACAAGGACGCAGCAGACAAAGAGTAGACATAGATAGGGAGGGGTGGGTAGGGTAGGGTGGAGGGAGGGGGTGGGGGGAGGGGACTAGTTAGTGCCGCGGGGCGTGTGGTCTTTGCCAGTTCAGTTGAAGAATATATTTTGCTTCTATTTAATGTTCATTAACTCATTCTACCCCAGACACACTACGACAAGATAAGGATCGACCATGATAGTTCAAGGGTGATGCCAGAATAGCTTGGCGCCTATGATAGTTCAAGGGTGATGCCAGAATAGCTTGGCGCCTATGGGCGCCAAGCTATTCTGGCATCACCCTTGAACTATCATGGTCGATCTGGGTCCTGCACTGCAATGCAGTCTTTAGAGAATCACGGCAAAATTTGGGGATTTCGGTGTTGGGGTAGAATGAGTTAAATAGAAGCAAAATTGCAAAATCGTTACATGTATTTCAGATTAGTATCGTAATAATTATCATACACGTATCGTCACCCCGGTGACCAAGATCAGCGTGTACAGAGCTGTCGTCCTCACCACCCTGCTGTACGGTTCCGAGTCCTGGGCCCTCTACCGCAGCCAACTACGACTCCTCGAACGCTTTCACCAGCGCTGCCTGCGTACCATCCTCAGCATTCACTGGAGTGACTATGTCACCAACGTCGAGGTCCTTGAACAGGCGGAAACTGTGAGTATCGAGGCTTTGCTGCTGCGGACACAGCTTCGCTGGGCGGGGCACGTCTCCAGGATGGAGGATCATCGCCTACCCAAGATCACTCTGTTCGGCGAGCTCGCCACTGGACACCGAGACAGAGGGGCACCAAAGAAGAGATACAAAGACGGTCTCAAGAAGTCACTTAGTGCCTGCCAAATCGACCACCGCCAATGGTCTTTGCTTGCTGCGGACCGTGACACCTGGCGCTCCACCATTCACAAGGCAGCCGTCTCCTTTGAGGACTCTCGCAGAGCTAACCTTAAAGACAAGCGGCTCAGAAGAAAAAACAGAGCTGTCGTAACTCAGAACCCTGACCAGACCTTCCCCTGCAGCCACTGCGGTCGAACCTGCCTGTCCCGGATTGGCCTCCGCAGCCACGAAAATGCCTGCAGACGACGTGGGCAAGCCCTATAGAATCTTCGTTCGCGAAGTCAAGCCAAGAGAAAGAGAGAGAGAGATCGTCACCCCTTTGGCTGTCGGGAGCGGGGTTTTTTTTTTGTCGCGATGATTCCTGCAGTAATCATCGCGACAGTAACCTGGCTACCGAAAGCCAAAGGGTTAACTCATTCGCGGCCAGCCCCATCCGGATGCGCGGCTTATGCCGCGCATCCGGATGTGGCTGGCCGCGAATGAGTTAACGTTGCCACGCTTGAAAGATGCTACGGCCGTGCTTTGAAGATTCTCCGGCTAGCACTGACAGTACTTCTCGCAAACACCCGGGGCCAGTTGCATGAGCGATTAGCCCCGCGCCAGCCACTAAGCTATAGCGCAGAGCGGAAGAGGGGGACGGGGGGGTGGGGGGGGGGAGGTGAGGCAATAAGTACCAGCAGACTTTGAGGAAAAGTTATTATACATAAATGGATTATACATAAATGGATACGAAAGTTTACTTTGTTAGTCCTTGCGAATAATTTATTTGACTTTTCTTTTCTTATCTTTGAATTAAAACAGTGCCCATAATGGTTTCATTGCATCAACGCCAAAGGGGATTATCACCACACACACACCCAACAACCTTTTATACTCAACTGGACATGTCTGCGACAAAAAGGAAAAAAAAAAAATGATGTCACCGTGAAAGGCCACGGCGGCTCAGTCACAAGAACGATAAATCTTGTCGGCGGCGGTCACGGCCGGTGACGTCCCTTTGCATCCCAGCCTTTCCGCCCTCCAGTACCTCATACAATCCGACACCATCCGCAAGAGGCATAGATTTTCAAGAGCCACTGCTCATGAGAATCTATGCCTTTTGCAGAGCTATATTTTCCATTTAGATCCCCATTTCCGTACTCAAATTGAGAATTACTATTCCGCGACAATTACTGAAGTGTCGTCTGCCGACAGTGAGTCATTCCAGGAAGTGAGAGCGCTAGTGACAGACTATCTGGCAGGCCTGACAGCTTTTACAGGCCCTGTGTTAATGAGACATATGTATGTGGCTCGCGACTGTATGTTATGACGATGTTGTTATGAGCCTATGCGTATGACAGTATTATTATGGACTTAATACTTCTGATTGGTTGATGTGCGACCAGACGAGCAAGATTGTATGTTTCACTTGCTGATGTTATGATTTCTTTTAGTAAATCAATTGTAATAAAGCAGAGAAAAAACTGAACCAGAGACGTAATCAGAGACAACGTATAATTTGCTGGAACGTTTTGCTTCCACGTTTGTTTATTTGTTTGCTATGTTAAATCCATAGATTTCAGGACCACTCATTTTCAGGAACTGTTTGGTTCCACGCGTGTTTGCTTAATAATTTGTTGTTTTTATCACGGCGATTATTATTGCGCATGTTCTTAATGAATCATTGAAACCATTCATTGTCGATGCATATTTTCGTACGTGTAAAAACAAATCGGCTTTTCCACTGCTTCACAGGCGATTCATTACAACTGTTGTATATTTAATTTAACCTCTTCGCTGCCAGTGGATGCAGCGTGTTTCTCAAGTCTCTGTTTATTCAGCGACTAGAGCCCCAGCTGTTTAACCCATTGTGTCCCAGGTACGAAATACCCACACTGAAGACTGCATTTCCATTCAGGAGACAGATCGACCATGATAGTTCAAGGGTGGTGCCAGAATAGCTTGGCGCCCATAGGCTCCAAGCTATTCTGGCACCACCCTTGAACTACCATGGTCACTCCATATCTTGCTGTGGTGTGTCGGGACTGAATCAGTTAACCAAATTAACCCCGACTCACCACAGCAGAAGATGGATAGACCATGATAAACCAGGGGTAGTGCCAGACTAGCTTGACGCCTTCTGGCGCTACCCTTTGAAGATCATGGTCGATCCATCTCCTGCAACTGGTACATGGTCGTTAGGTGACAACATCTGGGACATGCGGACGTGGGGTTGATAGAAACATAACTACGCAGGAGGCATAGATCGCGGGCTCGTGAAGATCCAGGGGCGGATCAATTACGTCGGGGGGGGGGGGGTGTCCAACTTTTTGTTTGGGACCTTCAACCTGATACAAAAGGCCTCCCCGACTCTAGACCTTGCTTCCGGGGGCCGAAAAATCGGAAAATGCGCGTGCGTATGTTAAGACTCTCACCATTCGCCAAAATATCAAACAACGGGGGGGGGGGGGGGGGGGGGGGGGGGGGGGGGGTGGCGACAAATACCCTATAGCATTTTAAAGAATTTTGGGTCTGGGGGGGGGGGGGAGGCCGGAAACCTTAGGACCCCCCCCCCCCCCTCCGCCAGATCTGCCCTTGAGATCTGTGTCCTTGCAGTTCGACCATGTTCATTTTATCTCGGCAGTGAAGGGGGTTAACATGACTTTCCTTGCAGACATGCTAGAAAACCAGTCCGCCTTTTCCCCTGGATTGCCATTTGCGAGCCCACCTGCGCTAGTTGTCTTTTTATAGCGGTCAGTTAAAACCTCAGGCTGTCCACTTGTGGTCCGACTCGGCTATTCCTGTGCGAGACGTAGGTTGGGGAGGGGGGTGGGGGGTTGGGGTAGGGAGGGGGGGGGGGAATGCTACTCGTCTTACGCTTCTGCCTGTCGAAATAACTTGACACCATCGATTTAGGAACAGCAAAAAGAAGCACAGGCATGGGATGGTTGTCAGTCATTGGTCGTAGATAGAGACTACCCATGACCAAAGTCGCAACGATCATAGCATATATGTGGCAAAGAAGTATAAAGATTCTCATGAGCTCCTTCAGCTTGTGAGGCTTGAGGAGTACACGCTCTGCCGGCATTTATACATGTATAATCCTTTGGCTGTCGGTAGCATTTTTTTTTTGTCGAGGGGATTCCTGTAGGAATCACCTCGACAAAAAATGCTACCGACAGCCGAAGGGATGATTTACGATGCCCTGTGCGCGTTGTCGATCCGCGTCAGTCGCATGTAACGAACTAAAGAAAGAAAGGAAAACAAACAAATTTGGAAACCAACTGACCAACCAACCAACTGGTTGGAGTCACCGAAACAGCAGGTGGACCCTTGCGTACACCCCCCACCCCCCCCCCCCCCCCCCTCCCCCCACCCTTTCCAATCCACCGAAACACAAGGATACTAGAGATTCGAAATGAATTAGACTTTTCATGTTTTTCTCCTTTGCTTGAGGTGGACCCAAACACACTTTCCTCCTCCCCCCCCCCCCCCCACCCCCACCCCCATTCCACCCCAAAATAAGGATAATATAAATTAAAAAGTAGAAGAAAAAAAGGTGTGTTTTTTTCTCATTTGGTTGACAAAAGATGAAGAAGAAGAACCAACAAATCGAAAAACAAACATTTACAACAACAAATAAATAAATAATTTAAAAAAAAAACACTGAAAAAAGAAAGAACCAACAAAAAAGAACTAAAAAAAACCCACTATAGTTTTTTACTCCTGATTATGGCAGTTGCAGGAGCTCATGAGAACTTACGCCTCATGTTGCCGGTGGTGGCCAGTGTGTTTTGTGTCCTGCCTCACCTACGGAAACCAACAGAGGAGAGTATGCACAGTAGGGGGGGGGGTTGAGTGAAAATAAGGGAGAGGAAGGAAAAAGTATTTGCGGGCCGCTAGAAATAGGGAGACTAAAACAAGATTCGGGCCAGGCATGCCCACAAACTTGGGGCAACACTGAGACGGGTTTTCGTGGTGTGCATTCAGTTATAGACTCAACCCCTTCACTCTTGAGAAACAGACGACGCAGCCCATCAGCAAGAGTCTGAGATCCTGAAGATGTTCTTTAACCCTTTGGGTGTCGATAGCGGTTTTAGTCGCGATGATTCCTGCTGTATGCAGGAATCATCGCGACTAAAACCGCTACCGACACCCAAAGGGTTAATGTACATCAGTAACCCCGTCACTGCCGAGAAAAAAAGCTAGGCCTCTTGCTGACAGAAATCATAGCCGGACCAGCTCACTCAGTGAAGAAGTGGTGGATGGTGACGTTGTCAAATTGTTTGTGGTCCCTCACTTTACTTGTTTATTCGTTCACTTTCTTTGCTTCAGTCTTTCCCCTGTTGGTCATCATCATCATCATCATCAGTCCCTTGCCCGAACTGGGCGTTGGGGGGACTGAAAGGCAGCAGCAACAGACAGTGCTCTCCACTGAGTTCTATTTTGGGCGGTGGCAAGCAAGTCTGGCATCTCGAGTTCGGTCCATTCTTTTATGTTTGCGACCCAACTCTTTCTCTGACGACCTCGCCGACGACTTCCTTCGAGAGTGCCTTGGAGGATAGTCTTGGACAAGGTGTTGTGTCGGGTCACGTGGCCAAACCAAGCAAGCTTGCGCCGTTTCACGGTTGCCAGAAGGGGTTCATGTGGGCCCACCAGGGAAGTGACGATGCTCCGTACATATTCGTTGGTCTTGTGCTCGCGGTACGAGATGCGGAGCAACTTCCTCAGGCACTTGTTCTCAAAGGCCTGGATTTTCTTTTCTGAGTCTGCAAGCAGTGTCCAAGTCTCACAGCCGTAGAGTAGAATAGACACTACGAGGGACTTGTAAAGCCTGTACTTGATGGTGAAGCTGATGGAGTTACTTCGCCATATCCTGTCCAGCCTGGCCATTGCGGATGTTGCTGTACCTATCCTGATACGGATCTCTGCTATGCAACTACCGTCTTTGGACAGGGTGGCTCCCAAGTACTTGAAGCTATTGACCTCTTCTAGCTTCTGGCCGTTCATGTGAATGTTGCTGCTGCTGTCGCTTGTGGTGTTGATCATCACTTTGCTTTTATCCGTACTGATCTCCATGCCATAAGACCCTGCGCTACTTGAAAGTTTGTCTGTCAGGTTTTGGAGCTCACTATTGCTGCCTGCCATGAGGTCAATGTCGTCTGCGAATCGAAGATTGCACAGGGATCTGCCACCAATAGAGATTGAAGTATGGTGGTCGTGGAGGGTTTCCTGCATGATCTTCTCCAGGAATATGTTGAAAAGGACAGGAGAGAGCAGGCATCCTTGACGGACACCGATCGTCGTCCTGAAGAACTCGCCTGACTGATTGTTAAGTAGAACCGCGCTGCAGGCGTTCTTGTAAAGCGCTTCTATCATTTGGATCAGTCCCTCCTCTATGTTGAACGATCTCATGACTTGCCAGAGTCCGTCGTGCCAGACGCGATCAAATGCTTTCCTGAAATCAATGAAGTTGTGGTAGAGTTCGCGCTGATGCTGCAGATGTTTCTCGATCAGGACGCGGCAGTTGAAAATCTGCTCTACAGTGCTTCTTCCAACTCTGAAGCCAGCCTGTTCTTCTGCCAGCAGTTCCTCGGCGAAAGTTTTGAGGCGGTTGAGAATGATTCTAAGCATTACTTTGCTAGGGTGACTTATCAGACTGATAGTTCTGTAGTTCTGGCACTGTTTCAGGTTTCCTTTCTTGGGGAGCGGGATCACTAGAGACTGTGTCCATTCTACTGGCCATTTCTTTTGCTCCCAGATCTTTTGACAGAGTGTAGTGAGGACCTTCGTTGTTACTTCTCCTCCATGTTTCAACAGTTCAGCAGGTACGTTGTCTACACCTGGAGACTTTCCTCCCTTCAGGCCGCGTACGGCTGCTTCCACCTCTTCAGCTAACACTGGCAGGTCTTCAGCCTTCCTGGCCCCAGCCTGGTTGTTTTGGAGGATGCTGGTGTCTGGCTCAGCCTTGTAGTTATACAAGTCTCGGCAGTACTCAGTCCATCTGTTTAGTACAGCAGTGTTTTCCGTAAGGAGTTGGCCGCTGCTGTCTTCGATGACTGTGGCTGTTCGCTGTTGAGTCTTGGTGAGGGTCCTTAGCATTTCATAAGCCTTCTTGCTGTTGCCGTTTGCCATGCCCTCTTCCACGCTACAACACTGGTCTTCAATCCAATCTTCTTTGGCTTCTTTCATCCTCTTCCTGATCTTCTTGTTGACAAGTCTGTACTTGTTTGCTGATGTGAGGTCTTGGCCTCTCTTTTTCTTCCAGGCTCTCCTCTCATCACAGAGATCGAGGATGTCATCGGTGACCCAGGGCTGTTTGCGCTTCCTCTGCTTCCCCAGCACTTCTTCTGCTGTAGAAAGTAACACCTCTTTTATATTTCCAGCAAGGGTGTCTACGTCACAGTCCAAAGTAGCCAAGGCTGCAAATCTGCCTCCCACCTGGGCTTGGAAGAGCTCTTCTACTTCCGGGTCTTTTAGCTTCTGGAGGTCGAATCTGATGCGAGGGCTCTTGCTATCTCGTTTCAATGCCAGCTTCAACTTGAGGCTAGTAAGGACGAGGTTGTGGTCGCTGCCAATATCAGCGCCAGGAAAGGACCTCGTTTGTGCTTTGTTAATGCTGGATTTGAATCGTCGAGGCAGCAAGATGAAGTCAATCTGGTTATGGACCAGGCCTCCTGGCGATTGCCATGTCACTGTTCTTGACTTCTTGTGTGGATGGAGGGTATTAGCAACGGTGAGACGGTGATTCTGTGCGAACTCTAAAAGTCGCAGGCCTCTGTCGTTTGTTTCTCCAAGGCCAAACTTGCCAGCTGTTCCTGCCCATTGTTGGTAGGCGTCAGGGCCGATCTTTGCATTCCAGTCACCGAGGACAGTCAGAATGTCTTTCTTAGGTGTTTTCTTGATGATGTTGTCCAGTTGTTCGTAAAATTCTTCTAATTCTTCATCATCATGATCTGCTGTTGGAGCGTATACTTGAATGATAGTGATGTTGTGCGGTCGGGCGGAGATGCGGATGGAGATTAGTCTGCTTGACACGGGGGTGCAGCTGATGACAGTTCCAGCCACCTCTTTCCTTACGATAAAAGCTACGCCATGTTCGTGCTTGGGGTGTAGAGTGTTCATGGAGAAGTAGTACCTCTGACTTTTCAGCCAGCAGCGCCTCTTGGGGCAGGCGGGAGCACTGGTCTTCACATGGCACTCAACTCTCACAGCTGGCTCCAGGTCCTTTACCTAGCCACACCCCGGTAACCGCTTCTGCTGGCGGGCGAAACGTTGTGAGGGGCTGACGCGTCTCTCAGTCAGTTGAAATACTTGGAGAGGAGACGGGCGCCGCCAAGTTCGCCTAAGCCCATTGAAAGGACTGATGGACAAGCAATTTGGAGGTCTCCAGGGTGGGGGCGACAAGTGTGTTACTGGAACCAAACCCACCATCAAGCTGCCCACGCAAGGAATAACTATCGGAACTTGGAACGTTCGCACACTCTACCAGTGCGGCAAAGTGAAGGAACTCACCCACGAGTTGAAGCGCTATCGCTGGGACATTGTAGGACTTGCAGAAGTTCGATGGACAGGCTTCGGAGAAACAACAACAGATGAAGGCCATAAAATCTGGTTCAGCGGAAAAGAAACCCCTGTTGGTACTGAACAATGAAAATTCCTAGAGAGAGTAATGAAATGAACTTGATTTTCCAGTCATAAAAGGATAGGTGTGCAGACGTTTTATCTTCTTGTTACAAGACGCTGCAAAAAAAAACAACAAACAAACAAAAACCACCAAGAAAACATGAAAAGAACTCTCTCTCTCTCTCTCTCTCTCTCTCTCTCTCTCTCTCTCTCTCTCTCTCTCTCTCTCTCTCTCTCTCTCTCTCTCTCTCTCTCTCTCTCTCTCTCTCCAGCCATATCAATTAAGGCATGAAACACCTGTCACAGAAACGATCACGACTTAACCCGCCATATCATACTGAGGGTAAAAGCTTTAAATTTGTACACTGCCATTTATGCAAGCTATATTATGGTACTTAAGGATATAGACCAATGGCTTTAGTTCAAGGATGGTGCCAGAATAGCTTGGCACCTAGAGGCGCCAAGTTATTTTAGCACTACTCTTGACCTATTTTAGTCATACTTATTTCACATACTGGTGTATTCCGAATGATAAGGGTTAACCGCATAACAGCAACACTACCACAATGAAATCTCTCTCTCTCTCTCTCTCTCTGCTATCAAGGTTTTCATCTGTAGTATATAGAGCCATTCCTCGGCCACTCCCGCCTGCCCAACCCTGACGCAAATGCTCACTACGAACCCCACAGCGAACTTCCCCGTCCTACTCCCTGCTGACAAGAGGTCGTGCTGTAGACCCATTCATCCCTGACACTCATAACACGATACGGATCGACTATGATAGTTCAAGCTATTCTGACACCACCCTTGAACTATACAGGCACCAATCTATTCTGGCACCACCCTTGAACTATACAGTCGGCATGCACGCTACTCTGGCACCACACTTGAACTATCCAGGCGCCAAGTTATTCTGGCACCACCCTTGAACTATCATGGTCGATCCGTCCGTCCCAGAACTGCAAGGTATGCCTAGCGTGACATTGGGGCAAGGTTTGCCGGGGAAATGTCGATGTGAGATGCGCTCTGATGTAAATGGGGTTAATACTGAAGTACTGGCATCATGTAGATTTACATCTGTGTTTTACTTACAGATCTTTGTTACTGAAAACCCGCAGTCTCCTCACTACTTGCAAATCAGATGTAGATGAGGCTAATATTTTAGTGGTTTTTTTTTTTTAAATCATGATTAAAGGACTCAACCAGACGGTTATCGATCTGACCGTTAGTATTAGCTATGTCTACATCTTAGCTGCACGTTAGAGAAGACTGAAAGGGTTTCAGTGTGTGCAACACGCCACGCCGACAGAGAGAGGTGGTTTAATCGACGAGATACACAATATAACGCGTGTGTACTGTTGCGTATGGCCTTCGACTGACCTCGGACAGATTGTACACACATTGCTTATCGTACGTAGAATAAGTCGTTGTATAATGGAACGATTACTACGGTAGGATGTGTTGTTTCATCGCATCGCAACCTATCATTCAAACAGTCAGTCAATCAATCAATCAATCAGTCAATCAGGCAACTCAACAAATAAACAGTTGACTGCAGTGTCAGACGCAGTGTCCGTACATTTGAATACTTTGTCTTTCCATCATATCAAGTTTATTTAATTCATTTCATTTCCGACACACCGCAGCAAGATATGGATCGACCATGATGATTCAAGGGTGGTGCCAGAATAGCTTGGCGCCTCATATACGGCAAACTATTCTGGCACCACCCTTGAACTATCATGGTCGATCTGTCTCCTGCAATGTACTGCAGTCCTCGGAGGACAACTCCAAAACGTGGGTATTTCGTACCAGGGACACAATGGGTTAATTTGTGTACCCCCCCCCCTCCTCCTCCTTTCGTCTTGGGGGTGGGGGGGGGGGAGGTCTATTGAAAAAAAAAAGGGGGGGGGGGGGCGAGGGGGAGCGAGGAGATATCTTTGCCCGTCTTGCTTTCCAGTTGTCTGTGTTTCAGGCTTTGTGTACTCCGAATGTTTGTCCCTGAATGTTGTCGAAACGAGAACAGATTTGTAATATTGCATCAGTTGGCTGACATAATTATTGATGTAGTCATTGTGATTCAAACAGTTAACGAGCATTTCATTCCAGTTCCATCCCAGCAAGGGTCATTTTGCTTACTGGGACGGCAGTCCTGTCACGCTGCGTTAGGATTTCATACAGTTTAAACTCGCTCTCTTGCGGCGCGAACACAATCAGTCCGCCCACTACCGTAATTTGCGCTGGTCAGTTTAAAATGACTTGTATGTTGAGAGGAACAGCTTTTCACGTGAGTGTGCTGGTCTGTGATTTTGGGCCTTACGGCTTTCAGCCGTAAGGCCCAAGATCACAGACCGGCACACGCATAATTACTGTTCCCCGGGAAAGATGTTTCATATTATAGTCCGTGTGCGCTGTCGTGTTACTGTACAGGTGAAACCGTCTTTTTTTTTTTTCTTTTTCTTTTTTTTTCCATCTTATGAATTTAAATTGAAAGAAAAGAGAGAGAGAGAGAGAGAGAGAAAGGGGGGGGGGAGAGGGGAGCAGCTGAGCAAGGTCGCGGGTTCGAATCCAGCTGGGATCAGAACTTTGTTTAGACCCTGTTCGATACCCGGTCTTCGAAATGATCTTTGTAGGGCCGGATCTAAGAGGATCCCCCCCCCCGATCCCCTGAGATCCGGCCCTGACCGGCTACTGTGCGACCACGTGTCAAACCCCCTGGGCTGTTTTTTGGTCTCACAACATGTGACGTATTGTTGACTTCTCGTTCGCGCGGCACAATAACAACGCCGACAAAGCCTTAGTATACTAGACCGAGAATAAGTCCAGCCTTTAGTATCCTGTGTACTCTATGGCCCAGCAGTAATGGTGTAACGCGGTTACCTGCTACAGTGGGCGGGATAGGGGCTTGGCCTAGGGTAGGGCGACAGTGAATGAAAACCTCAGTGACCTTCCTCGGAGTCATAGTTTGTCGAGGCTGGTTGGAAAGTGTGCAAGACTGGGCATAGATTCTCATGAGCCCCCGCTTGGGGGAGGGGGGGGGGGGGGTGGGCTCATGAGATTCTATGCCTCTTGCAGATGGAAAGATTTTTGTCATGGGACTGGCGCCTCTCAACAGCAGATTCTTCGTGGGGGTTGTGAGTTTCACTTCCAGCATTAACTGTCGTGGTTAGACCGGGTGTGATGACGCGAAGGTAGTGCTGCACAGGGTCCCGTTTCAGTCTTGGTGCGCGGTAATACCTTTCACAGTTTCCAGTGTGAACTTCGAGAAGTACGTCGTTTGTAGCTGTTCTAGAGTGCCTGAAATGAGTCGATAAAACAAAACATGCGTACAATATAGGCAGAAGCGCGAAAGCAACCTGATATAACGTTTTTTATTAATCAGCCTCAGAGGCTCCGGACTCACTTTTTCATGTCGACCATTCCACATGTTTCGGACCCATCAAATAACGGTTTTTTTTTTATAACCTCTTTACTGCAGAGAAATAGTGAAGACGTCTTGGCATGTTAATCGTGCAATTATGTAAAGCGCCTAGAGCACCTTGGGTGATCAGGCGCTGTAGAAACTGACGTGATTATTATTATCATTAATAGCACGATCCAACTAACATCCTCAGTTTAAGATACAGCTGGAGCAGACCGTAAGTCAGCAAGAGGCATAGATCCTCATGAGCCCCCGCATCTGCGGGGGCTCATGAGGATCTATGCCTCTTGCTGAGACTACTGTGTGTCCATGTTCCTTTGACGGCTGGGGATCTTTGACGTTGAATTTTCAGCTACCACAGTTAACTGGCAGTGAAAGTGAGACAAAATGTACATCCTTTGGCACGTCATTGTTGTTGTGGTTGTTGTTGTTGTTGTTGGTGGTGGTGTTGGTGTTCGAAGTTATTGACTGTGATAACAACTGAGCCAGATCAAATGACGCGCCAAGTGACTCAGGCACCACCCGGGAGCTCCCGTCGATCCATCTCCCGATACTTGTGCGAAGTTTTAGCGGATGGCTCTGAAATCGGACACGCTGGTTCCTGGAGCGAAAGAATACCCCCTAGCGCGCACAATGAGCGTGTCAGAGGCGAGATTATCTCAACAGTCATTTCACACCCAGGGCCATCCTCTGCAAGAGGCGTAGATCCGCATGAGCCCCCACGATTGCGGGGGCTCATGAGGATCTCCGCCTCTTGCTCGACTTGTTTTATATCTATTTTGTTTTACAAAGAGGTGGACTAGCAGGAGTTTGGTGTTCAGACAGTATCGTTTTACTGCTCGAGTATTTCTGTACTGAATACGAAAACGGCTTCTGTTCAGTACAGAAATACTCGAGCAGTAAAACGATTCTGTCTGTACAGAACAGAAGCCGTTTTCGTATTCAGTTTGGCCGTCGTGCGGGGCATATATTTTCCCCTGTAAGAATATCGTCGGCAAGAAATACTTGGGGGTTTCTTCCTTGTAAAGAATAACGTAGGCAAGTAACATTATTACACTTTTGAAGGCGTTCAGGTTTAATTCTACAGCCGGCGCATTGTCCGAAGCACCTTTTACAAGTACACGTAGACACACAGGCGGTACGTACCCATAAAAGACCCTAGGGGGTAGGGGGAGGAAGGATTTGAGTGGGTTGGAACTGGGAGGGGTACCCGGGGTCTGTGGGAGGGGACAGCCCTGAGTCAAACACCCTTCTATCTGCAAGAGGCATATATTCTCATGAGCCCCTGCTGTCGCAGGGACTCACGAGAATGTATTCCTCTTGTTGGCTGGAATCGAGTGCAGCTGTTCAGTTCTCAAATCAAGTTTGTTCCGGGTAGACGTAAAACTTAAGGGTGTGTGGATGGGTTTGGGGTTATGGTGAGGCGGAGAGGAGGGTAGTTTGAAAGGGGTTGAAGAAAGGTTTAGGTTGGGTAGGACTAAAAGGGGGTGGAAGCGGGGGGGGGGGGGGGGGGGGGGGGGGTGGGGGGGTGGGGAGGTGATTTGTTGTGAGATCGGAATAATGCTGGAGAGCTAGGAAGCACAACATGTGATTATGGAGGGGGCAGGGGGAGTGGCAGACCGCGCGGTGCTTACTCGGTGCTTACCGCGGCCTGCCTTCACGCCCAGCGACAAGTGAGGGAGATGGAATGACCGTGGCAGCGCATGGGTCGTGCCCGTCGAGGCGTCCAGCTCTTCAGGCACCACTTGTGAGCTGTCAATGGCTGTGTATCTGTCTTGACAGCAACGCCGCGGTGCTGCGACAAATGATTTCTGACTAAAGCAATAGGATACAATAGCCAGCCTGGATTTGATTGAAAATAAATGAGGTTATGTCATGGACTGAACAGCCCGGGGCTGGTTGAGCAGCGGAGTGGGGGTGGGTGGGGGTGGCGGGATGAGTCGTGTGTGTGTGTGTGTGTGTGTGTGTGTGTGTGTGTGTGTGTGTAATGTCAGTTACCCCAAAGTCCGCGCCGCCACGACCACTCCCAACTTCGGTTCAGCTGGTTTGGTATTGTTGTGTAAATCGAACCCTCACATCTGTCCCTCTGAAAAACACATGTATATGTTGATCACGTTTAGAAGCATAGAGGCATTGTTTGTGGGGGCTCATGGGGATCTATGCCTCTTGCAGATGAGTCAAGCTTATTCTCTTCAAGAGCATTTGACGTACTGTTCCGTTTACTGGAAGTGCTACGCTCTGGATTTCCCCTCGCGTTTATTTTGCAACCAGGCGGCTAGTGTACAGCATTATTATCGTCGGCCTGTTGTGTACGTGTAGTGTACCAGGTCTCGAGTCAGTCTCTCTCTCTTTTATATCTCTCAGTCGCAGAAGGATACAAGGCCCAGCGGCCGGATATATCATCATCACAGAGTATTCAACGATCTGGTATGATATGACTTTTACCTAAAAGCGACATTGCCCAGTCCAGGCAGTACAGGGTTAATAGTTTGCAATATCGCCAGTACACATTATACAAGTTCACTAGTCTTTGCATGTGTTACAACAACTTGATGCTGCACGAAAGGCCGGTTAACTTATGAAGTCTGAATGTCCTGAATTGAAAGACTTTTCTGCTCTTCTTCTCCATTGTACGGAGGAGAGTTCTCATGACGAGTACTGATTAGGACGTAGAAACCTGGGGCTAGTTGCATGTGCCTGCTCACGTGGGTTGTGAAAACTGAAGAATGGTAGAAAATCAAAGTTTAGAAAAACAATTGAGAACTCGTAATTGCGAATTTCAGCACCGACTCAAACTAGCACACGCACAAGTGCGCGGGCCAACTGAGGCCGGCGAAGTCGGCCCGAGCACCTTTTGCTCACTGGCTATGTGAGTGGAAACCGATTGATTTAGAGCACTTCGTTTATGCTCAGGGCTACTTCAATGCAGGTTATTGAGATTTATTGGCCTCATAAGGCAGTTGACATTTGGGTTGACGTTGGGTCAGTGCTCTGTGTCTCTTTCGCTTTTGTTCTGCGCTGGTCATAGAAGTGCGGTGAGATGCACCAAGCTTATCAGGCACTGTCCGCGAACTGTCACGATCGATTGACCCATCAACGACCGTCAGGCATAGTTCGAAAGTATTGTCTTAGTGGATGGGTCCGCCTGATCAGCTCAATGATAGTTCGAGGGTAGTGTCTGATTTGGCTGTTGTGTTTATAACGTTGCTCCGCCTTCTTGAACGCCGCCGCGAATGTCTCGACAATACATGCATGTCTTCTTTTCCTTCAGTTCGGTGGTGATACAAACAGTCCGTTGGTATCAAAGTACGTGAAAAGACTCTCGTGTGTAAGAACTCTTGTGAGTCAAAGATTCGACAAGGGCCCTTCAAAAGGAAAAGAATATAACTTTACAATCGATAATCAATCATACAGTTTGTATGATTGATTATCGATTGTAAAGTGATATTCTTTTCATATTGAAGGGCCCTCGAATCTTCGACTTTGAACAGTAATACGATGTACCACAAGCGTGGCTTACAGTAATCCAATATAACATAATCTGAGTGTGGGAGGTCGTGTAATTTTTTTCAGGAAGTACCGGTATCGACGGTTCGGCGGGTTGCAATGACGGTCCATCCTTGCATACATGTCATTTTCATGCGCGCATTGAACTGATTTGTGTGTGTGTGTGTGTGTGTGTGTGTGTGTGTGTGTGTGTGTGTGTGTGTGTGTGTGCGTGCGTTTGTATGCGCGTTCATGGTCGACCAACACGTTTTGTGAAGTAAAGTATTGATCTCGTCTGTTCTCTAATCTTGGTCCTGTTTTGAGCGGCCTCCCTCATGAGAGGCCACCTGTCATTAAAGACCATCATTTAGGTGGCTGTAGCCACCTAACTCATTCTACCCCAGACGCACCACAGCAAGATAAGAATCGACCATGGTAGTTCAAGGGTGATGCCAGAATAGCTTGGCGCCTATGGGCGCCAAGCTATTCTGGCATCACCCTTGAACTATCAGGGTCGATATGTGTCCTCAGTCTCATAGTCTTCAGAGGACAACGGCAAAATTTGGGGATTTCGGTGTTGGGGTAGAGTGAGTTAAATGATGGCCTTTAACTCATTCAGCCCGCGACACACCACAGCAAGATACTATCATGGTCGATCTGTCTCCTGAATTGTAATGCAGTCCTCAGAGGATAACTCCAAAATGTGGGTATTTCGTACCTCGGGCACGATGAGTTAATGACAAGGGACACTTTTTGCCCTTCAAGAGAGCTCCTGTCCTTTAGGACCCCCACCCGGGTCTGCCCTGGGGGACTTGGGTGGGGTTAGGTATTTTTTAGTTCCCAGGGTCACCCTGGTCAGCCCCACAGGGTGGGTTTTTCTCTCTATTCTGGGGCATGTGTTTCTGTCTACCCTTTGTCCATTCACCTGTATTTGCCTTTTTAAAACTCTCCCTACTGTCTGCACTGCCTGTAGCTCTTGATATTGGATGTGTGTTGCTAAATGGTCTTGGATTTATTTAGGCCCCATGTGTTAGGTTTATTTAATGTATTTGACCGGCTGGCGACATACATTCAATGTTCTGTTTATTTTATTTTTTTTTTTTCACAAGCAGTGCAGGCACGTCCTGAGAAAGCCTTGTTGCTGTCGGGACGTTAAGCAATGTACAATCAATCAATCCTGTCCTTTAGGATCGCTTTTTTTTTTTTCTCGCAAGGTGTTTGCTCAAAACAGGTTTTACTGTACATAGTGAGCAATAGAAAACAGTTAATATAATGTTGTGATCATAAGCATAGTGAGAAGACCGTTTCTCGACACCAGCCCTCCTCTCTCTCTCTCTCTCTCTCTCTCTCTCTCTCTCTCTCTCTCTCTCTCTCTCTCTCTCTCTCTCTCTCTTACCCCACCTGGGTCTGCCCTGGGGGACTTGGGTGGGGTTAGGTATTTTTTAGTTCCCAGGGTCACCCTGGTCAGCCCCACAGGGTGGGTTTTTCTCTCTATTCTGGGGCATGTGTTTCTGTCTACCCGAGGTCCATTCACCTGTATTTGCCTTTTTAAAACTCTCCCTACTGTCTGCACTGCCTGTAGCTCTTGATATTGGATGTGTGTTGCTAAATGGTCTTAGCTTTATTTAGCCCCATGTGTTAGGTTTATTTAATGTATTTGACCGGCTGGCGACATACATTCAATGTTCTGTTGTTGTTTTTTTTTCACAAGCAGTGCAGGCACGTCCTGAGAAAGCCTTGTTGCTGTCGGGACGTTAAGCAATGTACAATCAATCAATCAATCTCTCTCTCTCTCTCTCTCTCTCTCTCTCTC
Organism: Semisulcospira habei; assembly: GCA_036245525.1. Classification (NCBI taxonomy): domain Eukaryota; kingdom Metazoa; phylum Mollusca; class Gastropoda; family Semisulcospiridae; genus Semisulcospira; species Semisulcospira habei. The sequence continues at coordinate 28,229,948 of BTPG01000005.1, forward strand.
TCTCTCTCTCTCTCTCTCTCTCTCTCTCTCTCTCTCTCTCTCTCTCTCTCTGTCTTCGGGAGGGTTGGAGGGGGGGGGGGGGGGGGCAAGATCAATTCAGACTAAGTGCTGTATTGTCCCCTGAGTCATTGTCTTCCCCCGCCCGACTTGTTCGATGTTGCCTGGTACATTGTGCCTGGCCAGTCTTACCTGTGCACTCATATTATCGATCGCCTTGTGCTTCGTGCGAGTCAGTGACACCTTGACTCCAACACCCTCCATCTGCAAAAGGCATAGATCCTCACGGACCCCAGCAGCTGCAGGGGCTCGTGAGAACCTGAGCCATTTACTGCTATCGGTCAAGTCGATTTACGTCCCTGTGATGTGTTTCTTCATGAACCTTGAGGCGAGTAGTGAACGATGTCTGTACTGATGCCAATCTGTCCTGATCCTTAAAATGCGAGAAGCATAGATTATGTCAAGGCGCTGCGAAGCAGGGGCTCGTGATAATCTATGCCTCTGGCAGGTCTTGCTTCATGAGACTCAATGCCTTTTTGCATTATTAGTTTCTTCAAGAAAATATATTATTATGCCTCTTTGAATTATTAGTATCTTCAAGAAAATATATTATTATGCCTCTACCATGGTCTTCCTGTATGAAAATTTCAAGAAAATATATTATTATGCCTCTATCATGGTCTTCCTGTATGAAAATTGCGCATCTTGCATATTTTTTTGCTGAGTTTCTGAGAATCTGTACCTCAGGCTGCGTTGATCGCCTGGGTCTATTTAAGTCTCTCTCTCTCTCTGTTGAAGGAGGGCCGAGGGGTTCGCTTGCCGTGGTGTGAGCCGGTCACCCCCTGGGTGTGCATTGTTGTGATAATCGTTCTGTCTTCTTTCGAGGGGGCGATAGTTGGCACTGACTGTATCACAAGCATTACATTATTAAATATTAAAACAAATTTTAACTCATTCGAGACTCCTGCTTTCGGATACGCGGCATAACTAAGCCGCGTATTGGAATGCAGCGCGTCTCGATTGTCTTAAAAGAGATCTGTCCCAGGCACGAACGGGTTAACTAGACGCAATATCTTTTTATGAGTGTTCCATGTTTTACAGCAATGCTGGACTAAAGGGCTAACAACTCACAAACCAGATGGGTGAGGCTAGCAAACTTATTAAAGGGTTAACAACTCACAAACCAGATAGGTGAGGATTAGCAAACCTATTAAAGGGCTAACAAACTTTTGTATTTAAAGGTATTCTTTGAAGTCAACGTCACAGTTCTAGAAACAGATCGACCATGATAGTTCAAGGGTGGTGTCAGAATAGCTGTCGTAGCACGTCAGGATGATTAGATTGTCATAACATGAAGGACTTTTTGCCCTTCGTCTCCTGTGTACGTTGAAGAGTACTTCCGTTACGCACGGGAGACAGCACAAAACCTCTTTTACGTATACCATTCACACAGATTGTGAAAGAAGGGCAAAAAAGTCTTAGTTTAGGCAAGACAACATCGATAACCCGTTGTAACGCCAATTTTTAACAGTCCAAGCCCGCCGGGAAGCAGCTCGCTTTAATGTTTTTTTAAAAAAAATTATAAGAAGTATAGATCCTCACAAGAAGGTATGTCTCGTCCTTATCGATTTTCGCCTCTGTGCCCTGGGCATGGGATCGCGAGAATGTCATCGGTTGTTCAGGTGAATTAATGACATAATTTATGGCTCTCCCGGATTGCTCATGTTTAACCCTTTGGCTGTCGGTAGCGGTTTTTGTCGCGATGATTCCGACAGGAATCATCGCGACAAAAACCGCTACCGACAGCCAAAGAGTTTGTCTGTCTCCTGTCAACGGATTTTTTAAAAATATTTTTTTAAACGCTAAAAATCCAGAGGCCGACCTTTCTCTGGTTTTGCTGGGATGCTTTGCTTTTCCATGGGATTTTTTGTTTCTTGTTCATTGTGTTTTTTGTTTGTTTTGTTTTCTCGCTGTGTGTGTGTGTGTGTGTGTGTGTGTGTGTGTGTGTGTGTGTGTTTTTTTTTGGGGGGAACAGAATTGGCACCACAACGACAGGAAGCCCTGTTTGTACTTGAGATCTGTCAAAAGAGATATGGCAACTTCTCTCAGGTGGTCGCCTTATACGGAGCCGGTTCTACCTGTAAGCATGTGGGTTTACAGTGGCAATTCCGGCGCCAGACTGGTCTTTAGGTCGCCTTTCAGGTTATGGAATTAACAGATTAAATACAAACGCCGGTACAGAAAGTTGTGGTCGCATCAGGCAGATCTGTGGTTGCCATTCGCAGGTCATGTATCAGCTTGAATACTGAAGTACAGGAAGTTGTGGTCGCATCAGACAGGTGTCTGTTTCATACAGGTAGCTAATTATTCAGTATGTGAGATATATGCCGCTACCTTTACATGGTGTAAGTGGTGGAGGTTTTATCATTGTACCCGATCTCGCGTCTGTGACGTAGGGGAAAGCCGTACAAAGTGTTGTTTTTTTCATGCATTATTTCTCTTTTTTCGTCAATTTTTGTTTGGCCTCGTTCAGCGATTTCCACACTCGACAACCTTTTCAGTTCACCTCCGGTTGTCAGTGTCAGACTCGGTGCTTGCGGGGGAAGGGGGGGGGGGGAGGGAGGGGGTTTGGCCTAGTCAGGAAACGACAGTCTCACAGTCTATAAACCTGAAAGACACAGACGCTCATTGAGTGGGGTTGGCCGTAAATGTGTTCGGCTTTACGCCTGTGTTACTTCCCTCTTCGAAAAATTGGTGGGTTCAGCAACGCGTCAGGTTCCCAAACTTCAAGTAGCATAGATTCTCATGAGCCCATGCAGGTCCAGGGGTTCATGTGAATCTGTGCCTCTTGCTGATTTGAACAGCCTCAATTTACTCCCAAGGAGGAAGTCTTGGATGGTTCGGTCTGCGAGTTTACATTGCTTGCGTGGTCGGTGCGCGAGTGCGTAGTGCGTAGGCCGGCTCGACTCAAGCGAGAGGGTTCGACTGATAGTGACGTCATCACACCGGTAGTTGTCGGGGCGAAGCCAGTGGGTGGGTCTCTAACTCTTTCGCTCAGCCCTCGCCCACCTCCGCTTCTTCGAAGCAGAGGTACATTTCCAGTAAACAGATCGAACCCAAACACGAGCAAGAGGAATGGATTCTCATGAGCCCCTGCGAACGAAGGGGCTCATGAGAATCCATTCCTCTTGCAGAAGCGAGTTTGTTTGGGTTTTTTTGGGGGGAGGGGGGGGGGGTTCGTCGTGTGGTTTTGATATTACTACAATACACTCTGACAGGCCCACTCAGTTCCTCGGCAAAACACGGTCAGTAAGGCCGTGCCTGCCTTCGTTTTAGACACACATCCGGACTCGCAGCTTTGCCGGCTCAGAACACGAGCGAAAAAGTGTCGTCTGCTGAGAAGACTTTTATAGACAGGAGCGCGCGTATGCGTATGCGGACGTGTTTCACCGAGTCAGTTTTATCGATCAACTTTGTGACTATTACATCAGTCGATTCGGCGAGTTAATGTGAGCTGACTGAGAGATCGAACAGTGGAGAGCCTTCAGTGTTTATTTGCTTTTTGATTGTAAATTTTGAGAGGATTGTTTTGGACGGATCCGAACTCGGCATACTTCGGCTGCCTTCTCAGTGATTTGTGTTTTTGGGCAGCGTTTATTTACCAACATTTGAACTCGTGTTTCTGAGGGACATTTTGCCTTCAAATCACTTACACTTTGGACTTTGAAGTTCCTTCACAACTCCACAATCCATTGTTTGTGAAGCGAAACTCAGTGTGAGGAATTCCTGCCGGTCTCGATTTAGAAACCTACTTGAGCGGTGAGACAATCATCTTTCATCGCTTCAACATCGCCAGACGTATCAAGTCGGAGATTGTGTGGGCCGATTTGAAGGAAGATATTTTCAAATTGTTGGGCCGAAGCTTCAAGTGATATAAATGCTTCGTGTGGCGCCTACCCCGTATTACTGTGAGAGGCCTCCCCCCGCCAGCGATTACTTGGTGTATAACTGGGTCTGTGCTTTGCCCTACCCCCCTCCTGGCATGGTTTGGCGGGTGAGTGAGACCACTTTGTTTTTTTTTTTGTGTCAGTTTATAACACTGAGATTCGAGACGTGCCGCATCCGTATACGCGGCGCTTGCGCCGCGTATCCGGATGCGGCACGTCTCGAATGACTTGTACTCCTCCTCCCCTCCATAATAAAAGGAGGGGGGTGGGGTGGGGGAGGTATAAATTATAGCGGATTCACTTTGTCAAAGTCGTTGCTTTGTTTGTCGATTTGTATGAATTTTCGACTGTTTTTATCCTGGTGCCACAAGCCAGAAACAGTTTTTTTCTTGTCGTTTTCTTATCAGTACCTTTATTTACACAATGAATATGGTCCGTACCGGCAGTAAGATGGCTGTGGAGGTGAAACTGAAAACCTTAAGGATTGGCCACCTCGGTACTGTTTTGAAAGGTGATTTGTACTGTTGTGCTTCGAAGACTATGCCTGTTTCTTCCGTAATGCTGACACTAGTGACAGTCAGGCCGCTGTGGGGCTGGCGTTGGATTCAGTTCAGTTTAGGCATTCGTTCCGGATTCGCGCGTTACTAGTATTTGTTTAGTACTAGTATTTGTTTACTGCCATTGTGAATATGTTTAATGAAACTATACAGGTTGCCGTATTGTTTACAGTCAAATTAAAGAAGGCTTTCGGTCGACAGACTACTTTGCGTGTTTCAGTTCAGTCTGCTTTTTTCTGTATTAGAACCCTTTACTATTATTTCAGGTTTTATTACCCATTCGAGACGTGCGGCATTCGGATACGCGGCTTTATGCCGCGTATTCGGATGCAGCATGTTTCGAAAAAAACCTTGGGTGATATCTTGGGTATCTCCTCCGGCATACACCTCTTGAACCCCCTCCCCTTGAGACCTCCTCCCTCTCCCCACCCACTTCAACTCACCACCCTCCTCCACCCTTATCCTTCCCCTTCATCATGCTCGCTACTTTGCCGGCTATTTACCCAAAGCCTGATAGAGCGGCAACCTCTTGAGCGATAATTTCCAGAGTAGCATTTCACATTTTATTTCTCACGTTGCGCTACCGGAGATAAGGCGAGATGGCGAGCGGTGACGGTGGGGGTCATTTAGACGCCGAGAACTTCGACGATTCCTTCCGTCTTAGTAGAGCAGAACTTATATAAATGGACGGGATACACACCCACAAGAGCCATAGATTCTCATGAGCCCCTGCGAATCCAGGGTTTCATGAGAATCTATGGCTCTTGCAGATGGCTGAAATCTTGGTGTTAATGATGTCAGATAGCAGCCCTAGTCCATGATTTCTGATGTTGCTGAGGAGAGGGGTGGGGGGAGAGGGAGGGATTTTTCATCCGATAAGCTGAGAGGTTTGACAAGACTGGTTACTGTGTTGGGCCCCCGGCTCATTTCGTCGTATGAATCGTTGTCATTGTATTGCCGTCTATTTCGGTGGTAAATTGTGGTTGGAAATGTGCTGAGCAGATGAGAATTGCGAGATGTGAGAGATGATCATGATGGCGACAATTAACTTTACTCCCTTGCGCCTGCAGCCACCGGTACTGTTCACAGTAACTGTGACTGCAGGCGCACAGGGGTTAATATGTCAGCACGTTGCTTTATTGCTAACTTGCTACTTCTTTTTAAATATTTGTCCGTACCAATCCCTCAGTCTCGCCCATTCCTTTCCCTATTCTCGCACGCAACTCATCCGTGAGATGGCCTTAGCCGCCTGCTCGGCGTTAAACCCAACTAACTATCTATTCCCGCTACTCTTGTTCGTAAAAGTTTGGTGTCGTTACTTTTGTTGTTGTTCCTCCACGCTGACTGTCCTGTTCGTGTAATGAGGTGGGATGGGGTGGGGTTGAGTCGGGTAGAGAGTGGGAGTGGCACCGACTATACACGTGTCAGTAAAATTCTGGAGGGGGGGGGGGGGGCATGGGGAGCGGGTATCGGGAGGTGGAGTGGGGTGGTTATGTCCTGTATCTCTCTAAACAGAAAATTCTCTGAAGAACTGTGTAAATTATAGTTCAGGACTTTTGTTGCTGATTAGCACACAGAAAACGATGTATATGCAGATCTGACTAGGTCTGTAGTTTTGTTTAAGGTCGCCACTAACCTTGGTGCACATAGTTGCTTGGAGGGGGTGGATGGTGAGGTAAAGGGGGGGGGAGTATGTCAAGGGGTGGGGGGGGGGAGGGGGGGCGTGTAATGAGGACACTCCAAATTACCCCGCATTTCTTGCATGGTCGCCTTTACGCGTCAACAAGGCGAGAAGGGGGTGCAAAAGTATGCCGGATCGGTGCAACAAAGCACACGCGCGGAATTGACATTCTCGGGTAGACATATCCCGGGTAGTTTACCCAGGTACGCAGTCTCGCACACTGTCCCAACAATCCCCAAGAGGCATAGATTAATCAATGCCTCTTGTGTGGTGACTGTTTTTCACCCCGTCCTTGTTTACATTGACTGTTAGGGTCCGCACTATGTCGTGCACATTCTCTGTTTTGGTCTGCACATTATTACAATATGCAATTGACGATATTTGTGGGTTCGGTCTGGGGTAAAAAGGCCTAATGCTTTTTTTTTTTTTTGAACGCGAGTTCCTATCAGGAATAACATGCAGTAACACTATTCGCACAGCGGGCAGACTTATCTGCGCTCTCGTCAATGTAAGATACTGCTGATTAAGGGTTAGCGTTATAGTGCATGTAGGCTACCCGGCTTTGGTTAGTTACCTGTTTGACAGTGACTTAGTGCAGGCGAGATGAGGTGCACCAGAGATTCACTGGGTGCAACGTTTTGTTGAGACGGGCTCGATATACACTGGTTGTCTCCCACGATTCGATACCGCTTATCAGCGGATAATACATGTACATGGCTTATCAGCGGTAGCGAATCGAGGGAAACAACCAGTGTGGATGGATCTGTGAACCAGAACTTAGTAGCACTGTATTCTTCTTCTTGTTGTTAACCCTTTGGCTGTCGGTAGCGGGTTTTGTCGCCGATGATTCCTTTAGGAATCTTCGCGACAAAAACCGCTACCAACAGCCAAAGGGTTAGTTTTAGTACTATTATGTGTTAATAACCGAATTTCAGGTAATATACTGTAGGTAATGGGGGAAAATAACCCCCTCTCCACCGTCCCTGCAAATCTGCAAGAGGTATACATTTTTAATTTTATAGAATCTGTGCCTCTTGTTTTGACGCTCTCTCTCTCTCTCTCTCTCTCTCTCTCTCTCTCTCTCTCTCTCTCTCTCTCTCTCTCTCTCTCTCTCTCTCTCTCTCTCTGTCTCTCTTTCTCTCCAAAACATCCCGGACCATGCAAAAAGGTCCATCCTGACAGGCTGAAAGAGCAAGACCTGTCATATCAGCAATGTGCCAACAGCATTCCAAGCGCTATCGTTTCAGCCCGTACCACTCAACATTCACCGGTAGATGAAACGCATCTGTGCAGGGAAAAGCCCTGGAAGAGCTTTGCCGATACTTTTTGTCTTGAGTATCCATACACTTCTGTGCAGATTTCTTGTGTTTTTACGCCTTTTTGTTTCCGAAGTCATAGTACAGTCTGCAAAACACAATCTGGGACTGATTCACAAGACGGATGGCCTGGGTCAAGGCATGTGCGTAGAATGCGCGTAATGTAGGTCTGTGGTCAGGGGGCCAACAGTAGAACATGTTTGGATCAAGAAAAAATAGTCTTGAAAGAAAGGTGCTTTCTCTAAAGGAAAGTGTCATCTGCCATTAAAGATCACCATTCAGGCGACTACAGCCACTTCAGTGATGGTCTTTAACCACAGGTGACCTCTCATATGGTGGTTGCCCGAAACAGGCTTTGCTGTAGTATTAGCCGGGCCGAGAGTTGTCCAGCGGCTCCGGAGAATCTATCCCCTTTGCTGGGCAGAGGCCAGTCAGGGGGCCGGGGACATTCTCAACTGTTCTCAAACTGCTGGTGCCCGTTCTTTCAGTTATCAGGCCCCTCACATCTGGAACTCACTTCCACTGCATGTCCGTCTTTCCCCTACCCTGTTGACCTTCAAAACAAATTTGAAGACCCATCTTTTCCAGGTAGCATATCAAGATTAGCTTAGTCTGGATGTGCTGCCTGGAAATGTTGGTTGTTTCCCCATGTAGATAGGCTGTGTGTGTGTGCGTGTGTGTGTGTGTGTGTGTGTGTGTGTGTGTGTGTGTGTGTGTGTGTGTGTGTGTGTGTGTGTGTGTGTTTCGTGTTAGGAATGCGCCTACATGGTGCGAGCAGATGTTTATTTAAAGAGTGAGTGCGTTCTAATTTTTCTCCTTTTTTAATATTTTTTATGTGCTGTAAAGCGCTCCGAGCTTGCTGTTCGTGGGGAAGGGCGCTATATAAAAACTATGTATTATTATTATTATTGTCAAATGCTCCATTCACCTACATACTGGTTTGAGTGTCTCTGGCAGTACTGAAACATGCGTCAGTTTGTGCGCAGTTAGGACTGAAATTAATTGTGTGCTGGTCTGTGATTTTGGACCTTACGGCCTGTAGGTCGTAAGGTCCAATATCACAGACCAGCACACGGTGTACGTGCTACTTGTTACCTATATACACATGTCCCCTATTAATAACGGTGTCGCACCTTGCGTTGTGTGTCAGCAGGTGGACCCAGCAATGACGGAGGACTCTCTGCCCGTGCAGTCCCGCCCCCACCCCCACCCCCACCCGAACCACCTCCCCCACCACCACCACCTCCACAACAACAACAGCCACAATAACCACCGCAACTCCGCCAGTGCCGGGCCCAGCGACGGGGAGAGCGCGGGGACAGACACACCCCGCTCCTTGTCTCCCCAGTCGACCTCGGACCACCTGGACTCATCCTACGGGTCAAGTGGCCTACCCTCCAGCGGCCTTCCAGTCCCAATTGGGGCCTTCGTCACACCGTCAAGCAGCGAGAAGGATGGCGTGGATCTACACCGTTTACAGCAGCAGCAGGTAATATGTCATCATCTTCATCACCCCCACCACACACACAAACACTCCTACACCCCCACCCCCTACACCCTCCCCCTCCCCTCACCCAAAAAAAAAAAAAAAAAAGAAAGAAAGAAAAAGGAATGAAATAAAATATAAAAAAATAAATAAATAAAATCAACAAAAAGACAAAAGAATAGTTGGTTGATTTTTAACGCCGAGCAGGCACCTAAGGCTAAGTCACGACGGGAAATACAAAAGGAGGGGCAAAAGAGTGAAGGAAACAACGGGGGGGGGGGGGGGGTGGGGGGGGGGGGGGGGGAAGGAAAGAAAAGACACGAGAGACGGAAAAACCCAACCCAACGACAATATAAGAGACAGAAAAAACAAAGATACCTCCCCCCTCCAACAAAAACAACAAAAAAGAAAGACGGGGCCCAACATCGATTTTGATCGTGTCCACTTTTTTTTTCTCTGCAGTCAAGGGGTTAAATATATCACGTGACGTTTAACCCTTTGGCTGTCGGTAGCGGTTTTTGTCATGGTGATTAATGCCTTTACTTCGCTTTGCTGTACATGACTTTCACATCATGTTCTAAACAATCCTTTTTCATTCATACATTTTGCCTCACCTCACGTTTTAACTCATCTCAGGCGTCTCGCATCAAAAGCTGCGAAAGTATCATATAGCGTTGCCTATGGCAACGCTATACGACACTTTCGCAGCTTTTGATGCGGGGCGCCTTGACCGAGTTAACTCATTCTACCCCAGACACACCACAGGAAGATAAGGATCGACCATGCTAGTTCAAGGGTGATGCCAGAATAGCTTGGCGCCTATGGGCGCCAAGCTATTCTGGCATCACCCTTGAACTAGCATGGTCGACCTGTGTTCTGCACTGCGAAGCAGTCTTCAGAGGACAAGGGCAAAATTTAAAGATTTCGGTGATGGGGTAGAATGAGTTAACCCCCGTGTGCACGCATCCACCGGTACAGTGGGGTTAACAAATGTCGGCCGACTGGTGAGCAATCCTTTCCTTGCTCCCCGATATACCGCGACCTCCTCTCACATCACTTCTCGTCATGTCCACAACAGGCAGCAGCCGATGCAGCCCACGTTAACCTGATCAAGCTCAGCCAGATCCGCTCAGCCTTCACCAGCCGCACCGCCAGCAACCACCACCACAGCCCCAACCACGCCAAGAATCAGCACAACCACCACAAGCACACCATCGGCCAGATGTTTGCCCTGAAGAAGCGACTGAAAGCCGAGGCCATGGACAAGGATTTCTCCTCGATGGACGACAGCAGCGACGTAGCCACCAGAGACAACAACAACAGCAGCGACGCCGCTGACGCCAACGCAGACAACAGCAGCAGCAGCAACAACAGCAGTAGCAGCAGCAGGGAGGCAGGCGACGGTAGGAGTAACGGCCACCACCACCCCCTCCACGTCAAAGAAGAACCCATGGACACCGGCTACTCTCCTGCCGATTCTCCTGTGGAGACAACCAAGGTGAGGCTTTCTCCTACGCTTCCGGTTTGGGCTCGTGCTTGTGCTGGTCCTGTGATTTCGAACATTACGGCTATCAGCCGGAAGATTTAAAATCACAGTTTTAAAAGTTGCACAAGTGAGCTTCTTCCTGCGCCAGCCGCTACGCAAGGTGATCTGCTGTAGCGGAGCACCTTGCTTAGTGGCTGGCGCAGGACTAAGCTCACTCGTGCAATTGGACCCATAACAATTTCGTGTCTGCTATTCATCTTCTTTTCTGGGTAGCTCAGGTGGTAGAGCGTTCAAATCTCGTCAGAAAGTTCGGAAAATGGAACCCACTGACGGGTCAATATTTGTTAATACCTTTTTACGGTGCCCTGTCTTTAAAATCACCTTCGTGGTGGACAAACGACGTTAACGTTTAACGTTGTTTTGTTTTTTTGGTTTTTTTTGCTTTATTTTGTGCTGGTTTGTGTGAATTCTGGACCTAACAGCTTCAAGCAAAGATTGACAGCGAGTTTGCAGTCACCGAGCAATTGACAGTATCGTATAATTCACAACCATGGGCTAGTTTTTTTTTTTAATCACTGACAGTTGGTTGGTTAGTTCGGGTTTTTAACGTCCACAGCACCGAGGTGATCATGGACAGCCCTGACGGGCGGGTTATGGGGGACAGGGAAATCTATTGCCTATGGAGTACGACCTGAACACTGATCAACTCAGGCGCACTCCAACTGTGCCACTTTGATGTACCAGGACCTTTCAACGGACATGCTATTGAACAAATCCGTTTTTTCCCCTGGATTGTGAGTCCAGCTACCGGGGCCGGGACGGGATTCGAACCCACGACCCGGCGATTCCCTTCGCTCTCCTGCTCCGACGTTTAACCGCCTGAGCTATTTCGGACTCTTAATCACTGACGCATGTACATGCTTCCTATATCCATCCCGTTCAGTCCGCAAGAGGTGTAGATCCTCATGAGCCCTTGCAGCTGCAGGGGCTCATTGAGAATCTTTACCTCTTGCTTGTTCAGACGGTAGGCCCGATTTGAAGCCCAAAACCGTGACGAGAGGATTCTTGAAAGATTGAGTACATGTACGGTTGGTTGTATGATCTTTCAAGGAGTGTCGTCCCCGTCATAAGCACAATGGCAAGTTGTGATCGGAAGAGCATATTTACGTCAGACAAATTGTGTGCGGGTCTGTGATTTTGGACCTTACGGCTGGAAGCCGTAAGGTCCAAAATCACAGACCCGCTCGCATTTGTTTATTGTTAATAAATTACAGTGGCGAAAACGACGCGAGAGGTTATCGTACATTATAATTTATATTTTTCTTGCTGGCAGAATTGGTCTAACGGAAATTCTATTGAGTCTTTTTTTTTTCTCTTCTTAAAATGCTGTTTAGCATGTTCACGGCACTTCAGCTCAGTGCACAACAATTGTCTTCTAAAGCCATAGATTCTCATAGGCCCCTGCAGTTGCAGAGGCCCATGAAAATCAGTGCCTTTTGATTGTTGTGTTCTGTCGAGCATTTTATTTCGCGCTACGGCTAGGGACAAAGTTCCTTTCAAAAATGCAGTGACGCTAAAATACTTTTTATTATCTCGTTCAGCCCTGACGCACTACAGCAGGAGATGGACCGACCATGATAATTCAAGGGTAGTGCCAGATTAGCTTGGCGCCTGTCGGCGCCAAGCTAATATGGCACTACCCTTGAATTATCATGTTCGATCCATCGCCTGCAACTGGTGCATAGTCATTAGATAACGCCTCCAAACTTTGGGAAATACGGACGTCGGGCTGAATGAGTTAATTTTCAGTACACTCTAGGTGGCACGCGTTGAAATAAGCCTTTTGAGAAAGAACGTCACGCCCCATAGATATATTTCATTGCTTTTGTGGCGATGGTGGTGTCGGTGGTTGTTTGGGGTGGGGTGGGGGGGGGGGGGGGGCGCTGAGTCTCATGTGAAACCAACCGTGCACTCGCACAATGATCCTAGGTAGTCCTGCTTAGCCCCACTAGAAATGCCATTACGCCTGTTTGGACCATGCTCTGTTCGGCCATATTCATGTAAGTGTTTACTGGTATTTAATATGCATCGCGGCGGCTTAATGTTCTTTCACCAGGCGGAGTCAGTAATGGGCCATCCCGTTTTCTCCGCTTTTCTGTGAGCTCTCGGGGACTCATAAAGGGGAGTTAATCTGACCCATTTCTCGCCAGCGTGTGTGACTCTTTCTCTCATCGCACAGGATATAAGGATCTTCTAAAGACATTCATAAAAAATAGATCTAAACCCAAATTTCACGCTCCCTGTGAGGATGTAAATAGGGATTCATTCTAGCCAACAAGAGGTATAGGGGCTCATGAGAATTCATGCCTCTAGCAGATGTATTGAGGTTTTTGAGGGACTTTTGTTGAGGTTGTTGAGGGACCGTGGTGTGATAGTATTCATGATCTTGGCCCCGCCCCGTGAAAACGCACGCAGGCTCAACACATTTAGATCCGGGGAAATCAGAATTTAAATTGTGGTGGTGGTGGTGGTGGTGGTCTTGGTGGTGGCGTGGGGTGGGATGGGGAGGGGGGCGGTTTGAGGGGGGGGGGGTGAAATAATTATAAAGTGTTCCGTACATGCATAATTCATCCCTTTCAAAAAATGCCCTACCCTCAGGTACGGAAAACCTTTTTTTCATTCTTTAAACTGCCACTTGGAACCTATCCATCCCCCCTCTCTCCCTCCCCCCCTCCCCATACCCCCACCCCACCCACCCCCATTCACCATCTCCCTCACAGCATCCTTTCTGGAAGAAAAAACAAGAAGAAAAAACACTTGTACGCCACTTTCGTCAAGATAACTCGTGAGTGTGTGATGATAAGCATATCTGGCATTTCTCTCACGATAAGGTAAATTAATCGTGAATGCCAAAATGGTGTACGCTGGAAAAGCTTGCGCGAGAAAATTATTTTAAAAAACCGACTGCCGTTTAGGAAGACGGTCCGTGCACGACCAGTTGGAAATTGGAGATTTAACCTGGAAAATTTCGCACAATGATAATAGCCATCGCGCACCAGTATAAAGGAACATTTACACTGACCTTGACTGCCGAGACAAAGTGAACACGATCCAACTGCAAGAGACATAGGTACTTGGTCCTCATGAGCCCCAGAACTTGCGGGGGCTCATGAAGATCTATGCCTCATGCTGACACCACTGTGAATTCATGTTCCTGGAACGGGAGTGAAATGCATAAAGACAGTCAACTGGCTGTGAAGGGGTTTAGGCACATAATGCACACGCAGTAGCATCTCAGCATCACCCACAACCAGTCCAGATGCAAGAGACATATATTCACATGAGCCCCTGCGACTGCAGGGGCTCATGTGAATATATGCCTCTTTCTGAAAGATGTAGGCGACAAGGTGTTGTTTGAGTGTGGAAACTTGTTGACTGACCTATCAAGCGGACTTTTCTTTATTATCTTTTCCCATACTATCAGATGATTTGTGGATTTTAAATAAAGTTTTATCATATACATTCCGTTTCTAAGTCAGAGCTACATGGGAAAGGTTGTAGTCCATCACATTTTATGTAACCTGTTATCAAAACCATATGATGTAACTCTTGATAATTTGTTGATTTAACAAACCCTTTGCTAACCTTTCTTGGATAAAATTTCGAACTGGAAACTTTTTTCGAAGATGTTTAGTTCATGTAAGCGCATAATGGTTTACATGTGTAGGACAGATTGTACGGATAAGTCATTGGCCATAAATCGGTCGATCTATTTCCCCTCTCTATTTCACCTTAAATAAAGAATTAAACCACTGCAATCTTCCTCCAAGATAACTTTACTCTCTGTCAGAAGGAAGCATAGATTCTCATGAGCCCCTGCATCTACAGGGGCTCATGAGAATGTATGCCTCATACTTTGATTTATTTGATTGATTGTATGCTGAATATTTCACTTGCACGTGCATGCATGCAGGGGCTCATAAAAATCTTTGCTGCTTTCAGATGTCTGATTTTTACGTAGTGCACGTGCTCGCCTAATCTTAGGTGACGTGAACACCAGAAGGTCTTTGACCCGCCTTGGCTACATCTGGTATCTGGCCACGAAGCCATCGCTAAGCTTCTTATCTTGCCGGTAATCAAGGCAAACATCCTTTCATTAGGGGGATAGTTCATAGTTTGTAACATAAGCGATATAGTTTGTGTGTGAGCCGGGGATTCTGTAGTGTTAGCGCATTTTGTAGTTGAAAGGTCGTAGTTTTTATGTTTTTGTGTGCTTGTGAGTGGGTCCCGGAACGGTAGGTAGGGGGTGGGGGGGTGGGGGGGGGTCGCAAAGAAATAATTAAACCCAGCATCCCTAATGTCCAAGCGTCTGTGATATTATCGTCCGCTCATCGCCGTCTTGTCTTTTTAGAAGCTCAGTCAACCGATAGACGACTGTTTAAGGTCATCGGAAACCGGGGGGAGGGGGGGGGTGGGGGAGTCAAACTTGATAGGACCCAAATTCAGAATAATGACGTTCGACCTTTGACTTGTTTATTGGCACAGGCACATATCGGACGCACATGTGACACCGTAGTTCAAAGACATGTTTTCATCACAACACGAAAAAGTTCAATGCCCGCGCTCACTAGTGACGGTTTCAAAAGCGAAAGGTTGCATTGGCGGGCTTGGCTGTATACTCCCTCAAGCACCCCGCTTACGTCTGCCAGAGACATAGATTTTCATGAGCCCCTGCAGTCGCAGAAGCTCATGAGAATCTATGCCTCATGCCGGTCAAATATCGGCAGCAGCTGTTTCGTACATTGAGGTGCTGTGGTTATGCCGGGTGAAGGAGGGCTTGGCTAAAGGTGGGATGGAGTGCATAGCAGGTTTGTTTTTGGGACGGGTCGGGTGCATGCGCTGCATGCAAGTACGGTAGATGCAAAGGGAGGGGAGGGTGGCTTGGGTGCAGGGGGAGAGAAGGTGGTAGTGGTGGGTGGGTTGGGGAGGGGGGGATGTAGAAGGAGAGTTATGTGCAGATTAGATGCAGGCGGGTTGGCAAGTGCCTTCACATTGTATTTTTTAAAAAAATCACTTTCTGTTACTGGAGCCGGTTGGGTTTCAAGAGGAAATCCCAGTTTCAACAACTATGACAGAAAACTACAACATTCAAACTGAAACAACAACAACAAAATAAATAAAACCTGCCAGACAGACACAAAAATAACGAGACCAGACTTGCCCCCGTCAGTGAGTGTGTATGTACATTCTTAACCAGGAAAGTGTCATAGATTTCAGTGTGCTCCAGCATCTGTGGGGACACATGAAATTCTCTGCTTTATGCACTTGGCAAGCGACTGCGTGGGAAAAGCAAGTGCGTACTCAGCGTACAGTGTCTGTTACGTTGTTATAATTACGTACAGTACAAAACGCTGCATTGGAGTTTGCACCAGCCGCCCACATGCCGAGAGAAAAGGATGCTTGAAGTACGGGAGGAAACAGCCCTTATTTTAAAGCTTTCCCATCTGCAAGAGGCATAGATGAGAAGCAGGGACTCATGTGAATCTATGCCTCTTGCTGGCCATATTTGCCATCGCTGCTGTTCAATTTGAGGATGAGACTGCCTTTTGAAGTGTACCACTGGAAAGGCAGGGAGTGGCTTTTGGGAGCGGTTGCGTTGCGTTCCCTTGTTTTCCCTTGTGTTTGTTGGTCGGTGCATTCGGTTCCTGGCAAACAGTTTTTGTCCGATGGTAGGTCCGCAAGAGGTATAGATCCTCATGAGCCCCCGCACTTTGCGGGGGCTCATGAGGATCTGTGCCTCTTGCAGTGAATTCAGACGCCAGTGCCACCCCCACCCCTTCACTCACCCGCCCCCCCCCCCCCTCTCCTCTCTCATCCGAGATGTGAATGGAGGCAGGGAGGGAGCGGCTGCAATGTTTGGCAACCGCTGCAACTGGCGTGCTGGATTTAACTTGATTTACTTTTCCCTGCATCTGCACGTAGGTGTTACCTGCTCCTTGTTTTCATTACCTCCCTTTGCCCGATTCATTTACCCTGTTTTTGGGGTGTCTTATCCACCTTCCGGTCGGTTTTGCGGCATCCGCCTTCGCAGCACTTCATTGCTTTAGTAATTTCTTGAGCATGTTGTTGTTTAGATGACCGTACTTGACTCATGAAACACAACTTCAACAAGAAAGAGGAATGTGTCCTCATGAACCCCATTCACCTCTGTGTTTCTGTCACCCCCACACCTTTACGGATCGAATTTTGTCTGTCTTCTTTTATTTTTATAGCATGCCTCTCTTTCTTCCTGCCCCCCCCCCCCCAACTTGTCCTGCTTTCATGTTATTCAGTCTGGAATTTCTTTCTCAGTAAGCCAAAAGTACTCAAGCGGATATTGTCCCAAGGACCTTTTGCTCACCAAGATAGCCGGACAGACGGTTTGAAACGGACGCTTTCTTCTTCTGCCACAGAAGCATATATAAAGAGGCCTAGATCTAAATAGTCAGCAAGAGGCATATATTCTCATGAGCCCCTGCATCGCAGGGGCTCATGAAAATGTATGCCTCTTGCAGGTGGTTTAAGATCTGGCTGGCTCCGTGACATAACACTGTGTACAGGTTTTGACATGACGGTTGATAGTTCTGGCGGGATAGTTGATCAACATTGCATGGCTGTTTGTGTTTGCTGAGCTAGCGATGAGATACGCTAGACAGTTGCTATCCAAATTCCGTACACTGTGCACCGAGCTGCTGTCTATTTTTAGCCTGTGGACATACTCCATAGTTGATGGCGAATCTTGTGATACTGTGCACATTTTTAAAATATATGTAGAAAAACAACTTCTTGAAGTCTTTCAAATAAGCGTTGGAAATCAACAGAAATATTTCCCAGGTGTAGAAACATTGTTTTATTGTTTTTTGTTTGTTTTGCATTTTCACAGTAATCTATTTTTGTCGCATTCCAACTAAAAGCAGCACATGTATAAAGTGTTCGTGTTTACTGTCTTTGTTTATTTCTGAGTGGAAAGAGGAGAGTAGCATGGTGTTAACAATGTCATGGTGTCAGATTGTATCTGCAGACACACGCATCTGGTTCACTGATTAATTACTTGTAAGATTCATTAAGTCTTGTTTTTCCATGGCCTTTTTTTCCCCATTTTCCTGTTCGTGTCCTCCCGTGAGACAGAGAACGAGAATAGTTTTTTTTAGGCAAGGGGCTAAACTGTTGTTGACAAGGGAGTGAACTGAGGAGGATGTGGCTTGTCCTGTGACACGGGAAGCGCCCGATTAAACAGTGGCCTCCTCCTTCTCCTCCCCCCCCCCCCCTCCTTCCCCTCCTCTCTCCCCACCTGCTGGTCTCCCCTCCCAAACACAGTAGCACATCCTGAATGCCCTAGTCACACACACACACACACACACACACACACACACACACACACACACCCTTCTCCCAACACTGGTAGTCTCCCTCGACTCGATATCGCTGTCAGCGGTAGCGAATAGAGGGAGACAACCCCGTAACCCTTTCCTTCCTGGCCATCTTCGTCTCCCTACACACTCAACTGATGTGCGTAACAGCTAAAAGCATACATCTGCATGAGGCTTGGATTCTCATAGACCCCCCAGTTTAGCCCTTATCGAGTCATTCGGAATACACCAGTGTGTGAAATAAATTTGACTAAAAAAGTTTAAGGGTAGTGCCAGAATAGCCTGGCGCCTCTAGGCGCCAGGCTATTCTGGCACCACCCTTGAACTAAAGCCATTGGCCTGTATCCCCCTTATCTGTGCGTACTATAATGTAGCTTGCATATGGCAGTGTACAAATTTGAAGCTTTTAGCCTCCGTGTGATATCGGTTAACATATGAATTCAACCCCAAGGCTAAGTGTTCCGCACTGAGATTTTGGAGGTGTCACCTAACGACTGTGTACTATTTGCAAGAGACGGATCAACCATGATAATTCCAGGGTAGCGTCAGATTAGCTTGGCGCCTGATGGCGCCATGCTAACCTGGCACTGCCCTTGAATTATCACGGTCGATCCATTCCCTGCTGTAGTGCGTCGGGACTAACCTTCTTAGTGACAGTGGTCGCCGCAAATTGTGCTTTTGAATTCTTACGCCAGACAGCCCCAGACGTCCAGGGAACAAAGTGATGTCTGCAAGACGCATAGATCCTCATGAGCCCCCGCAGTTGCGGGGGCTCATGAGGATCTATGTCTCTTGCAGTTGGACGGTCTTTGCCTTCCTTGGCAGCGAAGGGGTTAAGACGAAACAATCTTGTCATCATTAGCAGTTAGCTTTAGTATAATTAATATCAAAAGCATAAACAATAAAGTGTGTCCGTGAACTGGAGAGTTAACGCCAGTTCGGCCTTGTCACAGAGTCCCAGTCATACATTATAGGCTGAAAATACGTATAATAACTGTACGTAAATTGTTCTATTCTCACCTCTCCCAAAGCCTTGTGTAACAGACTGCGTGGGCGTGGGGCCATAAAAACAATGGCTGCTTCTATTTTGGAAACAGGAAAGAGGAAAAAGGATGCTAGTTTGTGCTTGCCAAAACGGAGGGCACGAGAACTGAAAAAGTAAGGACTTGCGGACGGAGGAGGTGAAATTTGTTTAAAATAATTTTGCTAGCGAGAGTGAGAGAGGTCAGTGTTCCCAGAAACCCAGAAATGTGAAGGAGGAACCCCCCCCCCCCCCCCCCCGCCCCCCCAAGAAATAAAATACTAGAGAGCGATCAGTGTTCTCAGAGAAAGTTAACTTGGGGAAGAAAGAAAGACACCCCTCCCCCCAAAAAGAAAGTAAAAGAAAAGAAATCTGACTAGTGAGAGAGCGGTCAGTGCCCCCTCCCCCCCCCCCCCCCCAACCCGAAAAAAAAATAATAGTAATAAAATATTTTTAAAAATAAATAAATGAATGTGAATTTTTAAAAAAACCGAATATAAATAATAATATGAATAATAAAATAAAAAAATATGTGAAATAAATAAATAAGTTAACCCTTTGGGTGTCGTAGCGGTTTTAGTCCTTATGATTCCTTATGATTCCTGTAGGAAACATCGCGACTAAAACCGTTATCGACATCCAAAGGGTTAATTTGATCTCCCGTCCTAGATTCGACTCTCCCCCAACCCCCCTCCCCCCTTCAAAAAAAAAAAAACTTTTTAGAAAGCTTGGCTTTGGCGACAGGACCTTTTTTTGCTGTGTGGTTATTGGCAGGACAATTTGCGTGGGAGTCTTTGTGTCGGGGAGGTTGTGTGTGTGTTT
Organism: Semisulcospira habei; assembly: GCA_036245525.1. NCBI lineage: Eukaryota > Metazoa > Mollusca > Gastropoda > Semisulcospiridae > Semisulcospira > Semisulcospira habei. Next base: position 28,249,670 of record BTPG01000005.1, read on the forward strand.
TAATGGTTTGGTGCTGTCAGGAGTCGCGTTTGTTGGATTACGTATCGATTCCGTTTGTCAGTTTTGGCTTGTGGGCCTGTGGCTTCAGAGCTGGACAGTACAGGTAGCCAGCGTGGCAAAGCTGCCTCGTCTGTGTGAAAGATCAGTCCTTTCTTGACCAACATCCCTTGCCCCCCCCCCCCCCCCACACACACACACACCCTATCCCCACGCCCGTCCCCCAAACACAGAGAAAGCGAAATAATGAATTGGGACCAGAAAGAACGAACACAAAAGAATTTTTTTTTTTTAAAAAAGGAAGATGAAGAACACAAACAGAGAAATACTGGACCAGTAAGTCCATTTTTGTGAAAAGCAGGATTTTCGTTGTAACGCTATGAAAATTTTGCTTTTTATAAGAAGTAATAACCCCCCCCCCCCCCCCCCCCCCCCCCCCCCCTTTTCAGACACACACGCGCCGGCGCACTTGCGTATACGTCCGAGAAATGCACAACAGACCGTCTATCATTCATTATATCGTACAGATTTTTATGTAAAAGATGTCGATGTTTATTTTTGTACAAATATTCGGTCTTCCATCGTCAAAGTTTTTTCACTTACATAACACCACACGGGTTGTCTCCCTAGATTCGCTGCCGATTGGCAGCGAATCGAGGGAGACAACCCGTGTGGCAACACACCGTAGCCGCTGCCTCACTCCCTTCCCCCTTCCCCCTCCCTTCCAACCCAACCCTTCCATGCATTTCTCGTCTGCCCCTCCCTTTATCCGAGTTTCAACATTATTGCATACGGTCCGTTTCCTTCCTGTAGTATTTGTATCACAGGTTCCGCGGTTTGAAAAGAGGAAGCGACTTTTAAGGTGTGGCCGTAAATCGGCGATAAGGTCAACCGAGCCAGCCAGAGGCACAGATCCTCATGATTATCAAGTCGTAGTAGCACGAGGCATAGAACCTCATGAAGCCCCGCATTCTGCGGGGCTTCATGAGGTTCTATGCCTCGTGCTAATATTGGTTTTCGCATCTGGGAGGAGGAAACTTCAGTGGTTGTTGCGGTATTGACACGTAGCTCATAAATTGATCAAGTCATTCCAGAAAAGGGCATAGATCCTCATGGGCCCCCGAAGTCGGCTGGGGTTCATAGGGTCTGTGTCTCTTGCCTGTGTTGCTGCTCGCTTCAAATTCAATACTGAGCTGAAGTTCCTTTTTTGAAAGGAGGAAGGGACGAAGGCGGTCATGGCTCAAAAGAGTTAAACGTTTAAGGTCAAGCCAGCAATAAACATACATCCTGTAGTCTGCCTGGGCACGAGGATAGATCATGGTTTTCGCTTTCAGGGTGCACTTTTTTGGGTCCCATTGCCGCTCTGTGCCTTCTAACTTATGTTTGTTTGTTTGTTGTTTTCCGGCCTGCAGGAACACGCCTTCTTACTTACTGGGCGTCAGTATTTTGTTTTGTCACGTGCGTCAAGTGATCATCAGACGACTGTACAGCATTGTCTCCTTTATCGTCGATTTTACGTTCTTTTATGCGACTTGAGTTCGATTTTATGCGAGGTGTCTTCGATTTTATGTTCGATTAAGTCGTCTTTGCGAAGCGACGCCTCAAGTGAGATCTTGATCGGTTGATTTATGCGAAAACTGTAGGGTTTTTTAGATGTAATCTTACATTTTGGACGCAATCTTTGCTTTCCATCACCCATTACGGTAATCAGTTGATCGCATTGCTTTGTAAAGTTAATTGTCTGAATATAATGGGATCATGTTTCGCTCATAGTTTTTTGGCGACCACCGCCAGCTGCGATGACTAGATCGATTGTCATACTTCAAGGGTAGTGCCTGGTTAGCTTGGCACCTGTGGCGCCAAGCTAACCAGGCACTACCCTTGAATAATGACTATCAATGCGTTTTTTTTTTGGACTGTGGAGTTTCTAGGGATGTGACATGGGTCATCCAGCTCAGAATATTAGACGGGTTTTGACAAGAGTTGTGCAACTTTGTGCTTTGCATACAATTTACATGAATTTCGCGATTGAGTATCGGGTTGTCTCGCCACACCCACAATATTATGGGCCATCTGTGTATGACCCAACCTCTCAGCCCCGTCCACGTCCCCCTCTCTCCCGCACCTCCCTGGGGCATCTTTGCATGCGTCAGTGACCAGCCTCACCTATGCAACACTCGCGTCACACCTTGCCTTCGATCGGACCTGGGCTTCTGTTAAGTCTGTGCTACTTTAGACACGTGCGATGCCCGTCGTCCGCCTCCGACCTGCGAGGGTGCATAGCGCAAAATGCGTTACACGAAACACAGTGTGTAGGTGCTGATCTAGATCTGTAGACCTGATGACAGACAGAAAGGGCAACGTGACTGGTTGCCACAAGGTCTGCTGTGTCGGAGGTAATCGTAGAGCAACTGTGGAGTGTTGTGTTTGTGATGGGCTTACATGTACTATATAATGAGGCTCAACGCCTGTGCTTAGTCGTACCCAGGGAGCAAAAGGCCCTGTGGCCGATGTCATCTTTGATTGTCTTCTCCCTCGCACAACCGCCGGCGCAGGAATAGACTAAGACTAACCATGTGTTCAGTTCATTTTTTGCAGTTAAAAATAGTTCTTTTAGACATTAGTGTCATTTAGTTTTACTAGTAGCGGTAGCATTACATTGTACCTTTGTTATTATTAATTTTATGTTGCTTTTGTTGTAATTTTCTTCGCTTCGTGATCCCGTCTTTGGCGTTTGCTCAGTTTGCTCCGCTAGCGACAGCCAAAGGGTTAACTGTGATTCGTGTTAAGTAGGTTTCAGCGTGTTGTCGTTTTCAGGAGGAAAACAGATATGACCAGGCCAGTGTATTGATTTTTACCCTCGTGTTTCTTCATTTTTTTGCAACGCGTCAGTTGGGGATCCGTGTACGTGTTGTAGGACTATCTCTTTTGAGTTGTGCGTTAGTAGTGTTGGCGAGACACACGGCTCACACACACACACACAGAGTGGAAAGAGAGAGAGAGATATTTAATGATTCAATGAAGCTTTATTTATCAACGGTTGAGGCATTGACATCGTCAGTCATAGACATAGAATTTTTCAAACCTGCCGTTGCTACAAAACTACGAGACAATATACACAAAACTAAGTATATTGTTACATGTACATGAAACAAAAACATTGCCAGCTTAGGGAAAGAAAATCCCATGATGATCTCACACACCTAAATATACACTCCTAAACACACACACACACACACACACACACACACACACACACACACACACACACACACACACACACACACACACACACACACACACCATCACACACAATCACACAGAGTTTATAGATGGGAGCAAACGTAATCAGATTTACAGGGCAGTATATATTTCACAACGTAATGATTACGACTGCTTCGAGAAGTACTTGAAGAGACTGATTTTGAAACGGGCTAGAGAGGAAGCGGATTTCACATAATCAGGAAGCGTGTTCCAAGTCTGCGTGCGTTCCCGAGAAAATGACAAACTAGATTTGTATATATCAATTCTTGTTTTGGGGACTAAGAAAAGTTGCCTAATTTTACCAAGCCTAGATTTCGACTTAGAGAAAAGAGTTGTGGTATATTCTGGTATTTTCTGTTTCCGCACTTTGAACATAAAAATAGCCTAATGTATCTGAAGTGGTCTTGCAGCGACAGAAATCCTATTTTGGCGAGTTTTTCTTCAGTTGTGAGTCGTAGGTCAGGAAGAGAGAGAAAGATAGAGCGCTCAATTACGCGTTGAAAGGCTTTGTTGAAACTTGTAGTATGATCTTCGCGATACTTTTGTGTGTATGTGTTCAATTGTTCGTGTCAATGTAGGGGGTGAGTGGCTGAGGGGAGAAATCATTTTTTGATTGACCACTGTCGCAGTGGTAGTGCCAGCCTGCCTTAGCCTGGCGCCTGCTAGCCATGCACTATCGTTGAGCTGTCGCTGCCCCGTCTTTTGCTACGTTGAGCCGGGTGGTTACTGGTGGCGGACTAGAATGGGGTTGTGAAATTTAGAAGGTTGAAATATCGAGGGGTAGGGTCATGTGCGTGCGCACGTGCACGCACCATGCACCAAGCGCCGCACATATACTCTCCGACCCACACTGGTTGCCGCCCTCGATTCGCTGCGCTGATAAGCGCAGCGAATCGAGGGAGGCAACCAGTGTGACAGGGAAAAGTTTGTGTATCAACAGAGAGAGAGAGAGAGAGAGTTGCTGGATCGCGGTAATCTAAATTGAAATTTCTCCCCAGGGCTTTTGGCGCATGAAAGTTTCGTTCCACGGGCCCTGCTGATAATTATAGCTAGTCGTGTATATCTCGCCCATCAGTGGAGCCTCGCGTGTTCTCTACCGCACTTTAATTTTTTTTCTCACCCATTTCATTTTTTTTTTAACCTGCTTGTAAACAGTACCGGTGGCTGCATGCGCGAGGGTTTAACCCTTCCAATGTCATGGATTTATCGCAGATTGTGTGTCTGAAATCTTGGAAAACCCAACGGCAAAGAGAGCTAGGAACGTTGATGCAATGTGGCACCACCAAGAGGCATAGATCCTCATGAGCCTCGACAGTCACGGGGGCTCATGAGAGTCTATGTCTCTTGCAGGTGGATCGTGTTCACCCGTTCTCGGCGGTGAAGGGGTTAGTAGCGCCGCAGTGTTTCTCTGTCTCTGTTCCTGTTTATTTACATATAAAATTGGGTTTTTATCATCGTATTCGTTGTGACTGCTTCCAAACAAACAAACAAACAAACAAAAAAAACTGTCTAGATTTTGCATTTGAATGAGGACTCGTTTAGAAACTAAATCAGAATTTGTTGTCGCTCATCGTATCACCATCTGGTCTCGGATGCCTGCGAAATTTTGCTCATTTATTTCTCCCTTACACTTCTACTTAGATGTGTAGATGTCTGATAGCTTAACCCTTTTAGCCCCAAGGTGCCAGTCTTTAATTTTGGAGGTGTTGCCTAACGACTATGTACCAGTTGCAGGAGATAGCTTGACCATGATAATTCAAGGGCAGTGCCAGATTAGCTTGGCGGAAGGCGCCAAGCTAATCTGGCACTACCCTTGAATTGTCATGGTCAAACCGTCTCCTGCTGTAAGGATCCGGGGCTAAAAGGATTAACGGTAGCGTCCGTAGGGGCGCCAGGTAAAGCATCCACTACATCAGAACTATCATAATTGATAATTCACCCCCAACTTCGGCACTGTAGGTCTTTGTTACCATCACAACTACACTTTGGTGTGACAGTACCGTGACATAGTGCTACAAACGTCAAAACGACCGTTTGGTGTGACATGCTGTGACATGCGTGACTCTGTGTGGTACAGTGCAGCGTGACTATTTCGGTCGCCGTTTTGCTGAGGGGGATGGGACGGTGGCTAGGTATAAGATAAATTGATGGGGAAACAAACTATCCTTAGGCGTAGCAAGGGGTGCGGCACGAGGGTGTGTGCGTACGCTGGGACATCATTTTGCGTGCGGTTGGTTCGTAGTGTCACAGCGTTTACCCCCGTCAAGTAACCTCCAACGCGTGAAGGGCGCAGTCCATTCCTGCAAGAGGCGTAGATCCTCGTGTGCCCCTGTAACTGCAGGGACTAATGAGGCTCTAAGCCTTTTGCTGATGCTAAATTTGTCGCTGGATTTGTTTTGACGTAAAGACATAGAAAGTGTCTTACGCTAAAACCGCTGTTAGTGGGCAAACGAAACTGATTGCATGTCTGCGAGAGGCATCGATTCTCATGAGCCCCTGCTAATGCGGGGCCCATGAGGACCTGTTTTTCTCCCAGATGCGCAAGTTTGTTTTTGTATTCGATCTGATGTACAGCCATGGGAGTGGGGATGTGTTACTGAACGTTTAAAGGTGTGGTAGCGATGATAATATGACGCGATAGGAAAAAAGAAAAAGGGAGTGGGGGGGGGGGGGGGGGGTTGCGTTATTGGAGAGCGAGGTTCGGGGTGAGGATTGCTGGGGGAGGGGGGGGGGGGGAGAGTAGGTTCAAAGGCAAGGAACAGATAACGAAACCGATACATATGTTATTTGAGACATCATAGAAACAAACAATGTATTGCGCAAAATATTTGCCGCAAATTAAAAAGCCTCAAAACCAATGACTCATCCGGCTTCTTTTAAACCTGGCGTCATAACAAACAAGGAAATAACTCAACAAAAAAGAAATACGCTTCGAATGAACAGCTATAAATGAAGAACAACTATTAAGGACCAGTCAAACACAGACTCCTTAACAAACCTGCCACCCGACAATCCAGCCAAGCAGTCAGTCGACAAAAACAATGAAATAAAATTGTCACTAACCCCTTGACTGCTACTGACGATACCGTTCGGCGGAAAAGACGCGTAAACGCTATCGTCCCCCGGTATCTTCCGCAACAGTCATGGGGTTAAACCTCGGACGGATTCAGCAAGGCATCCCTCATTCTAAAAATATGCTCCTTTAATGATGTACGTTCATCAAGAATTCCATCGGCCAATGTAAAGTTTGTGTGAATTCTTCGTTCGGCGTGGTCGGGCGATGCTGCGGAGTTTGCTGTAACTAGGTGAGGCCGGAGGTGACATGATGGGTGAAATTACCTGTCTGAGGGGAGAAGGGGGGAGGGGGGGGGGGGACACAGCGATGAGTCACAAGACATAAAGAGAGAGAGGGAGAGAGAAGGAGAGAGTTGTGATGGGTGGATGTTGCTAGCCTTACAACTGTCAAGCAGACTGTCACATCTCTCTCTCTCTCTCTCTCTCTCTCTCTCTCTGCTTAGTTACAGTTGCGCCTTGTGTGTCAACTGGGAGGGGTCACTGCAGATATAAATCGACAGGATTGACTGCCCAGGCTTTATAAACTGCATTATTGAGGCTCTGTGACATTTAAAGCGTTCGTCATTTCGCCACCTGACTGTCTCCTAAAATGATGAGGGCGCAGCCTCTCTCGAGTTTGCTTAGGCAAATCTTTGACAGTCCCTGATTGAAACCCACACGATCTCCTTGTCAGGAACATAGACGTACCTGCTTTATGCAAGAGGTATAGATCCTCATGAACCCCTTCGGTAGCAGGGAATCATGAGGATCTATGTCTCTTGCAGATGTGGGTGTTGCTAGACGGACCATCCCCTTCCCCCCCACCCATCATTTCTCAGTGAGTGTCGAGGGGTCCCCACGCCTTTCGAAGTGTACCGTTGATTCAGTCAGTGAATCCTCTGCCTTTTTAGTCGGAGTTCACTTGCTTCGTTAGCTTAGTTGCTTGCTGATACACTTTGCTTGGCTGACTTGGCCGCTGCCTCTCAGGTGGTCCATCACTGATTCGACGGACTGTGAAGTTCTGATTGCGATTAACGTTGAAAAGGCTGAGGCGATTACTGGATTTTCCACAAAATCTGCATGTACACTCTGACTGCTGATGAAAATGGATTTGCTAACTTTGACTGAACGTTTACTTGGAGGGTGTTAGGTTGATTGTGCATGATTGTTTGCCTTATGGTGCGGACCCAGCATTTTTGGCGGCTCGGTTGACAAGGCATCGGTTGTGTGTCGTTGGGGACACAGACTCAATTTGTAAAGCTACCAGTCGAACTTCGCTTGCGTTACTGCTCATTAAGGCCATAATATGATGATCAAGTCAAGAACCGTTTGACACTGTTGTTTGTGTGCATCGCTTCATATGATCCATCAGACGTCAACAGTGGCAACGCACTTCAGCGCGGTGTTTGAAAGGATAGCAATTGATGCTCCAGAAATATGTCACGCATCCTCGTGTGTCGCTGGATATAAAGTACTTGTTCTAGTCCCGTCGCAAGTTGGCAAAAAGGTAGGGCGAAGTATTTCGACTAATAATACAAACTCGTCCACGTGCGTCGTTTGCAAAGTCAGCACAAGTGAAGTGGTGTCTACTTTTAGACCAGCTTCTTTCTGTTCCCTACGCTTTCCTGGATCACTACCTGTAAATCTCGAGCGAAAGGACAATCGGACTTTTGTTCCTGTCTTGTGACAAGATTGATCGGGAACAGGCCGTGTTGCGGAAAAAACACTGCACTTTTTTCGGCCCGTGAAAAATGGTGAGGGAGAATGACATGGTGTGTTTTTTTTCACGTCGCGACAGATGGCTCGCCGGCTAGATCGGTGTGATAACCGACAAGAGACATAGATTTTTCATGAGCCCCTGTGTGTTTGTAGGAAAGGGTGTGTGAGGGGGAGGGGGGAGGGGGTTAGTTACATGGTGCACGTACAACTTGGCAGGCATACTGTTGCCATTTTTTCCACATATTCAAAATCACAAGCAAACAAATTTTAAAAAACAACAACAACAACAAAAACACACATACCAACGCTCAAATATCAAGACGTCTCGTGTAAAAACTATTTTCCTGTGTGTTTGCAGGTAGTTCAGACCGAGCCCGTAGACCTATCCATGAGCAGACGACCGCTGGGAGTGAACTCAATGGACACCCATCAAGGCCTGGACCTCAGGGTCGGGAAGAAAGGTACGCAGACAGGGAACACATACGTAAATGTGGCACTGAGCAAGAGGCGAAGATCCTCGCGAGCCCCTTGTAGGATGCAGGGGTTTTTGAGGATCTGTGCCTCATGAACTAGGTGCAGGAGGATGGTTTGCACGCAAGGACCGAGGAAATAACATTTAAACCCATTGCATCGTCAGTGGTCGCAGGTTGTGTTTCTGAATTTTTTTGTCTGGTGGACGTGGATGCAAAGTGGTTTCAGCAAGAGGCATAGATCCTCATGAGCCCCCGCAACTGCGGGGGCTCATGAGGATCTATGTCTCTTGTAGTTGTTAGTTTACTATTTACTGTTCCCCTTTTAAGATAGTTCATGTTCAGTTCCTTCGCCTAGCAGGCGGCACTGCAAATCTTAAAACGGACTGACCCAGCAAGCGCATAATTATACCATTGTCTTCCGAGACTGAACGATACCTATACATGTTCTGTTTTTCTCAGCAGTAAACGATGAATTGCATGCAGAAGCAGGGTAAATTCTAGGTACTTGATTGTTACTTGAAATTAAAAATACATAGAAATGCAATTTCAGATTTTTACATGAGCAGTGTAGATTTGGAGTAAATGTGGAATACGAATTTTTAAAAGACAAATTATTACTTTATTATATTTTTATTTTATTTTATATTAATTGAAATGTCTTAATTCAACAGATCCTGAAGACGTGCCTAGTGTAACCATGGAATCCGTGAACAAAATCGGCTCAGCAGCTCTCCTGCCACTTAGGAGGATCCAGGAGGCTTCAGAGTAAGTTTTGAAATTTGAAATGAGAGAGAGAGAGAGAGTGAGAGAACAATGAACCTTTATTTTCCAACGGTAGAAGTTATTGGTAACAGGAGAGAGAGAGAGAGACTCAGAGAGAGAGAGAGAGAGAGAGAATGTTGATGTTGAAATCTGGAGAGAGAGAGAGAGAGAGAGAGAGAGAGAGAATGTTGATGTTAATTTAGCAAGGGGACATTTGTTTCTCGGTGAGTGGTTTTTCTTGTTCCTTGCCATTGTTTTTGGTTGGTTGTTTTGTTATCTTTGGAGGGGGGACAGGACACGGAACAGTTGGCCATGCGCTCTCTCTCTCTCTCTCTCTCTCTCTCTCTCTCTCTCTACATTAAAGTAAGCAATATACTCTATGACTGTATGATGAACCTGTAAAAATGAGGTCACTAAGATATAGGGTGCATGAAGTACGCCCGCTGATACCTGCAGATAACAAGTTCAAAAGTTAGTCGGATAGAACTACAAAGTGCGCCATCAGATAACACCGGGGCATACATGTGCTGTCTAGTCTTGGGTAGGGCAGGATACTGAGGGTAGGGCCTGTGAGCAGATGTTACTCGGGATGACGCCGGCAAACTCGACTGTTGGCGACAGAGCGGACTGACAAGGACCATTTGCTTACTGGGCCTTGGGATGCATAAAGTCAAAACATGTTATGGGTTCCGCATAGGGACATAGGGGGTAATTCAAATTCACTGGTAATAGCATAGATTTTTAAAAACCTTGTGGGGAGGGCAAGAGTCATAGATCCTCATGAGCCCCCGCAATTGCGGGGGCTCATGAGGATCTATGACTCTTGCACATTGATAGAATTAGAAGTCCCTTCAGAATTGCCAAGCTTTATCAGTGCAGGCATTTTAAACGGGACTAGGGGGTTCACCTCTACGTTCAGAACAGCTGATCCTTTCTTTTTGTTCGAAGGACAGCTTCAAATAGGTGAGGTGTGTCAGGAAATGGGGTTGGGCGCTCCACAGTTCAACACAGTGCTTGTGACATTGACATCAGGGGAAAATACCGGTCAAACACAAGTAGTTCAATTGGGTGCAGTAGGCACATTGCAAAGTACAAATTGAAACAACAAAAACAACCATCACAAAATAAGGAAACAGAGACACTGATAACTGCCCTGGACTCCAAGTACAGTGTAGGGTCATATTTTTATTATATTGCTACCTTTATATCACTTTCACATTTAAACTTTTTTGTCATGTATGCAAGGAAGTGTTGATGTGTAATACATACACATTTATGAGTTCTTATCTGAGTTATGGCACTACCTTGCACTATGAGGGCTGAGCTGTCTCCCACTGCCATATCCTAAGGTACTGGGATCACAGGGACCACTTTAACTCATTCGAGACATGGTGCATCCGGATATGCAGCTTTATGCCCCGTATCCCAATGTGGCACCCTACAACTGTTTGTATTTCATTTTTTCAAATTTGGATTTTTTTTCTCTGTCTTCAGGCAGTTCAACAGGTACCACGACGGTACCGTTTCTCCCAAACACCACGCCCACAATCACCACCACCCTCACCACACCTCACCCTCTCCACCCCAGCCCCAGCCCCAGCATGAATCGTTCCCCGTCACCTCGCTGCAGAAGTGCGTGGATCCGTTCGACAGTCAGCGACAGAGACGCAGAGTACACCGCTGCGATTTTGACGGCTGCAATAAAGTGTACACCAAGAGTTCGCATCTCAAGGCCCACCGCCGCACACACACAGGTAAGGATGCTCAGACAGTGAAGATGCATGTCTATAAATATGAACACTCAGCCAGGAAAAACCTGTTTCTGTTGACCCCTTCTGAGAAAAAGTGAGAAAGATCCAACTTGCAAGAGGTAAAGATCCTCATGAACCCCCTCAGCCACGGTGGCTCATGAGTATGCCTCTTGCTGATGCCACTTTGTGTCTGTGTCCTTTGGATGATAGGAGCTCTTTGGCGTTGAATAGAAACAAAAATCAGGAACGCAACCTGTGACCACTAGCAGTGAAGGGGTTAATTCGGATTTGGATTCGAAGAAAACTTAATCAGCAGCATCCTTCGGAAAGTCCAGAAAACATATCTCTTTTGCTGTTTGTATGATTACCTGAGGTATATCATTTCAGCGTCCACGTTTGGCAGTGATGTTTCAACCGTATGTACATTTACATAGGGAGTGGAGCGCCTGAACTATAGTAAGGGAGGCAACTTGTGTTTTCGGGAACGGCAGGTTGGCCACAGACCTTCCGTGCAAAGTCCATGTAATACAGCATCATCGGACCAGATCATATTGGGAGCTATAATGGGCCTTCACATCCTGATACAATACTGCTTTAAAGTACTTTGACTGTGATAGTTCAAGGGTGGTGCCAGAATAGATGGGCGCCTGAGGCACCAAACTATTCTGGCACTACCCTTGAACTAAATTGGTTGATCTGTCTCCTAGTCTGTAATGCAGCCTTCTTAGGGCAATAAGGAAATTTTTTTTTAAAATCAGTCTCAGGATGTAATCGGTTAACGGGCAAGTTCTGGGAGAGAGGGACAGTTATTGCCTATGGAGCGCGACCTGAACACTGATCAATTCAGGCGCACTGCAACATCCCACTTTGATTTACCAGGACCTCTTAATGGACATGCTATCTGATTAAGCCCATCATTTGTTTTTTTTACCTTTATTTGGTTTGATAGAGTTTCATGATTTATTCAATTCTCACGCTCACAGACTTGCATGTTCTAGATTTTTAATCTTGAATAAGTTTAGTTCCTCATAAGCTTACTTCATTTTAACCCATTTCATTCTGATAACCCATCGCTTGAAATACATTTGACTATGATAGTTCAAAGTGGTGCCAGAATAGCTTGGCACCTGAGGCGCCAAGCTATTCTGGCACCACCCTTGAACTAACATGAGTGATCGATCTCCTAATCTGTATTGTATAGCCTTCATAGGACAATAAGCAATTATTTTAAAGTCAGCCTGAGGATGTAATGGGTTAATTTATTTTTTCATTTGTTTCTGATAGGTGAGAAGCCCTACGTTTGTAACTGGGAGGGTTGCACATGGCGCTTTGCGCGTTCCGATGAGCTGACGCGCCATTTCCGCAAACACACAGGTGACAAGCCTTTCAAATGCCAGGTGTGTGACCGTGCCTTCTCCCGCTCTGACCACCTGTCTCTACACATGAAACGCCACTGAACACATAGCAGGTGAGGTTTGAGAAAGCAATAATCAGTCTTGGATAACTGATGATTGATGCTGGTCAGCTTTTCCTGTTTTCCCCCATAAGCCAAAGTGCTGTCTTTCAGTTGCAAATATTCTTTTTTTTTTTAAAAAAGCCTGCAGTTTAATAGACGTTATCCATTATTCAGAATTAGATCAAAATTACATGTTTTGATGAAAAAAGTGGATTAAAAGCCCAGACAAACATGCGATATCACATGTTTGTCCGGGGTTTAATCCACTTTTTTCCCATCAAAACATGCAATTTTGACCTGGTTCTGATTTCCCTGCAATCGTCCAATGGTAAAGTCCAAATTATTAAAATGAAAAATAATATATGTTGGTAAAAAAAAAAGAAAACTCAGGTGAATAAGCTGTCTGTTTATTGTTTATTTGCTCAATGTCAGTTATGAACTTACCTTAACTCATTCAACCCCACATCCATAATTCCCAAATTTTGGAGGCGTCATTTAACGACTATACACCAGTTGCAAGCGATGGATCGACCCATGATAATTCAAGGGTAGAGCCAGATTAGCTTTGCGCCAACAGGCGCCAAGCTAATCTGGCACTACCTTTGAATTAACATGGTTGATCCATCGCCTGCTGTAGTGTGTCAGGGCTGAATGAGTTAATCTTTTTTTTTTCTGTTGTCTTTTCAGGTGACTCAGGGGCACTGAGGTTGATTTTTCTTGCTGACGCTCAGGTGTCAAGCTAGGCAGCAGAGCCGTCACTGCAATATTTTGAGGCTCCGGCTACCCCCTCTTGGCTGCAATCCAGGCCTGTTTTCAGCACTCCTGCTGTCATTGGTAGCCTTTGGAATGTCACCTACATCATTTGTGCTGATTAGCAGCAGAGCGCCTGTTTCTTCATGCTGAATGGCCTGAATAAATCTGACCAACGTTGCTGACTGGCTGAAAGAAATCAGGCCATGACTGCTGATTAATTGGAAGAAATCAGGTGACATCTGCTGATTGTCTGGAAGAAATGAGGCCAAGACTGCTGATTGGCTGCAAGAGACTATTCACTGCTGGTTGGCTGGCTAAATGTCAGTGGTCACTGCTGATAGGCTGCAAAAGACTGGATCAGTTGAGTGGCTGGGAAAATCTTGTTGCTAATGCTGATTAGTTACAACTGATCTGGCTGCTGGTGATGGCTGACCGGCTGCTACTTGAAAATAGTCTGTGTTTAACTCCATTGTGCATGCGGCCACTGGAACTTTAAACAGTGCGGGTGGCTGCATGCACTAGGGGGTTAACCCTTCGGCTGTTGGTAGCGGGTTATGTACAGATGATTCCTGCAGGAATCATCGCGACAAAAACCGCTACCGATGGCCAAAGGGACAACAATTCAGCTCAATCAAAACCCCATGTGCCGGATGGCTGCATATTTTGAACTCTGGCTGTCCTTATTTATTGCATGTCTGGTATACCATATAGCTAAATGCTTAAACTGTTGCCAGCATTTTCAGCACCTACACACTGTTGTTAAGTTTTATCCTAGCTGGTATGTTTATTGTTGTTTGCTGCATCTTGCTTTGCTAAATTCTTTAGCCGATTACATTGTTATCGCCATTTTTTGCCTGTGAATACAAAGGGCAGATACTTTTTGGTTTTGTCTAGCATGTGTTCCATGAAAATAGGTTTGCATGAATAATGACACGTTTCATGCACCATAAGATGCTTAAGAGGAAGAACAATGTTTTCCCCATGGGAAACGGCTTGTATTGAATTCTTAAAACAATCATGAAGTATATTATCCCTTTGGCTGCTGGCAGCACTTTTTGTTGCGATGATTCCGGCAGGAATCATCAGGACAAGAAGCGCTGCCGACAGCCAGAGTTGCAGATTTTTCTAGTATTAATCTCCGCAGAAAAGAAGTCTCACTTCTCCTCTGAATGGCATCAGTCTGCAAGAGGCACAGATTCTCTTGAGGATCTATACCTCTTCTTGACCTCCATTTGCATCAATTTTCCTCAGATGGAACATGCTATCATGAGTTCAGATCGATTTGTCTGGCCAGTGTTGGTGTGGTCAGTAAGTTGGTGATAATATTTGTATAGTGTTCAATGTGTCTCAGTTTCCCGTGCTGTTAGTGCGACCAGTTTATATTGCTTTTGGGTGAATTCAGCGCCGAGTTTGCCAAAAATCATCAGCAAACATTGGCCCGATGAACTTGTGCAAATTAGGCATTATATTTTTACAAAAGCCTCTAACCCTTTTAGCCTCATGGGTGCTTTTCCCAAATTTTGGAAAGTGTTACTGAACGACTGTGTTGCAGGAGGTGGATTGCTCGTGATAATTCAAGGGTAGTGTCAGATGAGCTTGGCGCCTGTCGGCGCCAAGCTCACCTGGCACTACCCTTGGATTATCACGAGCAATCCATCTCCTGTTGCAGGGTCTTGGGGCTGAATGGGTTAAACTGGTCATAGTTTGTGGACTGGGGTGTGCACATACCTTTTATGTGTAAAAGAATTGAATGTATATGTCCGTGTGCTTTGCCCACTCCTGAGGCAGCATTGAATATGGAAGAAAGACTTGCAGACAGTAGAATGGCGACAGTAGCAGAGTCGACTTTCACTGTTCAAATTATACTGTAACCCTGTTTACAGTACTGCTGGCTGTATGTGCAAGGGGGCTAACCCTTGGGCTCTCGCTAGCACTTTTTGTCGTGATGATCCCTGCAGGAACCATCGTGACAAAAAACACTGCTGACAGCCAGAAAATTAGAACCGTGATGTCATCGGAACATGTAAATACAACTAAAATGTTTTGTGATCGTGTGCCTGTGTTGCAAAGTTGTACCTTTGTATATTTTCCATGAAATTGTTGGGTAAGACAAAGATTTTTCTCTCTGTGATGAATGATAACATCAGCTGTGAATGAAGTTCACATTCAGACGGTGATGATTGTGTGTGTATCTGTGAATTTTTTATTTACAGAGGGACTAGCTCCCTCGTGCGTGCAGCCAATAGTTCAGCAAATACACAGAACCGCATGAGCCTCCGTACCAGCGGGGGCACATGAGGTTCTGTGCCTCTTGCATTTAATTGGCTATTCTGGACAGTGTAAACAGTATAGGCGGCTGCCGGCACAAGGGGGTAAAATTTGTCTTCAATGAGAAAGTTTTAAGAGTGAAAATTGGATGGAAGTACGTGTAACTTGATGTAAAATAATGAATTGACGTTTCATGTTCATGAACGTGTATTGCTATTGGAGTGCACTATGATGTACGCATAAAGTCAATTTGATATTTTATCAAACACCAGACTACAGCACATTTTTGCCTTATTATTATTCTCATGGTTAATTTGTCGTGAACAGGTCAGTTTGCATTTGTGGACGTGGGGCCCATTTTGCTAAAGTTCTTCAGGCTGACATCGGCCAAAGCTGGCCTGTGCATATGCACAGGCCAGCTGTGGCCAGCGCCAACCTGAAGACCTTTTGCACACTTGTGTTCGTGTTCATACCTGATCTGCTGAAAGACGTTTCTCTCAGTAGATTTAATCTGAAACAAACACCTTCTGTCTGAATGAGTTAATTTAGGCTGGCCACTAATTATAACTGCTGTAATGATTGTGCGGAGATGTTTGCCGAACAAAATCACAACACACATGGATTGTCTTCTTCGCGGGCAATAATCGTAATGAGTATTCCAGCAAAATTTCAACAATCGCTGCTGCTGCTGATGGTGTTTATGGATACATGCTATACTAATCCAAATACAGCAGAACTTGTTTAGAGCGACCACCCTCACAAGAGATCACCTGTCATTAAAGACCATCACTTAGGTGGCGGCAGCCATCTAAATGATGTTTTTTTATGACAGCCAACACTTTCTTCCCTCCAAGACTTCTCACAGCAACTGTATGTTTGGACCACTTTTATCTAAAGCAAGGTCGTGTAAAACAGGTTCTGTTGCATCAGAATTAACAATTTACAAGTTACTGCTTTGATGATAGGTGCACTGGTCTGTGATTTTTGGACCTTGTAGTTTAAAGCTGATGTTCAAAGTCACAGACCAATTTAAAACTTTGACTGTCAATAGAGGTTTTTGTCCTGATAATTTCTGCAAGAATCATCGCAACGAAAAACTTCACCGATGCCGATGGCCAAACGGTTAAATGCATGTTCTTCCATTTAGTTGAATTAGCACATAAGAATTATACAGAAATTTTTTTACAAATCTGCTGATTACTTTTCTTAAATTTGTGAATGCTTGTTTCATCCAAGTTTTGTGCACGCTTTGTCCTGTTTCTGAACAATCGCTTTCACAAATTTGCTCAGCAGTTGCCGAGACCAATTTTTCACCTTTTTTTCTTGCTTTTTCAAGTGCATACTGTTCATAATTATGGGCTTTCAAATCATGTTCTACTTCAAAAGAAAATTATTTGCTGATAATTGAAAATATTAATAGTTTGCTTTTCGTATTTACAAACAGTTTGTTCTTAAATGTGTCCGTTTTCATTTGAAATTGTTTTCAATGGACTGAATGGTCTAACTGCTTTGTTTCAACAAGTTTTTATTTTCACTGCTGAAGAGATGTAGCTCTATGTCTTTGAAATACACAACGTTAAGCCACTCAGCCTTGTTATACTAAAAGACCAGGATCGAATATGGTAAAGGTTGTGCCAGAATAGCTTGGCGCCTCTAGGCACCACGCTATTCTGGCACCACCCTTGAACTAACCCTGTCAATATGTCTCCTGAACTATGTTGTTCCAGTTAACAGGCTCCCAGAGTGAATATGACAGTCAGTTGGTAGCACTTTTTCTCAAGGCGATTCCTGCAGGAATCGCCTTGAGAAAAAGCGCTACCAACGGCCCAATAGTAAGGCAAATTGAGATGTACGGTGAATACGCTTTTCTCATTGTAAACGTGACACATGCTTGATGGGTGCAAAGTGAACACATTTTAGAAGTGAACTAACAAAGTTGTCACTCACACACAACTTCCTTACATTTGACAGAGCTGTTCACAGGTGTGTCAAATCCAATGAGTTTGTGTACAAATGTTTGGGTTCAGGTGGGATTCCTTATTTGTGTATGTGGGTCAGTTTGTTTGTGACTAAAAGTTCCTGATCTGTTCACATGATAATTTGTTGTCCACTGCTGTGTGTACATAATGTGATGTCAGCCCCAAAAGTGATATTATATTTTCGGCAATTTTCCATTTAATACGTCCATCGCATTGATCTGCAAGAAGTCTGAATTTATGCATATTCAGCTTCTTTGCTTTAACCCATTCAGCCCTGACACACTACAGTAGGAGATGGGTCGACCATGATAATTCAAGGGTAGTGCCAGATTAGCTTGGCGCCTGTCGGCACTGCCCTTGAATTATCATGGTCAATCCATCTCCTGCAACTTGTGCAGACATTAGATGACGCCTCCAAAATTTGGGAAATACGGCCGTTGGGCTGAACAAGTTAAGAATGCGATAGGCTTACTGCTGGCCTGTCATTTTGGACCCGACGGCTCATAGCCGTAATTTCCAAAACCACAGACCAGAAGAGATTTTTATACCTTGTTTGCCAATTTGTACACGTTTTTTTTTTCTTTCCTGCTTTCCAACACACACTTTGATTCAAAGTCCGTGTTGACTGTATTTTGAGTGAACTAGTCATGGGGAGGTGCATACTCTGTAGCACGATTGCTTTACCCCCTGAGAATTTAATTTTTGTCCATTCTGCAAATGGGGTGATGCGCCGATGACACTTTGAAATAAATTTGATTCTCATAGAAGAACCGGACCGGTTTTTTCCCCGAAAGAAATTAAGGAATGAAGGCAGCTTTAGTAATTTACTGAACATGTTCGTACATACACAGTGTTAGTGCTTGCTCTTCAGCATGTTGTTATTTGTTCTCACAATGGTTACAGAAACAGAAACGCTGAAATAAACAGACAGACGGCAACATTTTAGAGCACCAACCTAAACAAGTTTTAATCAGAATTTGTAAATGTAACCCCTTAAATCCTGAGGATGAATTTGGCAGATTTGTGAGTTGTCTGATGAACACATTTCAGTTCAGGAGATAGATTGACCATGACCTACAGGCGCCAAGCTGTTCTTGCACAACCCTTTAACTATCAGGGTCAAATTTATTTCATGTTAAGGTGTATCACGATTCAAAGGGTTAATGTAAAACCCAACTCCGTTTTAATCCAGATAACTAGATGCTTTTGTATGTAAATGTCTGCAAGTATGTTATCCAGGTTGATGAGCTGACAAATAGTTGCTAGGTTTTTTGCTGATTAAAATCATATATTGCTGCCAACCATTTGTGTCCGTAGTAATTTTGGTCGAGGTGATTCCTGCAGTAATCACCTCGACCAAAATCGCAACCAAAACACAAAAGGTTAATTACTTGTGCATGCTGGTCCGACGCTCTAGGCCTTAGGGTCCAAAATCACAGACCAGCTCATGAATGATTGCGTTGTAATCTTGCTTTGTAAACCCACGAAAGATCTCAAAACGTAACTATTGGGATTTTTATTATGATTATCCACATTCCTGAGGCATTTTAACCATTGAATCTGCATGAATTTTTTAGCCCGTTAATCACTGCTGACCTTAACATGCATGCACCCTTTGGCTGTCTGTAGCTCTTTTCGTCGAGGTGATTCCTGCAGGAATCACCTTGACAAAAAGAGCTACATACAGCCAGAGGGTTAAGACTATGTATAACCGGTATTTCGTGTCGATCTGAGAATCACAGCCCAGCACACATTGTGTTTGCAATATTCAATGTGATTCTCTCTAACAATGATTTTTTTCTAAGGCACAACAGAAATTGTTTTCAAATGATAGTTCATAAACTTTCAGAAATTCTGTATAATTTAGAACTTCTATATAAATTCAGAAATTTATATAAATTCAGAAATTCCAAAAGCAGAAGTTCCTTGACGGCAAATGCCATAATGGCAGTGATTTCAATTCACAAAGTTAAGTTCTTTCAGTTTGTTTTGTCAGTGTGTGCCCGTTCTTGCCGAAAAGTGTGGCTGTTCCTATACCGCCTGTCCCCAGTTTCATCACGAGTCAGCCTGATCACTTCATACATAATTATGTTCTCCTTTCATTACAGCATATGCTTGGCTATGTCTTTTGTTTGTATTTTCTGTTTGTTGGAATGTCCGTACCTGCAAGCTTTATTTATTGTTCTGGAACTAATTATGAGGATTATATTCTGTTCATGTGTTGCACTAACATAATCCGTCTCAATTAAGCTTAACAGTGCTGTGCATTTGTCACTGGAGGAGAAAAACAAACATAGTGTCCACTATGTCATGTTATCCCATGGAGCAAAAAGTTCTCAGGGTGACGTTGGCTACTGCTGATTGGGACACTGCTGTGTGCCAGCTGTGGTCAATGTCAGCTCGTGCACTATTTTGTTCACTGGGCCTATCTCTGCTCATATTTTGTGTTTGTAAATTCTGACAAGGAAAAAAGCCATCCACATTGGCAGTTTTTCCACTGTGCTGCCCCCTGGTAGGCCTTGTGAGACACATTTATTTTATCGCAGTGTAATTATATTGTTCAATGTTCAACTTTTTTTTCAAGTGTTCGTTCTGAAATTTCCTGCTCATGCTTAGCCAGAGATATGCAGTTTGAAATTACGATGTGTTTTGCAATGGAAATGAAGAGTTAGAAATTATTTGTGTTTTCTTATCATTATTTTTATTTAAAAACTTTACTAAATTTTTATTTATTTTATTTTTTGAAATTTATTTTATTTTTTTTAATTTATTTATTTTTTATTTATTTATTTTTTTATTATTTTATTATTATTATTTTTTTTTTTGGGGGGGTGGGGGTGTTTGCTGTTCTTATTCTATAGATCAGTATAGATCTCGCAGAAAGGGAGGTACAACATTACCTTCAAAATAAATGACACTGATGGTAAATATTGAGATTGAGAACATTACTTATTGTAACACCTGTTTGTGTTTGATTGTGAAGTTGCAATGCGTGTTGCCATTTTTCCCCCTCTGACCTGTGCAAACTTCTGCATTTAACAGAAATATTATCATCATTTTGCCATGCTGCCTGTGTTGTTTTACCCCTTACATTATGGCTGTTTATTTTGTATGTTATTATTACCGTTTCAAATACATATTTACACTTCAAGACTAACGTGCATGTGTGCCCACTTTCTCATATTTTCTCCTGCAGCGAGCGACTCCCAATGCTAGAGACATAGATCTTCATGAACCCCCCAGCATTGCGGGTCTCATGAGTATATATGCTTCTTGCTGGACCTCACTTGGTTCTTCACGTGTCAAATTTATGGTGTTTGAGAAACCCTTTTGTTGTTTTGCAATGTGGAAAACCATACTTGCTGAGAGTTTCTGTGTGTGATACGTGCAAAAATTTGTTTCCTTCGGGGATATGTACCCAACCTGTGATGAAATGTTATTGCGTTCCCCATGTTTGTACATAAATATTGTATCCTGATGATAAAACAGTCCTTGTATGTACAACAGCGTTTTGTTTTAAATACTGCTTAGTTACACAAGAGAGTCGACGGTGTAAATTACTACCAAGAACGATTAAAACTGCTGGTTGCTAAATTTTAAAGAAGAAAAATAAAAAAAGCAATAAAATGTGAAATTTGTCACTTTTAGTTGGATTTATTTCAAACTTTGCATTTTAATAGAGGCAAGAGAAAGAGAGATGAAATGTGTGTGTGCGTGTGAATTGTCTGTGTGTGTGTGCGTGTGTGTGTGTGTGTGTGACATTTTCTCACTTTGGATGTGAACAGACTTGTACTTTTGCCTTTCGTGTGTGTTGGTTCGCGGTCAACATGCACGGCCGGCACCAGTGTGATCATGGACGGCCCTAACAAGCATGTTGTGGGGGACATGGGCAGCTATTGCCTATGGAGTACAACCTGAACACTAATCAATTCAGGCACACACTAACTGTGCCACTTTGATCTACCAGGACCTTTGAATGGACATGTCATTGAACAAGCCCATCTTTTTCCCTGGTTTAAGTGTGCGCATGTCTGTGTGTGTGTGTGTAAGGCACACATCAACTCAACTAAGCAAAATTAACACCACAAGAAGGTGAAATCACCAAAGATGAACCATAACAGCCAAAGTGTACTACCTGATCATCATGGCGCTTCATGATAACTCAAGGGTACTGCTTGATCAGCATTGCACTGAAGCGCCATGCTGGTCAAGCAGTACCCTTGAGCTATCATGGTACCTTAACCTCCCATTGTTTGTGTTCAGAGGAAATCAAATATTTATGAACAAAACATCACAACTGGTTCCGTATTTTACTTACAAAAACAAGCAATGGAGTCTGGTTCAAGAATTCCTGTACCCTCTGCTGGTCCACTTCCCAGACAGACCCACTTGGGGAGTACTGCATAAGAACGCTTCTATTTAAATGAGATGCTCCCCCCCCCCCCCCCCCCCCAGTGGGTCTGTCTGTGGTGCACACCTTCAAACAGTACGGGTTTGATTTCCAGTACAAAATTCACTCTACACTCCAAACCTCCCAAAAAACAAACAAGGAACCTATCACAAGGACGGTCATTCATCAATACAAATCTTCCACTAAACATTTCTGTAAAAGCCCGATGGTCTAAAAGATGGATACTAATCCGACTTACCGCTGAGAGCTACAAGTGTACCACTATAATGATGTACTAGTACTGTACCTCAGTGACAGGAAAAACATTAGTATGTGACTTGAAAAAGCTATATTTCTATTTAGAGATATATCACAATTATGTGTACCTCATTTACTGAAAGTTAAAATAAAGGGCAGAAAAAAAAAAAGAATGTTTAGCACAAAACGTCAAAGCTGCAATTTGTACAGTTAACAATTGAGAAAATCAACTAAATGAAATTTGCAAAATTTCATGCGGCTGATTTTCTGGAGTGCTAAAATATAGCAGCTTTCTGCAATCTGGGGTGTATACATCACACTACAATGACTGCACATAATTTCAAATTGACCAGCAAGTACATTACATGCTGCACTAGAGAAAAGCAATATAACTGAATCTGAAAATCATCTTAAAACAATAACTGAGCATCATGTCAACAGTTGATGTTTGTCGACATGAAATGCAATTGTGAATAATACAAACAAAAATCATATTGGCAAAAATTTAAATCTTGATAGGCCATCACTAGAAATACAGACACTAAACTCTGCTGATCTGACAACAATGTCGATACACATGCTTTTTCAGAGGTCCTGACTATACTTTTTCTGTAACTTACATCGTTTATAACAAACTTCAGATGTAACAACAAAATGTTTGGGTCCGCATGCACTGTTATATCCAAAGTTCACGTCAAATCAATGCCCAATTCTATTTAATCCTTTGGCTGTCAGTAGCACATTTGACCGAGGTGATTAAGCAAAACATCACCTTGACCAAACTCGCTACCAACAGCCAAAGGTTAACATACAAAGTAGGGAGACCTGCGTGCTAATTCATTCAAGACACATCGTGTACAGACACACAGCTTTTTTTGCTGTGCGTCCGTATGCGGCATGTCTTGAATGTACATATTAATACCCCCGTCCCTCCTTACTTGCCCCTTCAACTCTCACAAAAAAGAAGAAAAATAACAAGACCTGAATCTGTACCCAGTTCACAAGTATTATGCCTCAGGACACCAAGAAGAAAACAGTGCCTTTCCTTACCTCATAAATTTGCTCTTCAGCACCTAAACAGTCGTGCAACTTCAACCCAAAACAACACTTTTGATCTTAGGCACAGGTTCTCAGTGAGGAGGAGACATAGATTTTCACAAGTCCCTGCGAGGGTCACTTGTCTTGCTTTTAAACAATGAAAGAGACACAGATGCTCATGAGCCCCGCAGGGAGTCATGAGCATCTATGTCTCTTGCAGTGTGCAAGGTATGTTTAGCACCTAAACGTAAAGTGAGCTCCCAGCATAATGAAGAGTAAACATATTACTACCAGCTCTTCCTCTGAAAAATTCATTTTTCTTTAAAAGGTATTTTTTCGAAAAATACTTACCGATGACATGACTACCAGGAGTGTCTACTCCTTGCTCAATTCTAGCCTAAGAACCCGTTGTGTAAACACAACCCGGGAGGCACTCGGGGAACCCCCAGAGGGACCGAGAGTTGTCTCCCGCTCCTACCCACCAGCCCTATTCACCTGTGAACTCCAGTCACGAAATTAGGCTCACCAGCGGCAAGCGGGGCAGGTGGGAGGGTCCTTCGAGTCATGTCATCGGTAAGTATTTTTCGAAAAAATACCTTTTAAAGAAAAATGAATTTGTTTCTTCAAAAACATTACCGATGACATGACTACCAGGAGAATGCCGAACAGGAGGAGGGTGCCGCACCCCCAGATGGTTTTCTCTAGGCTCATGGCCCCCTCCTCTCTTCCGACACTCTGCACTCCCTAATAGGTGCATACCTACGGCGCCTGTGGCGCCGGGAGGGAGTGTTGTGCCGCCGTGACGTCCCCCACCAAGGCGAGGTTGTCTCGCTGCCCTGCCAGATCCCGTAGATAGAAGCGGGCGAAAGTAGATTCTGATCGCCAGCCCACCGCAGCCACGATGTCCTTGACAGCGCAGTTCCTGTCGAAGGCTACGCTCGTGGCCATGGCCCGTACTTCGTGCGCCCGAATCTTTAGGCTCTTCGCTCCCTGAGGGGAGAGATCGACATATGCTGAGCGAATCACCCAGCGAAGCCAGGAAGAGACTGTCTGTGCTGTAATGTCGTTTCTTCCTGTTTTTAAAGGTAGGAAGAGGCGTGAGCGTCCCCTCCGGACGGCTCTGGTTCGTCGCAAGTACACTCTGAGGGCTCGTACGGGATCTTGTTGCCTGGTCTCCCTGGGGAAGTCTTTCCCGCGTAACGGTCGTAAGGTGATAACCTGTGGCGCCGTCAGTGGAGACCTAGTCTTGGCAATGAAGGCAGGGGTCGGTCACCAGTTGGACCGAGTGGTCAGCTCGAAATTGCAGGCATGTAGGCCGGACTGATAGAGCGTGTATCTCACTTACTCGTGCCGCGGTGGCGAGCGCCAGCAGGAAGCAGGTCTTCCGCGTCACATCCGCAAGACAGGCCAGCGGTAGTGGTTCGAAACGTGGTGAGTTTAGCCAGGTAAGAACCCATGGTAAATCCCAGCGGGGAAGAAGTGAGCGAGAGGCAGGCCTTTGTAGTCCGAAGTGTGACATAAGATCTGCCAGGTCCTTACACGCGCCGGGGTCCGCGCGGCCGAGATGCCGGTAGGTGTCGGCAATCATCGAGAGATATCCCCGAATGGTAATAGGGGCCAGTCCTTGGTCTCCGAAGAGCCAGAGGAAGAAGTCCGCAAGTTGGGGGTTTGTCAGTTCGGTGGGGGAGAGACGACGGTCGCTGCACCAGGTACAGAGTACCCTCCATTTCCCCTCATAGATACGTCTAGTCGAGGGCTTGCGAGCTGTAGCGATCGCTTCCACTGCAGCACCCAAGAAACCTCTAGCTGAGAGGGCTTGCCGCACAACCTCCAGGCGTGTAGCAGTAAGCGTTCCGGACAGGGGTGGAACAGCGCCTGACGTGGCTGCTTGAGCATAGTGCGGGGCGTGGGGAGCAGTAGGGGAGGGTGCGTGGCGAGGCTGATCAGGTCGGTGGACCAGGAACGAGTCCAAGCGAACGGGGCGACCAGGAGCAGGATCGCATTGGTTCCTCGCAGCTTTAGGAGGACTTTGGGGACAAGGACTGTCGGGGGAAAGGCGTACGCTATGAGTCCGTCCCAGGGAATGGATAAGGCGTCGACCGCCCAAGCCAGGGGATCCGGTACTGGGGAAACGAAGAGGGGAAGCTGGTGATTCCACCTCGTGGCGAACAGGTCCACCATCGGGGTCTCCCAGTGAGAGCAAATCATCCGGAAAATGTCCTGGCGTAGCGTCCATTCCGTGTGAATGAGCTGTCCTCGGCGAGAAAGGGAGTCCGCTAAAACGTTCAGGCGACCGGGAATATGGCGAGCGCTGAGAGTCAGATCGCGGTCCTCGCACCATCGCATCAATCGGAAGAGTAGCATGCATAGATCAGGTGAATGAGTTCCTCCCTGCTTCTGTATATACGCTACCACTGTCGAGTTGTCCGAAAGGACGAGAAGATGCTGGTGTCTGAGTTGCTTTTCCCAAACGATGATGGCCTGCCACACCGCTTGCAGTTCCAACCAGTTGCTGTGTTTGTCCGCGAACTCCGGAGGCCAGAGGCCGGACGTCGTGGTGAACTGAGGAAGCAGGTGGGCTCCCCAACCAGCCCGACTCGCGTCGACACACTGGGAGAGGTGAGGGGATGGAGAGGAAATGGGGACTCCCAGAGCCAACCAGGCTCTGTCGGTCCACCGTAAAAGGTGGGGGCGTACCAAAGGGGACACGGGGACGATTGTGGTCAAGTCGCCCGAGGAGGGACGCCAGAGCAGTAGAAGATGAAGTTGTAGCGGTCGGGAGTAGAGACGCCCGAGGGGGATAAGATCCGCCGCTGCGTTGATCAGGCCCAGAAGCCAGACCCTGGCGGGGGCTGCCTGTTGCTGATCTACCAACGCGGCGAGAGCGGACAACTTCACAATCCGTTTCTCTGGCAAGAGTACCTTGTTGCGGTCCGTGACAAACTCCATGCCTAGATGGATGAAGTGGCGCGCCGGGGTGAAGTCCGACTTTCCGGTGTTGACCAGGAAACTCAACCGGTAAAGCAGCTGTAAAAGAGCGTCCCTGTCTGCCGCAAGCGCGGTCTCCACCTGATTTCTCAAGAGTAGGTCGTCGAGATAATTCGAGGTCGGACTTGACGACGACTGCCTCGCCTTGGCCACTACAGCATCCATGATGCGGGTGAAGGCCCAGGGGCTGAGGTTGAGACCGAACGGCAGGGCGCGAAACTGGTAAATCACTCCTTCGAACGCGAAGCGCAGGTACTTCCTGGCAGAAGCGTGCATGGGGACATGTAGGTAGGCGTCGGACAGATCTAAACTGACCGCGTAGTCCATGGGTTGAACTGCCGCACGAAGAGCCCTGGACGTTTCCATCCGAAAGGAAGGGGCCGCGATGAAGGCGTTCAGCGCCGACAGATCTATGACTGGCCGCCACTTGCCGCCGGGCTTGGGCACCACAAACAGTCGGCTGTAAAAAGCGGGCGAGTCCGGACGCTGCACTATCTCTGTGGCCTCCTTCGAAAGGAGAGCCGCAACTTCTCCTCGCAGAGCGGCGGCCTTGAGGGCGTCGGACGGAACCTCTGTCCAAAGAGGAATGGAGCGCAAGGGCGGAGGAGAGCGGAACGAGATCCGTAATCCTCTGGTGACTACGTCCAAAACCCAGGGCTCGTCTCGAAACAGCGAGCGCCACTCCTCGCTGAATCGTGCTAGCCTCCCGCCGACTGGAGCCCCGACGACGGTCGGCGGGGGCGGAATTGGGGACAAGTCAGGTGGCCCGCCCGCGCCCAGGGCGACGGGCGGGACGGGGCCAGGTGGGGGCAGGGGCGCTAGCTGGGCCAGGGCGACGGAAGGGCGGGCGACGGCGCGGCGCAGCTCGAGGTGGGGCAGACGGGTCCGAGGTGACACGTTTCCGGGCCCGCAAAGAGCGCCCCAGGGCCGTGCGGGCGGGAGGAAAGCGCTGCTTGACAGCCTTGCGAGGCCAAAGGTCGGAGTTGGAGTCCTTCACCGTCTGCCAAGTATCCCCGAAGAGCAGAGGCCCTCCCAGAGGGGCCCGACGTAGCTGAGTACTCAGGTCGACCGGCATTCCACTGCAAGCTAGTAGGACGGCGTCTCGTCGCATGAGGTCGCAGTTAGCCGCAGCCGCCATCGCGTTGACCGATGAGTGATAAGCAGCGCGGTTACCAGCCTCCGCCATGAGAAGTAGGTCTCCCAGGAGGGGAGACAACGCAGGTTGCCAAGCTTCCTCGAGACGTCGGATGAAAGCCTGAGTCAACACGTCCAAAAACCCGGAGCAGGCGAGCGTGTTCCGGACCAGCGACGCCGTCCTATCCAGTCCCCGTGGGAAGGACCGTTTCAACATAGAAGCCCCTCCGGCTTGCATCAGAGCGGCGGGATCCACTGGAGGAAGCGGGCAGAGGAACGACTGCGAATGGCCGGCGTACCAGTCCTGTTGAAAAGCGATGTCCAGAGCGGAAGGCCATCTCCCGTCCGCGAAAAAGTCCGAGTTCCGAGTCTCCGAAAGCAGGTGAGACGAGAAGGCGTCCCGCAGATCCAAAAAACTAGCCGTCTGTGGGAGGGACTTGAACCTCTTAACCGTCCTATCCGCGTCCACGAAGGCGGAAATCTTCCTCTTCACAGGCGGTGAAGTCGGACAAACATCCTCCGGTAAGGCGGCGGCGATGAGCTTGGCCGCTCCGTCCAGCGCCAGCCGCGTGTCCATCCGGGAAGAAGAAACCTGTCTGACGGAAGCTGACACACTGGAGGCCGAAGAGGGAGAAGCTGAAGAACGGCTTAGACCTCCAAGTAACCAGTCCGAAGCATCCTCTGGCGCCAAACTGAGGGTGTCGAAGTCCCGCTGTCCGGAAACCGGCGACCGAAGAGGGCGACGAGGGCTCCGAGGCCGGGAATCCCGTCGGAGAACCGCAGCGGACGAAGACTCCCTCCGCAGCGGAGAGCGGTAGTCTGAACGATGCGGTGAGGACCTCCTGCGTGCCGAAGGCGGATCCCGACGAGGAGAACGGCTGCGACGAGAGGGAACGGAGCGGTGAGTACGAGGAGGGGGGGAAGTGGCCGGTCGCTGGGAAGAGGGACGGGACGAACGGGAGTCCAACCGAGAGGGGGAACGCGAAGAAGGTGAAAACCGTCTGCGGCGAGGGGAGTCCCGGTGCGACGAGCGATGAGGCGAGAAGTTCCTCCTACGATCGTGCGAAGGAGAGCGGAAACGTCGAGCAGAACCCCTGTATCTACGTTCTTCACCACCAGGAGGCTCCGGACGAGTGCAAGTATGTCTCTCTGAACCAGGCTCTTGGGAGAGGCGGGTTACTGGCCGGCCAGGGGACCTCCAGCGGGATCCCGGCGGCTTCCTCAGAGACGAGTGGGGAACGACGGTGGAGGAGGGACGCCACGAGCGTCCCACCAAACCAGGCTCTTGGGAGAGGCGGGTTCTTTCCACCAAAAGTGTCCGGGCGCGCTCTCGAACGGAGGCAGTCTTGACGGTCGAACTCCCACTCCGTGCACTAGTCCCTTGATTACTCAGTGGCGTTATCTGCGTCGGATCCCGTTGGTCTCGCACGTCCGGTGCCGGGGGCACAGCGGAAGGCGTCTCGGAAATCTTCAAGGTACCCGCGAGGGTAGGAGGCTCCCTCCTATAAAAGTTCCAGAGATTAGACCACCGCAGTTCCGGCCATGAAGCACAGACGTCACACGTATGGTCGGACGCACACCCAGCGCAGGGGAGACAGACTGCATGTTTATCCGACGGCCACTGGAAGCCTCCGCATTTTGTGCATGTCATCAGTAGGCCACTGCAACACACAAAACATGAAGGCACTCGGCGAGTGTCCACCAATCACCCCGTTAAGCTTTAGGCCCCCAAGCTACTGTGGTGTTATGCACCCAATTAACCAACGTACGGTCACCTGCCATCAACATTTAAATTAAAACCACGGCGGAGGGAAAACAAACCCTGCCGGGACAGGTGAGCATCCAAGCCTTCGTCATAACGCGGGGCGTCTAAACCGAAAGCCGAAAAACGTTAGGTATGGCCTAGATACAGTAACATGACTCACCGCTCGCCGCATCTGGCAATGGCGCGAAAAGCCCGCCAAAAACCGGCGCCAAACATTCTTCAGCTAATCAGGCAACCAAACAGAGGTAAAAAAAACCCAAACGAGGGAGAAGCGACGCAAAAAGCAAGCTGCTCGTGCCTGTGCCCCGCCCGGGCAACCAGCCGAGGGCCCTCTAACTACCTTACCTGTCAGTCGGAGTGGTACGAGAAGGAGAAAGTTCCATGACACCCACAGCCCGACCGGCAAAGCCAGAGAGGGAACCCTTGAACAAGACCGAAGCTGCAGTCGACCAACGTCGCAAGCGTAGAATCCCAGGCCGGCGAAGACGAAGCAAGCAAGGCAGACCGAACCGGTCGAAAAAAACTTCTAAGTCCAGAGGCTAGAGACAACACGTCTGAACGCGTGAGCCTAAGAAGCGTGACTGGAGTTCACAGGTGAATAGGGCTGGTGGGTAGGAGCGGGAGACAACTCTCGGTCCCTCTGGGGGTTCCCCGAGTGCCTCCCGGGTTGTGTTTACACAACGGGTTCTTAGGCTAGAATTGAGCAAGGAGTAGACACTCCTGGTAGTCATGTCATCGGTAATGTTTTTGAAGAAACAAAGTACTGGTCTACAAATGCAATTCCACTACAAAAAAAAAAACACACAACAGAAATCAGTTTGGAAGACACCTTTCAAAGAAAGAAAATCTTACGATTATACCCAAATTGCACATTCAACAAACAAAATATTCGAAAAAAATGTCCATGAAATACTTGTAGTTAACCCATAACAAAATATGCTCAACACATGTACGTATATACACGTACCTACATGCACACGCAAAGTTAGTTTTCACACCACTGGGGTAGAATTATTGCCATAGGAATTCTGTTTACCCAATGAGTAACACACACGCACACTGCAGCCATATGTACACATTATCCATAGTTTACAAGCAAATACAACAAAATTGTGATACAAACGATCGTTGGGTAATCGAGGACTGAACCTCTCTGAAGATGCAAATATGGCCCATCCTTGCCAACAAGTGGAACAGATTCTCATGAGCCCCTGCTACTGTAGGGGCTCATGAGAATCTATGACTCTTGGACTAAAAACAGGCTCTATGGTGAACGCTAATTTGCCAGAAAGTGATACACTTCTACTCGCACCTGTGAGACGAGACTAAAGTCAAGGCTGAACTCTAACAGTACACTGGACATACCCACATATTGGTATTATATCTATGGTTGTCCGCTATACACGAAATACAGGAAACCGTGGTAGCTTAAGGGTGGTCACCTGTGCTCAAGTAAAGCTGTTCCTAACAAAAAGGCATGCTAGTTGAAACACAGTTTCTAAGGCCTCACCGAAAATACAAAGGAAAACACACATGTATGAAAAAGTATTTACAATGGTAACACATGCACATAAAACATTTGAAAGACAAAGTACATGTATGCTGGTGGGGTGCTCAATCGATCATTTCCAGCTGCGTACATTCACTCTTGTGATTTCGCAAAAGGAGATGAATCAGCCATGATAGTTCAAGGACAGAGCCAGATTAGCATGGCGCCAATGGGCACCATGCTAATCAGGCACTGCCCTTGAGCTATCTGCAAATACATCTCCCACAACTGGCAGTCTTTGAAGATGCTTCCCAATGCTACAAAGGTCGCTATAGCAGAACCCGTGTTTGAGCAACCACCCTTATGAGAGCTCACCTGTCATTAAAGACCATCATTCATGTGGCTGTAGCCGTCCCATGGTAGTAGTAGCCATCAAAATAATGGTCTTTCATGACAGGCGACACTGTCTGCCCTTCAAAACTTCTCTTGACAAGATCACCTGCATTTTTAAGACTAGTTTTTTTTTCTTGCAAAATGCTGTTTGAGTAAAACTGTTAACCCTTTTAGCCCCGAGTCCCTACAGCAGGAGATGGACTGACCATGATAATTCAAGGGTAGTGCCAGATTAGCTTAGCGCCTGAAGGTGCCAAGCTAATCTGGTGCTACTCTTGAATTGTCATGGTCAATCCACCTCCTGCAACTGGTACATAGTCGTTCACAGTAACACTTCCACAATTTGGGAAGAGCACCCATGAGGCTAAAAGGGTTAAACAGGTTCTACTCCATTTACATAACAGAGTCTGTACTTCTGGCACTTTACTGAATGTCCTTCAAGTCACCTTGACCCATTTAGCCCCAACACCCTACAGCAGGAGACGGACTGACGATAATTCATGGGTAGTGCCAGATGAGTGATGGTCGATCCATCTCCTTCAACAGGTGCACAGTCCATAAGTAGCACTTCCAAAGTTTGGGAAATGTGGTCGTGGGGTTAAACGGATTAACCCTCTTAACCTCATGGCCGCATTTCCAAACTTTTGGAGGCATTCTCTGACGACTATGTACCAGTTGTAGGAGATGGATTGATCATGATAATTCAAGGGTAGTGCCAGATGAGCTTGGCGCCTTCAGGCGCCAAGCTCATCTGGCACTACCCTTGAATTATCATGTTCAATCCATCTCCTGCTGCAGGGTCCTGGGGCTAAAAGGGTTAATGTTCACGCTAAAATGTTATATATGTGATCGCACGGACTAGATTTTATCATTTGTTTGTTAGTGCATGTACATGATATCTCAGCACCGCATCAACAAACAGCACCAAACAAGGGGGTTATGTCCTTTGGCAAAAAAGCAGAGAAGACTTTGTACTGCCATGATCGTGAGGAGAGAAAAAAAACTAAACAAATGCTGAATATACACGTACCCACAAACAACACAGTCTGATTAAAATCTGGAATATAATGTGTGTGGTCTCCTTTTCAATTTGACATAATTCTCAACTTAATGTTGACGAAAAAAAGGCTCAAATGATAATATGGTAGAATTAAGTGCGAACATAAAAATTGAAAAAATCATTGAAAATGGGATTTACAAAATGGTCACACAGTGACTCAGTATCAACGGAAAGAACAAAAAGATAAATAGAAACAAGCCAAGATAAAAGAAAACAGTTCAAATATTTTGGATTGTTAAAATGTGTGTAAGCCAATGGATTGCTGAGAATGAATAGCAAAACAATTGTGTAAGGAACATGGAATCCTAAAACAATATTGCAAGCAGGCAGGAAACAGCTGACATTCTGATTGAAAATGTTCCAAGATTGTTCACAAAATTGTAAGGAAATGGTGGGCTTCAAATATCCTGAAATACATGTACCAGTGAAATCCATACACTGTCGCAACAGAGCTAGCAGATCTTATATATTCTACATACTCATTTCGCAAACCCCCAATGCAACACTAACCAGTATTCACTTACTAGGGGAAAGGTCAACCCATTCCACTCTGGTAAACTGCAGCAAACTGCTGACAACTGATTGAAAGTGTTCTAAGATTGTTTGCAAAACTGCAAGTCAAAAAGTGGGTGTCAAACATCTTTAAGTACGCACAACACTGAAATCCAAACACTGTTGGAACAGAGATAGCAGATCGCATGTAAACATGTATTCTATGTACTCATTTCACACTCCCCAATTTACAGTTAGTTATCTGGGTTTAACGCCGAGCAGCTCCCCAATACAGACCTAACTAGTACTTCAACAAATTTTAAAAAGTCAACCTATTAAAACTGTAGCATTATGCGCTGACCATGACAGTTCATGGGTAGTGTCAGAACGCTATTCTGCGACCACCCTTGGATTATCATGGGTGATCTGCCTACCGATATGTATGTATACGTCATCTTTTCAACAACAAAAAAACTCTCACTGGAGAGAAAAACTCTTTCACTGGAAATTTTGACCTTAGTGCTTTTTGTTTCAGACTGCAAACATTTTTTTTTTTTTAAGTGGGCTTCACATCCTGTGAACATCATGTACTTACTGATATCCATATATTGGCGCCAAGCTTATAGACAGTATGTTCTCAAGCAAAATAGTGTGGCAGTAACTGGAAAACCCTGCATCAGACGATATTTCCCAGCGACGCAGACGATATCCTTTTGTCACATTAACCCTTTGTGTGTCAGTAGAGGTTTTTAGTAAGAATCACTGCAACTAAAACCGCTCATGGCACCCAAAGGGTTTAAAACTTTCAACCATACCCAACACCTCTTCTTTCACACAGTACAGATGGTCAAATAACAAGATGCAGTGTTGCACTGTTCTAGAAAACAACATGCACCGACATGGTAACAGACAATTTCAGAAACTTTCAAAGTTTTATCAATGTGCACAAAATGAGCAGTGGTTCAAATATTTATTTATATATTCCCAGGCATTCCTAGGCTACAGTTATGCACTTCAAAAACACGCCAGCTTCGTTGAATCAAAAAATGTCTTTGCACCAAGGTTTAGCACTTCGACTACCGGGACACACAGCCAGGACCTAGAAGGGGCAAGGGGCATAGAAGTTCATGAGCCCCCGAAATCGCGGGCTCTCATGAGCTTCTATGCCTCTTGTTTGCTTTTATTTTGTATCTGCGTTCGATGGACGGCTATGGCTCTTATGCTTTGAATTTACAACTGTTTTCGTTGTGTTTTTAAAGTGCATGACTGTACAGGCAAAATACTGATGCTGAACGTGAGACATTCTTCATCATGAAGGTAGTCTTCCCCCCTAAAATGGGAAGATTTTGTGAACCTGTGTTTTGAGCTATGATATGCCACACGTCTGGACGGCACGCACAAGCAGTAGGGAAGAGGTACAATGAGAGAGAGAGAGAGAGAGATATGACCGCTGGAACTGAACATTAGCATGACATTGCCAAATCATCAGTGACCTGTACACTTTCCGTATGCATCAAGAGGTTTATCGCAAATCAGAAATGACCAAATCTAACACAATCAAATGATTAACCCTTTGGCTGTTGGAAGTGCCTTTTGTCACAATGATTCCTGCAGGAATCATCATGACAAAAAGCAGTACCAACAGCCAAAGTGTTAAAAGGGCAGACAAACATGACTGTGATATCATGTTTGCCCACCCTTTTAAATCCACTGAAGACATCAATTTAATGCATTTCTATGCCTCCGATTCACAATAACATCTAATCTGACCCAAAAACTTTCAACAAGCAACAATTTTGTCATGGCACACAAATCTCTTCATGCACACAGCATTCTAAATATCACATCACACAATAATGCAAGCACTATATCCCGTAAGCAAAGGTCCTCGGGCCCATGGCCGCCACAGTGGGCACATGCACAGCTGTGTGCGGGCCCACTGCGGTCGTCAAGGGTCTGAAGATGTTTTGCTACTGGGATATGAGAATGCTTCGAGTCATTCTACAAAAACAATTTCTAATCAGTGGACAATTTCATTTCTTGTCACAATTCTATCATACACACAGCACATGCATAAAAAAACTGTGTAAACATTTCTTACAGTCATTTTTGGGGAAGTCAGTAAAAATTGAGCTAGCTATATGTACCTGCAAAAAATTCAAATCACATCATGCAGTAAAATCCAGAAAAAAAAACATGATGGAAAATACCTTAACTCATTCAGCCTGATGCACATATTTCCAAATCTAACGACTAAACACCTGTTGCAGGAGATGGGTCGACCATGATCATTCAAGGGTAGTGCCAGATTAGCTTGGCGCCTGTTCGCGCCAAGCTAATCTGGCACTACCCTTGAATGATCATGGTTGACCATCTCCTGCTGTAGTGCGTCAGGGCTGAATGGGTTAATATTAACACCTGTGCTTGCAGCCTGTACCATTTATGCACAAGGGGGAGTAAAAAGAAAAAAGCACTAGGTGTTCGGTTTGCCACTGTGACCTGAATGCTCCAAGTACCTGCCCACTAGTTAACCCTTTCGCTGCCAGCGAAGACACACTACATTTGTAAACTCTTTGTTGATTCAACGCCAAAGAGCCCCGACGGTTCGAGAAACATGGATACAAAGTGGTATCAGCAAGAGGCACTGATCCTCTCGAACCACCGCAACTGTGGGGGCTCATGAGGATCAATGTCTCTTGCCGTTGATTTTGTTCAGTTTTCCTCCAGTAAAAGGGTTAATGCAGCTCGCAAGAGGTACAGATCCTCATGAGCCCCCGCTCTGTGGGGGCTCATGAGGATCTATACCTCTTGCAAACGCACTGCAAGCACACCACATCTACTTGAAATTAAAAAAACTATTCTACAAACGTGAATCAGGATTTTTTTACATGCACAAATATATGAGCCTTTCATTTCAGTAAACTTGTCATCAAGTGGTCTCGACTTCCTTAACATTGCCTATCTTGCATTGTGTGTATGCATGAGCTTTTCCAATGTACACGATGTGTCAGCAAAATACTTGTTACACCTTTCTCCCAATATTGAGAACTATTAGTTCACAATCACCCAAATACATCAACTACAAAATGTCACCAATAGTACTGCATGCTGCCTTATCTAAATACCACATATATAATTGTAATAAGTACATATACTGGTTATATTTAGTATACTTAATAATAAAGTATCCTTAGGTTATGTTATTTTGTCTCACAGTGTTCGCACTTGGGGTTTTGACAAACGATGTTTCCTTTCAGTAGCACTTGGCCAAAATAGCACCTGCTGTCAAAATCAGTTCATTGTCAATGCCAGCATTCTGCAACAATGTTCGCCTCCTCCGCAATCGCTATTTCTCTTCGCTAATCAGCGTTTTTCTACCAGTTGCTAATTTCCAGTATTTACCTTAAAAAAATCTGTAAAATACTGAGAATTACGGCTGAACGCAAATACTGTCTTATCCTAGTTCTGACTAGTGAGCATGTGGTAATTATATTTGGGTACATAATATTGCACACACAATGAACACATTTATACAACTTTTCACAAGTTTTTGGGGTTGACAAAATTCATACAAACTGCACTTCCTTTCTCAGTTTCTGTGAACAAATTCATGCAAACTACACTGACAATCCCGGTAATGCAAACTATTCCATTACATTCATTCCAATCTTTTTTCAACTGTTGTTTACGGCTGATTAAACTTCTACGTTCAGGTACCAATGACTCGCATCTGAAAACTGTCTGCTAACCACTGCTTACAAGTCAAGGGAGATGGTCTGACCATGATAGTTCATGGTTATTGTCAGATTTGCTTGGCACCTGGCCAGGCACCGAGCAACAGGCACTACCCTTGAGCTATCATGGTAAAACAACTTTGTCATACATTCAACACTTAAAGCGAACACGGTACAAATTCTTTTCCACCTGTTCGCAGTTGATGAGACCAAAGATCCTCTTTGATGAGACTGAACGCATTTGTGGCCTTGAAGTAAGAGAGAGAACCCTACACGGCATTCAGCTTCAGTAGAAGGCAACACAAGGGTTGTGTCCCATATGTAAAATCTGTGTGGTTCTCGGGTTCGTTGTCTTAGGCCCTTCTCATGATTCTTCTTTCCTCTTCTGTATCAAAATCTGGCGACATGAAAAACATTTTTGAATACGGCGTAAAATGCAAACCACTGCAATACAAAACAATAGCAAAATATAAATTTTTCTCGAAAATGTACTTTTTCGAAAAATACTTATCGATGACATTACTACTAGGAAGCTTTGCTTAGCATATCAATTTTAGCCCCCAAAACTTTGTTGTGCCCCTCACAACCGGGGAAGCAACCCAAGGGTGTCGTTACCAGGATACCCCGAGTAGCCTCCCATGCCACTCTATCCGGTGGCGCACTCACCCCTTTCCCGCCAGTATCTGAGCCTTAGCTTCACTGCGCCAAGTCAAGTCAAGTAACTTTATTCTTCCAAATACATGTTGCCACGTACAGGAAATTTGTTTCGCCACCTCAGGTGCAACTCGCAATCACCCAAACTCACACAACATTTACAACAACAAATGGACAATGGCTCGGGACGGGTGAAGCCCGTCGCCAAGGCGTCTCATGGCCGGCGCCAGCGGCCCCAACCCGACCTGAACCTCCCTAACACAAAGCAAACTAAGGACAGCCCTATCATAGTATCTCTTAAACACGTAATATAATGTTTTTATACTTCCTGCTTGGCTGAGGCTAGTTTCACAAATAAAATTAAAAAAATAAAAATAAAAAAAAAAAAAAATTACGCATAAACAAAACAAAAAAAACAAATTATACTTCCACAGTTGCTACCTGGCTATAGATCAGCGCCGGCTGTTAGACAGACATTCGCTCCGGCATAAACAGTCACCATACCTTAATCATAATTATGTATACTGAAGTAGTATATAACTACACACCTACTCATTTTGAAGCAATAATAATAAAACTACAGCATTAACGTGAAAAGCACGTTGTTTCTAATCCACAGTACACACATGCACACACTGTTAAGTGTTGTAAAAAAAACACAGTCACTGTGTCGGGGAAGTGTCTGTCATCACATCACTTGACTGGAATGTGGGGGCCCGAAGCCTGCTGGCACTCGCCTCACTGCACGCACACCACTCCTCGTGGGAAGAGCCACTCCTGAGATGATTACTAAAGGGAGAAAAGCATGTTGGTTCTTTGCCACAGTCTTAGTGGCTTAGTTCTGCACAGGTACACTTTAAGAGCCCTGACAGGGTCCTGTAGGCAAGAGTTCTGTGGCTGATCCGTCGCCCCGAGGGGTCGAACGATCCCGACTTGAGGCGCTGACGCTGAGGTGGTTCTTTGCCAAGAAGGCAGGATCTGTAAGCAGCTATACCGAACCATCGGTCCTTCAGTGGGGACCACGGCTGTTCAGTTCTTCTACAAACCCACACATTTAGTTAGGGAGTGCCGCTCTAGCTTCTCAAGTGGCGAGCTGACCTAGTTACAGCGCATTC
Source organism: Semisulcospira habei (assembly GCA_036245525.1). Classification (NCBI taxonomy): domain Eukaryota; kingdom Metazoa; phylum Mollusca; class Gastropoda; family Semisulcospiridae; genus Semisulcospira; species Semisulcospira habei. Next base: position 28,287,656 of record BTPG01000005.1, read on the forward strand.
CGATGGGCATCTGGTACCACCTGGTAGTAGGCGTTCTATACGCTTACTATTTTATGTGGGCAGTGTGATAATAAAAAATAAAAAAATTACGGTATTTATAATGCGCTTATCTTATAATAATTATAACTCTAAGTGCGCACTCACAACTCACGCACGCATGCGCACGCTTAGACAACGGCTTCCGTACCACAAAAAGTGAAATACATTATGACAGTCGACTTGGGGTGGGGAGTGTGGTGATATAGTGCTAGAACTGTTGAAAGAGGTGAGTTTTGAGGGCGGACTGGAAGGAGGAGAGAGAGTGTTTCTGACGGAGAGTGGGAGAGTGTTCCAGGCAGATGGACCGTATACAGAGAAGGAGCGGGGGCCGAAAGTGCTGAGTTTGGTGCGGGGGATGTGGAGGCGGAGAGGGTCGGAGGCGGAGCGGAGGGAGCGGGGAGGAGTGTAGGGGTGAAGTAAGTTGGAGAGATAGGCAGGAGTGCAGTTGTTCAGGGATTTGTAGCAGAGAGACAAAATCTTGTATTGGATGCATTGGGGGATGGGAAGCCAGTGAAGGAGTATGAGCAGGGGAGTGATGTGGTCGGATTTTTTCTTTCCGAGGACGAGGCGGGCAGCATTGTTCTGGACATGCTGGAGGGTGAAAGTGGTGGAGTGAGGGAGGCCGGAAAGGAGAGAGTTGCAGTAGTCGATGCAAGATAGGATGAGAGTGACAGCAAGTTTGGTGGCAGCTTCGGTAGTGAGGTATTTTCTGATCTGACTGATGCGGCGGAGGTGGAAATAGCATGCCTGTGCCGTGGCAGAGACAAAACTGGTCATGGAAAGAGAGGAATCGAGGATAACGCCGAGGTTTTTGGCCGAGTCAGAGAGGGAGATGGGGGTGGTGTCGAGTTGAAGGTGGAGAGAAGAAGGGAGCTGGGAAAGTTTCTGGCGAGTGCCTACCAGCATGGCTTCCGTTTTGTCGTCGTTCAGTTTAAGCTTGTTTGCTGTCATCCAGTTTTTCACGTCTTCGTAGCAGTCAGCCGTGCGAGTCAGTAGTGACTGTTTGTTGTCGAGTTTGTCTTTGTCTAGTAGTTGTGAATCGTCAGCGTAGAGGTGGTGGTTTATGTGATGAGACTGGATGATGTTGGACAGGGGAGAGGTGTAGAGCGTGAAAAGGACCGGGCCCAGGACGGACCCCTGTGGAACTCTGCAGGAGAGCATGACTGGGTTGGAGGAGACGCCGTCGATGATGACGGACAGCTGTCTGTCGGAGAGGTAGGAGAGAAACCAGGAGTGAGCAGAGTCAGTGATTCCAAAGGAGTGGTGAAGGCGGTGGAGGAGGATAGAGTGGTCTATAGTGTCGAAGGCGGCAGAGAGGTCGAGTAGCGTAACAAGGGAGATGTTGCCCGAGTCGGAGAGAAGCAGGTTGTGCCAAATTTGTGCTGGCTTTAGAGCTTTACTGTACTTTCAAAATACTTTTGTTTGGATTTTCAATGAGTGATATGTGTTAGTGTAACATAGTGCTACAAGTAAGTGTTTTTCTTTTCCTGGATAGATTTACCTGTGATTTGTTATAGAAGGTTTTATAGACCAGCATATGAGTGTATTTCGCAGACATTTAATGGAGTCTGACACACAACATTCCTATTCAAACCACATGGAATGATTGAGTAGTTTGTTTAGGATTTGTGCAGAGCGAGTAAAAAGGCAAAAGAAAGACAGACTTAAACACCTTAAACTGTGCGTTGATTATGTAGACGATCTTTCTGCTTTTCATGGTATTGACGTATGTAAAGATGAAGAAGACAAACATTCGAAAGGAATGTGTAGAAAATGTTATGTGAAACTCATATCATGCAAACGTGCACACTCATCTACCATAACAACCACTGTCAGTCATGCTGCAGAGGATATTCAAAGATCCACATACATCTGGACAAAATTTGACCCCACAATGTCAGAAAGTGAATGCAGCGCATGTAATCATTTTGAGTTACAATGTAAAGGTGGCCCGCCAAAGAAATCAAAAGTGGGTGCACCAAAACAAAATGTGTCAGAAATTTCTGCTGAGGTGGCTCAGTTTGAATGCAGCATTATAGCTGATGACCAGACAGGTCCGTCGACATCAACGCCAGCAAAACAACAGAAAATAGCTGACATATTGCCTCAGGTGTCTCCAGTCATAATATTCAAAACACCCCCAAAACCCGCTGTCAGAGACATCGCCACATCACCATTTCATCAGCAGAAACAACTGAGACAACCTCATCACATCCAGACACTTCTGACCTGTGTGGAAGAAGTCTATCTTACCCAGCTGGCTAAAGCAAAAATCCGATGACAAAATGCAAGACAAGAGGTCAGCCCGTTGTACTGAAAAAGATTCCACAGCCAAGAAAATCGTCAGGGGTAGCAAAGTCCCCTCTGAGGAAAAATCGATCAAGAATACTTCGCAAAATGAGGCAAAATGTTTCTGGAGGAAATGCCGACGATTCTTTTACACAAACAGAGTTCGGAGCTTAAAATTAAAACGAAAAAAGCCAGAGAACAAATCCTGAAAGCAGCAGGTTGTCATCAAGCATCTTTGACCAGTCTACAAGGATCTTCCTTTCGCACCCAAACAGGACTAAGGTGGGTCTCATTACCGAACTCAGAAAAGATTTCTGAAAACAGTTGGAGTCCAATTTGAGAGTGAAAGAAAGGAACATCAAGAGCAGAAAACGGCTATGTTTGGAGAAGTAGAAACCGAACAAATAAATCTTGTTTTTGTCAATGAAGAAACACGAGAAGAAAAGCTGACGACACTTGGAAAGATTAAAAATGTTCTGAACTTGGTCACAAATCTTTTGGATGGATACGACAAAGCAGGAAAGTTGACCTGGCATGACAACACCATCCCTGAAGATGAGGTGTGGGTGAAATTGGGCGGGGACCATGGCGGCGGATCATTCAAACTAACACTACAGATTGCAAACATTAGAAACCCAAACTCAAAGAATAGCATATTATGTCTTCTACTCATCGTCGATTGCAAAGACAGTCCTGATAACCTCCGCAGACTGCTAAAGCTGTACAAAGACCAGCTCAAGACGCTGCAGACAATGACATGGAGAAACAAGAAGATTCGTCTTTTCCTGTATGGCGACTATGATTTTCTTTTAAAACTGTACGGGATTTCAGGCGCACAGAGCACCCATCCATTCCTTTACTGTCAAGCGTATAAAGCACAGATTCAAGCTCCACCCCAGTTCCTTGAAGGAAACATCCCAAAGCGAAGCGTCGCTAACATCAGGAGTGACAACAGAAAATATAGGTGTTCAAAAAATAAAGTCGCTAAACTGCATAACAACGCAATTCAACGACCGATTGTTGATATTGAGCTTGACTATGTTGCGCCACCGTATCTGCACATACTGGTTTGGAATCACAAACAAACATCACAATTTGCTGGAAAATGACTGTCATTCTTTAGATAAAATAATTGGCAAGTCACTAGCTGAAAGTGACAGTACTTACTTACTTACGCCTGTCACCCCTACCCGGGTATAGGCCGTCGACAAGAGACCTCCAGCAACTCCTGTCCTGTGCTTCTCCTTCGATTCTACTCCAGGTGGTTCCCAGTCTCTTGATGTCTGCTTGGAGGTCTCGACGCCAGGAGTTTCTCGGCCTACCTCTTTTCCTCTTCCCCTGGGGGTTCCATGACAATGCCTGCCTAGTGATACTGGAAGCTGGCTTTCTCAGACTGTGACCGATCCATCCCCATCTTCTTCGCCCAATTTCATTCTCTGCTGTTATCTGCTCTGTTCTCTCCCAGAGTCTGACGTTGCTGATCTTCTCTGGCCAGTGGATTTTCAAAATTCTTCTAAGGCAACTGTTCATGAAGGTCTGTACTCTGTTGACTGTGGTTTTTGTCAATCTCCAAGTCTCTGCTCCATATAGGAGAACTGCTTTTACATTGGAGTTGAAAATCCGGACTTTGGTGTGTTGTGACAGCTCTCTGGAACTCCACACTTTTTTCAACTGGAGAAAGGCTGCTCTGGCTTTATCGATTCGTGCTCTGTGTAACGAACGCCTTTAGTGCAGGGTTCGGTCGGACGATGGTGTGACGTCATTAGCAGTTGGACCGAATGTACACATGCGAATAATGTAGAGATAAGCATTGTTCACGAGCGGTAATGTAGAGATAAGCATTGTTCACGAGCGGTAATGTAGAGATAAGCATTGTTCACGTGCGGTAATGTAGCGGTGAGCGATGTTCACGTGTGACAGTGTGGGTTCGGGAATAATTGCCAGTTAGAGATGCTATACCAGTCGAGCCGAGCGGTCGCAGTTTTCGCTAGGGCTCTGAGGAAGAATTCTGGCTAGAGAATTCGATAGCTGTATATTGAATACAGGTATTTATTCTTTTATTACCGGTATTTATAATGACCTGTAACGCTATTCAGATGAAAAAGAAGGTATTGTTTTATGAATTATTAGAGTGCAGAAGAGCCATGTTTGAGGGAAATGCGATGGCTCGTGTCAATACTTGTTTAGTCATGTAATTATGTGATATAGTTTATAACTAGGATGTCATGTTGTATTCATTCATATGCGAAGATGTGGGACTGAAATAGGAATAGAATTCAGTATATATTTAGGTATACCTAATGATGAAATGTGCAGTAATGTTACGAATTGGAGGTGAGCTGTGATTGTAGTATTTGGCTCATAATCCATTGGGTGTAGGTACGTAAAATGTGTGTAAAGTATTAAAGTGGCTATAGGAATTGTGTGTACAGTGTTAAAGTGGCTATAGGAATTGTGTGCACTGTGTTAAAGTGGCTATAGGAATTGTCATAAGAATTATGACAATAATGACTGTGGTATGGTGGCATAAAGAAGACATTTTTCAGAGGAAATGATCTAGAGCGCTCTGAAGAATGTGTCGAAGACATTTAGACTTTTGGGTATAAGAGCGAACATTTATGAGTGTATAAATGTTGTGTACAGCGGGGCCGGTACGGAGCGGACACCCCTGGTGTAGGGCCGATGAAGCTGTCCTGAAGGCATCACGTACGTGACCAGGTGCGGACATCAAGCCTTCATCTCTCCTTCGTCCTACCATCACTGGTGCTACGAGCAGCAACGGTAGCGAAGTAAGCCACAGATTCGTGCTACAGGACCACATGCAGTGTTCCGGCAGTGTAGCTATTGTCGCCTAGCGCCGTTAATTTCACGCCTAGGAATGTTCTAAATCTGTGAGTAGTCATTGAATAGTAATATTCAGTTCGGGAATCTCCGTCAAGTCGTCAATGTGATATTGACTGTGTCGACACTAGTATAAAGAGGAGTCGAGTGACGTCTCGAGAGAGAGACAACGACCTCTACGGTAGCAAGTGAATGTGTGAGCGCTGAAGTTGTGAATAACCTATTGCCACTTGTTAGTTATTTGTGCAGATTGGTTTATATGATGTGAATTGTTATTGGAGTAGATTGGTTTATATGATGTGAATTGTGTGGTTTAATGTATGTTATGAGTGTATGAGAAATAGTTAAAGAGGGCAAAGAGAAATAACTGTGTGGCCTTTGTCCTTGTTTGTAAGCGCGTATGTGGTGGATGAAAGAGTCTAGTAAACAGAGATAGAACACCCACCTTTATACAGATTGGCAGAAAGCCCACGCACACACTCATTCCATAAACGTTTATATATGTAACAATTTAATTTAGTTCAGTAGTACACAAAAAAACACCGTCGTTACATTTGGTGACCCTAGACTTTCTCTGTGTTAACATTAGGTCATACATATTCATATTTAGTGAGGGCACCACTAGTTATAGATTTATATCGGTAGACTAGTGGGCTTATTCTTTTGAAATTTTGTTGTGGTGTATGACTGGGATGTGGTGTTTTGTGTGATATTTGCCGTCTCCAGTTTAACGGCTGTGTCTGTGTACAGTTTCTGGGCACTAAGGATTTAGCTCTTTTTCTGTCTTGGGGGTTCCTATTCTCTTTGGCTCTATTCTTCTGTTAGGGAATTATATTTGTTTTACTAGTTCTTCACTGTTATAGGGTCCTGTCCTTTTATGCGTGTGTTTGTGGGTATGTTCTCTTTGCCCTTATTTTAAGTAGATTATCGTGTTGGGATTTCAGCCTCATTTGATTTAATTTATTTTGTTTATTATTTGATTTGTATTGATTTTGATCTAGTTTTTTTTGTATTTATGTATGGGGTTATAATTGGTTAGTTTTGTTCAATTGTTTTGATTTGGTTTAGTTGTCAATAGATTGTTTCCCGTGGTTCATTCTTGTTTGATGAGACTTTGATAATTTGATTGGGTTTATTTCCCTTTCGTCGTACATTTGGTATTTAGTATTAGCGATTATAGTATTTGAGGTGTTTGACATAAATTTCATTTTATTTTTCCTTGAATATATATTTGGATTAAAACTTTGAACTTAGTAACTTTTTCGCTGTACATTTCTTGTGCTTCTATTAACTAAAGTTGACGTTCTTCAGCATATATTAAGTTAGTGTGTTCTATTTGGTATACAATTGGTCACTTATAGACATATTGAGGTAATACAATACATACTTTGCTTTGTATACTTGTAAGACTTTACTGTTTTCATTGTAACTCTGAGTGTGCATTGTCCTGTAAATTTACTTTTGGAGAAACTTCATTGTTTCGTAGGGTTTATAGAACAATTTATTGTGATTAATTGCATTTTGCCATTTCGTTGTTGACACTTTAGTACTTTATTGATTTCCTGTTTAGACATTTTGATATTTTTTTGGTACTTTTTTTTTGTTGTTGATCTACATTGCACTTAGCCATGTCTGACGATTATGATAAGTTGTTCCAATCTTTTATTGCTCAAGCTACAACTTTGGGTATCCCTGACAAGGAACGGGGCAAATACGTACAGGATTGTTTTGATCGTCTTGAGAGACAAAGATTGAGGGATGAAAAAAAATTGGAAAAAGAAGCAGAAGTTGAGCTCGCTAAAAGACAAGCAGATGTTCAGTTAGCGTTAGCAAATAAAGAAGCAGAAATTAAACAAGCAGATGTTCAGTTAGCGTTAGCGAATAAACAAGCCGATGTTCAGTTAGAGCTGGAAAGAGAGAAAACGAAACAAATGGAACTTGAGTTTCGTTCTGAACGTAGACTTGAGGAACAAGATGCTGGTCATGGAAACAGAGGTAGGGATAGTTCTTCTTTTGGTGCTAGACCTGTTTACCCCAAGTTGCCTCTTTTCAAAGAAAGACAAGATGATATTGATTCATACCTTTTTCGTTTTGAGACTCATGCTACAGCCCTTGGCTGGGATCAAAGCAAATGGGTTACCTTTCTTTCCGCTTTGTTAGAAGGTAACGCATTGAACTTGTACCACAGTCTTGCTGCTCATGGTCCTGTAGATTATCAGACATTGAAGGACAATTTGCTTAAGAAGTTCCAGTGTACTGCAGAAGGTTTTCGCAAGAAGTTCCGTGAAATCCGACCAGACTCGAACGAACCTTTCCAAACTTTTGGTATTGAGCTAAACAGATTGTTTGATCGATGGATAGCTTTGTCCGGCGTTCCTAGAGACATGCAGGGAATTATGAATCTTGTGTTAGGTGAGCAGTTTCTAGAATGTGTGTCACAGGATCTTGCTACTTTCATTCGCGAGCGTGGACTTGTCACATTAGATGATATGGTTAAAACCGCTGAAAGTTATCGTCTTGCTCGTCCCGGAAAGAACTTGGCACGCAGATCGGCTGCTACAATTTTCGGTTCGGTAGGATCAGTTGGTGTAGCTGAAGAGTCACAGGCTGTTCCTGGCTCTGCAGATTCGCGCGGTGGTTACTCAAACTATCGAGGTCGCGGCTATTGGAGGAATCGTGGTGGTTTTCAAAAGAATGACCAAACACCCTCAGTTTCGAACCAACAGTTCGAAGGTCGTTTTGATCAAACTCGAGGATCTTTGAAACGTGGACGTGGAGGTGGTTCGTTTTACACCAATTTTGATAATTGCCCTCTTTGTGATGGTAAAGGTCATGGTCCCAGGCAGTGTCCTCTTCGCAACAGTCCAAACCCTTGCTCTGTTTGCAACATTGGTGGTCATACTCGAAAAACTTGCCCCTTTGTTGTGAAAAAAACCATAGCTTCAGATGATAAGAGTAACTCGAGCTCAGGTTGTGCAGTTGTCCCTGTAGACTCGGAAGTTGTTTGCTCTATTTTTGATCAGTCAGCTGGTCACTTGCATTTAGAAGTTGGTTCTGTCAATTCTACTGCTTGCTCAGTTCTGCGAGACACAGGTGCTACCATTTGTGGTGTTCAAAGACGTTTGGTTTCTGATGACCAGTATGTACCAGGTACTGTCCGTTGTAAAACTTTTGGTGGAGAGATCAACATTTACCAGCAGGCTAAAGTTGTTGTTTCTTGTCCATATTTTGCTGGAGAGTTGGTTTGTTGTGTTCTTGAGGATCCAGTTGCTGACTTGATTGTGGGTAATATTCCAGGTTTGGTTGTCCAGCAGGCCCAAGATACCAAAGTTGCTGCTGCTGCTGATGTGATCCCTGTTGCTGCTGTCACTACTCGTGCTCAGGCTAGGAGACAAGGTCTCCCGCACAAATCTCTTGTCACTGTGTGCGATGATTTGAAGGTCACTCGTGCCCAACTCATTCAGTTGCAGAAAGGCGATGCTACTCTGCAAGGTTGTTTCCATTTCGCTGCCTCAGGTGAAGAAAAGGTTGTTGGTTCTGCTACTTCTTCTTTCTATTTTCAAGATGATATTTTGTACAGGAGGTCTCAGAAATCCAAGGATATTTTGCATCAGGTTGTTGTTCCAGTGAAACTTCGTACTTCAGTCATGATTGCTGCGCATGATCAACTTTTGGCTGGTCATTGTGGAGTTCGTAGAACTCTGACTAAGATTCTATCCCAATTCTTTTGGCCTGGTGTTTCTGTGGATGTGCGTACTTATGTTCACACTTGTGACATTTGCCAGGCGTCAGTTGCAAAAGGCAAAGTTCCCCCTGTTCCTTTGGCGACTATGCCTCTTATCTCGACTCCGTTCGAGAGGGTCGCTATTGATCTCGTTGGGCCTTTTCTCCTTTTTTGCTTCCAGATGTCGAGGGTGTGGAGCCTCGGTGTGATGTTCCTCATGTGGACGGTTCAGATTGTCATACTGTCCCATCAGTGGCTATTGGTGTTCAAAATGTTGATGTTGGTGGTCTTCCCACTATTCCTCTCATGTTGTTTAGCTATTGTTTGGGCCATTTCGAAATTTTCCAAATTTCTTTGGGGGGTCGATTTCATTCTCCAGACTGACCACAGACCGCTGACGTACTTGCATACAAGTCGCTTTAAGAATTCTCGCATCATGCGTTGGTCCTTGTCCTTACAAGAGTTTAGATTCAATCTCGAACCACTTCCAGGTACGCAGAATGTGTTCGCGGATCTGTTGTCACGCGCTGATCGTGATCAGTCGGTTCCATAGATCAAGGTTTCATCGTCGTTACTGTATTTTAACATTATTCTCCGAACTTATAAAAAAGACCCTCGGTCGGTTCTTTTTTTCGTTGAGAGGGGGGTAGTGTAACGAACGCCTTTAGTGCAGGGTTCGGTCGGACGATGGTGTGACGTCATTAGCAGTTGGACCGAATGTACACATGCGAATAATGTAGAGATAAGCATTGTTCACGAGCGGTAATGTAGAGATAAACATTGTTCACGAGCGGTAATGTAGAGATAAGCATTGTTCACGTGCGGTAATGTAGCGGTGAGCGATGTTCACGTGTGACAGTGTGGGTTCGGGAATAATTGCCAGTTAGAGATGCTATACCAGTCGAGCCGAGCGGTCGCAGTTTTCGCTAGGGCTCTGAGGAAGAATTCTGGCTAGAGAATTTGATAGCTGTATATTGAATACAGGTATTTATTCTTTTATTACCGGTATTTATAATGACCTGTAACGCTATTCAGATGAAAAAGAAGGTATTGTTTTATGAATTATTAGAGTGCAGAAGAGCCATGTTTGAGGGAAATGCGATGGCTCGTGTCAATACTTGTTTAGTCATGTAATTATGTGATATAGTTTATAACTAGGATGTCATGTTGTATTCATTCATATGCGAAGATGTGGGACTGAAATAGGAATAGAATTCAGTATATATTTAGGTATACCTAATGATGAAATGTGCAGTAATGTTACGAATTGGAGGTGAGCTGCGATTGTAGTATTTGGCTCATAATCCATTGGGTGTAGGTACGTAAAATGTGTGTAAAGTATTAAAGTGGCTATAGGAATTGTGTGTACAGTGTTAAAGTGGCTATAGGAATTGTCATAAGAATTATGACAATAGTGACTGTGGTATGGTGGCATAAAGAAGACATTTTTCAGAGAAAATGATCTAGAGCGCTCTGAAGAATGTGTCGAAGACATTTAGACTTTTAGGTATAAGAGCGAACATTTATGAGTGTATAAATGTTGTGTACAGCGGGGCCGGTACGGAGCGGACACCCCTGGTGTAGGGCCGATGAAGCTGTCCTGAAGGCATCACGTACGTGACCAGGTGCGGACATCAAGCCTTCATCTCTCCTTCGTCCTACCATCACTGGTGCTACGAGCAGCAACGGTAGCGAAGTAAGCCACAGATTCGTGCTACAGGACCACATGCAGTGTTCCGGCAGTGTAGCTATTGTCGCCTAGCGCCGTTAATTTCACGCCTAGGAATGTTCTAAATCTGTGAGTAGTCATTGAATAGTAATATTCAGTTCGGGAATCTCCGTCAAGTCGTCAATGTGATATTGACTGTGTCGACACTAGTATAAAGAGGAGTCGAGTGACGTCTCGAGAGAGAGACAACGACCTTTACGGTAGCAAGTGAATGTGTGAGCGCTGAAGTTGTGAATAACCTATTGCCACTTGTTAGTTATTTGTGCAGATTGGTTTATATGATGTGAATTGTTATTGGTGTAGATTGGTTTATATGATGTGAATTGTGTGGTTTAATGTATGTGTGGCCTTTGTCCTTGTTTGTAAGCGCGTGTGTGGTGGATGAAAGAGTCTAGTAAACAGAGATAGAACACCCACCTTTATACAGATTGGCAGAAAGCCCACGCACACACTCATTCCATAAACGTTTATATATGTAACAATTTAATTTAGTTCAGTAGTACACAAAAAAACACCGTCGTTACACTCTGACATCTGCATCAGTGCCGCCTTTTTTGTCTATGATGCTCCCGAGATAGGTGAAGGACTCCACCTCCTCCAACGGGGTGCCAGCAAGCAAGACTGGTTCTTCCCTGGTTGCGTTCAGCCTCATTGTCTTTGTTTTCTGTTTGTGAATGGTGAGGCCCACTTGGGACGAGATGTCTGCAAGCCTCGAGGTCTTGTCCTGCATTTGTTGATGAGTGTGGGACAGTAATGCCAAGTCGTCTGCAAAATCGAGGTCGTCAAGCTGTGTCCACAGTGTCGTTTGTATAAAAGTGTATCACATCGCACACTATCCGATGAAATGGCCTGTTTTTTATCGGCCGGCCGTACACACTCGAGCGACACAAGTCAGTCTGAATTTTTATGTCTAGTTCATGTGTGTTTCGAGGAAGTTTTGCTTTAAATTGCCGGTACTCCTCATCGTCAGCGGACCAAACCGTGGAGATTAAAATTTAGTGTAGCGTTCTGCTGCACGTATTTCGATCTCCGTTTAAACCTATCCCCCGTATTGGCTGGGGATTAGGATCGATAGCTCTAGGGCTTTCCTACTGACTTGAGTTAGTAGGTCGTTGGCTCACTTTCGAAAGGATGCTCGCATCAGTAGAGTGGTATCCTAGTGTTTGTGAGGTTCAACTTTCGTTTTTACAAATTCTTTCAACTGCGTTATAGCAGACTCTTGCGATGCGGAGTGTTCCCTTTTAGTTAGTCCTTTGAGGACTGCTGGTGGGTGGGCCAACAGGTCGTGTAGGTACTGATATGTTTCAGTTGTGCACTCTGGCACGTCGTGGCGGCAAAAGGACGCCTTGTCCGCAGGCCAGAGCCTATGGTGGTCTGAGGTCCGGCGTCAGGCTGTAACGAGGAGAGGCTGGCTGTGCAGTATGTGCTGCGGTCGAACCTGCCTGTTTCGGATTGGCCTCCGCAGCCACGAACAAGCCTGCAGACGTCGTGGGCAACTCCTATAAAATCTTCGTTCGCGAAGTCAAGCCAAGCCAAGCCATGTGCAACAGGAGGCCTTGATCCTTTCGTCGTCTGAGGGAACAGACATAAAAGAGTGCACACGCAACCTTCCTCGTCACAGCACTGGCACTGACCAGCTTTTCTGGGGCTAGAGCACAAAACCACACGGCAAACGGAAAACGTAACTGCAAAGACAGTGGCTGTTTAACAGCGAACAGAAGAACGTTCTCGAAATAAAGTTTCTATAAAAAAAAAAAAAAAAAAAAAAATCCATTACATTGTACCACAGCCAGCAGCTGATACGGAATGAACCTTAAATTTTGGGGAAAAGAGAAAAAATTGATTGTACATTGCTTAACGTCCCGACAGCAACAAGGCTTTCTCAGGACGTGCCTGCACTGCTTGTGAAAAAAAAAACCAACAGAACATTGAATGTATGTCGCCAGCCGGTCAAATACGTTAAATAAACCTAACACATGGGGCCTAAATAAAGCTAAGACCATTTAGCAACACACATCCAATATCAAGAGCTACAGGCAGTGCAGACAGTAGGGAGAGTTTTTAAAAGGCAAATACAGGTGAATGGACAAAGGGTAGACAGAAACACATGCCCCAGAATAGAGAGAAAAACCCACCCTGTGGGGCTGACCAGGGTGACCCTGAGAACTAAAAAATACCTAACCCCACCCAAGTCCCCCAGGGCAGACCCGGGCGGGGTGGAAAAGAGAAAAAGAAGAAACAACAAACCAGCAAGAAACGGGTATCAAAACCGACAGACTTGCAATAAAGAGAACAATCGGCACTGAATAAGAAGAATCTAAATGACACAACTTTCTGAAACAGAGAGCTAAATGTCACGTGGAAAAACATTGAAAACTACACAGCGAAGGGATGCGCTATTTTACTAACAGGCAGGTGGCACAGCTACCTCTATGCCGCTATCCATGCATCGCGCTACTACTCTCAAAAGTAGTTGAAGGGTGTTGGGATTGGTCCTTGATTACGTAACTGCCGGGCCTGGCGCTGACTGGACTAATATCCCATGGCCACCTGCGAGACATGTCGCCTTCTGGAGCTGGCACATGCATAAATGTATAGAAAGCCTTGCGAACAGAAGACCAAACAATAAAGATATAGCCCTATATCCTGAACACTAAACAAAACAGTGTCGACTCAAAACTGACCCATCGCGGTCAAAAGAGAGATAAAACAACCCAGCGGGAACCTCAGCTCACGGATGAATTTATGTCTGTTCCCTCAGACGACGAAAGGATCAAGGCCTCCTGTTGCATATACTGCACAGCCAGCCTCTCCTGCCTCTCCTCGTTGCAGCCTGACGCCGGACCTCAGACCACCATAGGCTCTGGCCTGCGGACAAGGCGAGCTTTCGCCGCCACGACGTGCCAGAGCGCACAACTGAAACATATCAGTACCTACACCACCTGTCGGCCCACCCACCAGCAATCTTCAAATGACAAATAAAAGGGGAAACACTCGCAAGAGACTGCTATAACGCAGTTGAAAGAATTTGTAAAAACGAAAGTTGAACCTCACAAACATTAGGATACAACTCGTTGCGAGAATCCTTCCGAAAGTGAGCCAACGACCTACTAACTCAAGTCAGTAGGAAAGCCCTAGAGCTATCAATCCTAATCCCCAACCAATACGGGGGATAGGATTAAACGGAGATCGAGATACGTGCAATAAAACGCTGCGCAAAATAACTATCTCCACGGTTTGGTCCACTGACCGGCAATTTAAAGCAAAACCAATGAACCATACGAGTTCACCTCAGAACCAACGAACTTATAAAGAATTCCGAGGAGTGAAAACGGGGAATACACAACATAAGTTAACCTACCCCCTTACCCGGTTGACTCTGTTGGCACCCAAAACCAGGGACTGCAAACGCAATGAACCTACGAGTTCACCCTTAAAAACACGCACACCGATTAAATTCAACAAATCCACAGAAAACCTAAAAAAAAAAAAAAAAAAAGAAGAAACGACAAACCAGCAAGAAATGGTTATCAAAACCGAGAGCCCGACTTGCAATAAAGAGAACACTCAGCACTGAATAAGAAAAATCTAAATGACACAACTTATAGAAGAGTGAGTGAGTGAGTATAGATTGCTTTACGTCCCGCAAGCGACAAAGGCCTTCTCAGGACGTGCCTGCGCTAAATGAAGAAAAGAACTGCAAGAAGCGCAGACAGGAGGGAGAATTTCAAAAGTAAAACACAGATGAATGGACCAGAAAGACAGAAATACAAACCCCGAAAAGAGTAGAACCCACCTTGCAGGGGTTAGACAAGGTGACCCTAGGAACTAAAAAGTAGACAACCCCACCAAGGTCCCCTAGGGCAGACCTGGTGGGGGGCACAACTTATAGAAACAGAGAGCTAAATTTTACGTGAACAAACACTGAAAACTACACGGCGACGGGATGCGCTATCTTACTAACAGGCAGGGTACCTCTATGCCACTATCCATGCATCGCGCTGCTACTTTCAAAAGTAGTAAAAGGGTGTTGGGAATGGTCCTTGATTACGTAACCGCCGGCTCTGGCGGTGACTGGACTAATACCCCACGGCCACCTGCGAGACATGTGGCATTCTGGAGTTGGCACATGCATAAATGTATGGAAAGCCCTGTGAACAGAAGACCAAACAATCAAGATATAGCCCTACATCCCGAACACTTAAACAAAACAGTGTCGACTCAATAACTGACCCATCGCGGTCAAAAGCCCGAGAGATAAAACAACCCAGCGGAAACTTCATCTAACGGATGAATTTATGTCTGTTCCCTCAGACGACGAAAGGATCAAGGCCTCCTGTTGCACATACTGCACAGCCAGCCTCTCCTCGTTACAGCCTGACGCCGGACCTCAGACCACCATAGGCTCTGGCCTGCGGACAAGGCGTCCTTTTGCCGCCACGACGTGCCAGAGTGCACAACTGAAACATATCAGTACCTACACGACCTGTTGGCCCACCCACCAGCAGTCCTCAAAGGACTAACTAAAAGGGAACACTCCACATCGCAAGAGTCTGCTATAACGCAGTTGAAAGAATGTGTAAAAACGAAAGTTGAACCTCACAAACACTAGGATACCACTCTACTGATGCGAGCATCCTTTCGAAAGTGAGCCAACGACCTACTAACTCAAGTCGGTAGGAAAGCCCTAGAGCTATCGATCCTAATCCCCAGCCAATACGGGGGATAGGTTTAAACGGAGATCGAAATACGTGCAGCAGAACGCTACACTAAATTTTAATCTCCACGGTTTGGTCCGCTGACGATGAGGAGTACCGGCAATTTAAAGCAAAACTTCCTCGAAACACACATGAACTAGACATAAAAATTCAGACTGACTTGTGTCGCTCGAGTGTGTACGGCCGGCCGATAAAAAACAGGCCATTTCATCGGATAGTGTGCGATGTGATACACTTTTATACACACTGTATTCCACTTCGTCTGTGCTCTGTGGTCATCTTCATGACCCAGTCTATGGCCAGTAGGAAGAGGAACGGAGACAGCAGACACCCCTGCCTGACACCAGTTCTGACCTGGAGCTCCCTGGTGAACTGCCCTTCGTGGATCACGCGACATGTCATGCCATCATAGCTGCTCTTGATCAGGCGGACGAGCTTTGTGGGTACACCGTAGTGTCGTAGGAGTTTCCACAGAGTCTCTCGGTCCACACTGTCAAATGCTTTCTCATAATCCACAAAGTTGACGTACAGCGGGGAGCTCCACTCCAGAGACTGTTCCACGATGATGCGGAGAGTGGCAATCTGGTCTGTACATGATCGGTTCTTCCTGAATCCTGCTTGCTGGTCTCTCAGCTGGGGGTCAACGGAGCTCTTCATTCTCTCCAGGATGATCCAGTTGAAGACCTTTCCTGGTACTGACAGCAAGGTGATTCCTCTGTAGTTGGAACACTTGCTGAGGTCGCCTTTCTTGGGAAGCTTGATTAGGTACCCCTCCTTCCAGTCAGCCGGCATCACCTCCTCTTTCAAGATCTTTCCAAACAGTGGGTACAGCATCTCCACTGTTGTCTCTAGGTCTGCTTTCAGAGACTCCGCTGGGATTCCATCTGGGCCTGCTGCTTTGCCGTTCTTCAAAAATGTCACTGCTCTTCTGATCTCTTCCCGGCTGGGTCTGTCACAGCTGATGGGTAGGTCGGCCTCTGCCGGCTGGATTTCTGGGGGGTCGGGTGGGCTAGGTCTGTTCAGTAACTCTTCAAAATACTCGGCCCATCTGTCGAGTTGGTCTGCTCTGTCTGCAATAGGCTTGCCTTCTTTGTCTTTTACTGGTCTTTCTGTATGGCCATACTTGCCTGACAATCTTCTGGTAATGTCATAGAGCTGTTTCATGTTGCCGCTGCCTGCTGCCTTTTCTGCCTCTGCTGCCAGGCTGTCTGTGTAGGCCCTCTTGTCTGCCCTGATACTCCTCTTCACTTCGCGGTTGGCTTCTGAGTATTCCCCCTGTGCCCTTACTTTGGCTGCTCTCGTGCGACTGTTGTTGACAACTGCTTTCTTCTGCTTCCTCACTTCTATCTTCTTCAAGGTCTGTGCCGACAGCCAGTCCTTGTGATGGTGTTTCCTGAACCCTACAGTGTCTTTGCAGGTTGAGTTCAGCGCCTCTCTAACTGCCTTCCACTGCTGCTCTGTGGTGACCGCCTCCTCTTCATTTACTAGCTCCTGTAGCGCTTGAAACCGGTTGGACAGCACCAGTTTGAACTCTTCTCTAACTCCAGTTTCTCTCAGGAGGCCTACATTATAGCGCTGTCTTCTTGTTGTCTCTGTGCGGCTTTTCTTTAGCTTGAGCTTCATTCTTAAGGTAAGCAGATGGTGGTCGGAGGCGACATCTGCTCCCCTCCTCACTTGAACATCTTGAAGGGATCTTCTAAATTTCTTCCTAATGC
Organism: Semisulcospira habei; assembly: GCA_036245525.1. Lineage (NCBI taxonomy): Eukaryota > Metazoa > Mollusca > Gastropoda > Semisulcospiridae > Semisulcospira > Semisulcospira habei. The sequence goes on from BTPG01000005.1 coordinate 28,304,711, forward strand.
AGATATGGTCTATTTGGTTCTCTGTTGTATAGTCAGGTGAGACCCAAGTTGCTTTGTGTATCCTTCTGTGTGGGAAGATGCTGCCTCCAATGACAAGTCGGTTTAGAGCACAAAAGTCCACAAACCTCTCCCCGTTCTCACTCATCTCCGAGCCTAGTCCCTGTCTCCCCATCACCTCTTCGTATCCGGTGTTGTCCTCCCCTATTTTGGCATTAAAATCGCCCATGACGATGGTGATGTCTCGCTCCGCACATTTGTCCAAGGCACTCTGGAGTCGGTCGTAGAACTCTTGTTTCTCTTCCTCGTCCCTGTCATTAGTGGGCGCATAACACTGGATGACGTTCAGCTTGAGCTTTTTCTTGGTTCTAAAGGCTGCTGTGATGATTCTTGGCCCAAGAGGTTCCCAGCCCATCAGCGCTCTCTGTGCCACTGGTGACAGCATGAATGCTACTCCTTCTGTATGGGGGGCATTCTCCTCTTCATGACCTGAATACAGAATCATCTCCCCACTTAACAGCCTTTTCTGGCCAGACTGCGTCCATCTGGCTTCACCGATACCTAGCAGGGAAAGGTTGTACTTTTGCATTTCCGCTGCTCTCTGGGCGGCCTTGCCGCTCTGGTACATGGTCTTGACGTTCCATGTGCCCATGGTTGTATCCCTGGATAGAGAGAGGTGGCTCGGTCCTGTGGCTTCCGAAGACTTCCGGCTTTCACCACAGGACGTCATAAGTCTTCTGGTAGAAGAACCTTCCTCCTCCAGGAAAAGAATTACTGTTAGTCTTTTCGTCGGCGTTTTTGTAGCTATTTCCTTTTTTGCAGGGTGGGGAAGCTACCCCCACGCCCAACCCCCTTACTAGGAGGACCAGGGGTTTTCTGTCGGGGTCACCTTCCCTTAGACACCCCATCTGTCTGCCCTACACTGGTTACCTGTTACAGCTAGGATTCAGTACAAAATTTCATGCATGACTCACAGTTGTATTACCTGTTCCTGCCCACACTACCTTGCCTCTCTTCTCCAGCTGTATACGCCCTTGAGACAGAATTTGCGCTCTGCTGCCGACTCTCGAGTTTTACGTATCCCTCTTGTCAAAACAAAGTCGTTTGGTGAGAGGTCATTCAGATACCAGAGCCCAGTTGTTTGGAATGATCTCCCACGCGAACTGAGATACGTGGATTCGAGAGAGGCATTCAAGCGTGCCCTAAAGACCCATATGTTTTCTGTCAGCTACAAATGACTTTGTCACACACCTGTCATGTTAAAGTCATCTCTATCTATTTATAGAAGTAGTGTGTGTGTGTGGGTGTGTGGGTGTGTGTGTGTGAATGCCAGTATGAGTCCATGAGCGTAGCACTTTTGAATGGTGACTTTATAGCTTGTTTACAGAGTGCGTTTTATTTTGTTTTTGTACTTTTTGTAAATTCCATTTTTGTAATTAGTTATTTTTTGTTCATTAGTTTTTGTTAAGCGCCTAGAGCTCTAATCTGAGGTTAGGCGCTATACAAGTACTCATTATTATTATTATTATTAGACCATGTTGGTTCACAGCACCTTATTTCATTCGGTGCACCCCTCTCACGAGGGACCCTCTATCCACCACCCAGGGGACGCGCCTCAACGCCATATGGTCCCAGCGCGAGGTGAAAGTGACAGTGTCAGAGATAAAAACAGCAAATCGCAAGGTAAAGCTATCTGACATTTTGAGTAGTGCATAGCGTAGTGGCTGAATACGAAGATCGCTGGCCTGAACGATTATTTTCGCAAAAGTACTTTGCATGAGTTAGAACATTTGAAAGACGAGTCATTTGCAACAGATTTGCGTTGTCTTCACAGTAAACTGTGCGCCGGTTGCCTGTCTTCTAGTCTGTTGCATGCATTGCTCATCTTCATTTTCCTAAGCATGTCTAGTGTCTACAGAAAGCTCATTTTCTTAGCTTTTAAGTGTATGTCATAAATGCAACATACGTTCAGTACAGCTTAAACAACATGCCGTAAATGTCCGGTGCCATTAAAATGTGTCCCGTGCGGTACACGGTCAGCGCTTAGCGTGTACACACATCGCGTGCTCGCGTAAAACAGTGACAAGAATAGCGTGACTATAGTTGCACAGCCGTAACAGATTGCGCTCAGCTTTGTGCTGTCAGCGGGCGGTATTCAAGGAGCTTACACGCTGAGTGGCTCCTCATCTTACGGCGCCGCACGCGCACACGCCTCAGAACTAAATTGGAGGCCTGGAATAGCCTTGGGACAGGAGGGTCGCACCGAAAAGGCATGTATCTCGCTAACACGAGATGCTGTGGCAAGTGCAAGCAGGAAACAGGTCTTCCAGGTAATGTCTCCCAGGCGTGATAATAGTAGAGGCTCGAATCTCGGAGTTGAGCCAGGTGAGCACCCAGGACAGGTCCCTGCGTGGGACCAACGAACATGAGGCTGGCCGCTGCAGATCGAAGTGAGACATCCGATTTGCCAAGACTTTGCGCGACCAGTAGTGGGTCTGTCGTGAGAATCAAGAGATTGGTGGTCCAACTCTTGAACCAGCTGAATGGAGCCACTAGTGTGTCGCGCCCGCAGGGTAACGCCACGATCCCTGTACCAAAGGAAGATTTGGTCCATGAGGATGCAGAGGGAGGGTGCGCGCGTTCCCCCCTGGTTCTGAATATCAGCCACGCCCGTCGAGTTGTCAGAAAGCACCAGCACATCCCTTTGCGCGAGTCAATCTTCCCAAACGATGAGAGCCAGCCACACCACCTTCATCTCCAGGCAGTTGAAGTGTCTGCCTGTCTGTGGCAGCTCAAAAGTGGCACCGGTGGGGGCAGCAGGACCCTTTATGCGCCGACAAGCACACGATGTCTGCAATGGCACTTCTCTGCTTCACTTCCAAGGCTGCGGTCGCTACCAGCTTGCGTGCCGGTCTCTCTCACCGGTAGAACGCCCACAGCTGCGACCATAGTCTTCCTTCCACATCGTGCATAGTGCAAGGTCGACTGGAGAACAGCCTGAGCAGGGTAGGCAGACATCGTGCGCCACACTAGGCCCCTGGAAATCGCCACACTTGGTGCAAGTCCTCCCTTGAGCACTGTAACATAAGATAGACAAAGGCCTTTCCAAGCGCTCGGAGCCTCCTTGCAAGGGTCCGAGTTCCCGGTTGGTCACGTACATATTCTACAGTCAATGCCGCTGCCCGGTAAAAAGCCAGCCGAGGCAGTAACCGAAGCTTTACCTTGCCATGACCCAATGCCCATAATCCACACAACACCAAGTAATCCTCTGAACAAGGTACCCAACACACCACCACAGAGTTTTCTTTTCTTATTTTTTCACAAGTCCAATAGAATCCGAAGGTAAATCCATGTAAGAAGAGTTCACACCAAACACAGTCGGAGCACCCGAGATGCACACGACCGGTCTAGGTGAGCTAAGCGAAGATACTGGCAGGAAAGGGGTGAGTGTGCCACCGGATAGAGTGGCATGGGAGGCTACTCGGGGTATCCTGGTAACGACACCCTTGGGTTGCTTCCCCTGTTGTGAGGGGCACAACAAAGTATTGGGGGCTAAAATTGATATGCTAAGCGAAGCTTCCTAGTAGTAATGTCATCGGTAATGATTTTGATAAAATAAATGGCATTATCTTTGAACCTGTCAAGGCATATTCCTCATAAGCAAAGGTCCTCGGGCTCATTGCGGTTGTCATGGGCCCGAAGATGTTTTGCTACTGGGATTCATCTCCTACTTTCAAGAGACAAAGGGTTGAAATGTCCACAATTTGCTACTACTGGAAAGAGACACGTAATAATAATAATAATAATAATAATAATAATAAGGGTGATTTCAAATGTCTCACCTCACTGAGAATGACCCAGTTGCCGTTCTGCACGTGGACGTGCACTCGCATGATGTTGATTCGTCCCAGCCGAGGAGAAAGGTCACCTTGTGCCAATCCATCACTGCCAAACTGACCCACCACCAAAAAACCCTCCGACATTTCCAAGGATATAGTCTTGTCGATGGCAGGGAGTCCGAGTGATGCGACATCGTCCGGCCAAGTTTCCGGGTTCACCTCCACAGTGGTGTCATGGAAAATGTCTTCTGGGTGGTCGGGGTTGCCACTTCGGAAAAGAAATCTGAAATGGAAGAACCCTCTTAACCCCACGGCCATGTTTCCAAACTTTTGGAGCGTTGTCTAACAACTATGTACCAGTTGTAGGAGATGGACTGATCATGATAATTCAAGGGTAGTGCCAGATGAGCTTGGCGCCTGGAGGCGCCAAGCTTATCTGGCACTACCCTTGAATTATCATGATCAGTCCATCTCCTGCTGCAGGGTCCCGGGATAAATGGGTTAACCCTTTGGGTGTCAGCAGCAGTTTTAGTTTTTGTTGCTGTAGGTATCACCACAGCAAAAACCGCTAGACACCCAAAGGGTTAACAAAATGTCAGGTGACCATTTTCTCTTTTTATATTATTATTTATTATTATTACTATAAGTATTATAACTATTCTTTACTGAAAATTTCTTGTAACAGTAAACTTTGCATAACAAAATCAAACCCAAACTTGTTTGTTGTCACAGTTTGTCACGAGTGGTATAAATTACATGGAAAAGGTCTTGTCAGGATCTCTGAAAAGTGTTGTTACACCCAACTTTTGCTGTGACCTACCTGGCTTATGAAAACTAAGCAAAGCCTACCAAATTACATGCACAACATATGAAGGTTGTAATAAGTGAAGTAATTTATGCACGTTACATATATGTGTAACTGAGTCGTCACATAAAACAAGATGGGATGAAAAAAAGTCTCATCTCTATGAGCGTGTGTGCATTTCTTCACTTTTTGCAGAATGCTCCGACATCATAACAAACTATATTCCCAACTAAATCATCCTGTCAGTGAATTAACTGAACTGAAACTTTATTTTTTTTAAGGCTAAAGACAGCAGGCACGCAGGCTTTTTCCACGTCTGTCCTTAGTAACACCAAAAAAGGTAACAAGAAAAATAAAATTTTAATTTAAAATAAAAGAAGTACTTCGTATGCACACATTCTTTAACCCATATACTGAGGCTAAACGCTTCAAATTTGTACACTGCCATATGCAAGCTACATTATAGTACTTACGGATAAGGATATAGACCAATGGCTTTAGTTCAAGGGTGGTGCCAGAATAGCTTGGCACTTAGGTGCCAAGCTATTCTGGCACTACCCTTGAACTATTTTAGTCAAAACTTATTTCACACAGTGGTGTATTCTGAATAAGAGGAGATAGATTAGTTTATTGCCATATGTTTCCATGTAAAAAAACAATAAAAACATTGGAATTTGTTGATGTCAGTTACTAAGACTAAAATAATACACACACACACACACACGTCCACACCCACACACACAGAGTAAACTCTGATAAGGGTTCAATTTACATGAACTTAAAAATGATCATAAAGAGAGAGGGGAAGAGCATTGCATCAAGTCAGTTCAGGAACACTGTATAACACTGACATGTCTTGTGCTTTCACATCACCAGCACCGTCTGATTCTTTTCCACAAGTTGAGAATTCTTACTTTTGATATTTTTTTCAGTAAAGTTGAAGAGGTATAAAAATGGCTAACAATCTCATCCAATGTCTTTCTCCAAACTAGCTAAAAACCAAAATTTCAAGTGAATATAAAGTACAACATTACGGACTCTAATGTGGGTCAACCGACTTTCTATAAAATAATGGTCATTTAACTCGTCAATGAGATGTCCAATTTCAATATGCTCGGAGGCTCTTTTAGACACCCCCTCCCCCACCCCACACACACACACACTCCTGAATGAAGCATTTACTTTATTTTTAAGCATTTGCCTATGTTACTTCGCTGTCAAGAGTTTGAGGCCTGCCTGCCTATAGCATGCTATTGAAAGCACTCGAACATGTCTCATCCTAAAAAGTCCCTTCTATAAATAGAAGAGACTTAACAAATGTTATAGCTGAAGTTCATTTAAACAATGTCAAATATATGTGATAATTACCTAACCCGTTGCTGTCAGTAGCTGTTTCTGTTGTGATGATTATCAAATATATGTGATAATTACATAACCCTTTGCTGTCAGTAGCTGTTTCTGTTGCGATGATTCCTGCAGGAATCATCAGGACAAAAACATCTACTGACAGGCAATGGGTTAATGCAACTCGGTATTTTCACAACAAATTTCAGCACTGGAACTACTTAGCTTATTCAGCCTGATGCACGTATTTCCAAAATTTTGGAGGCGTCACCTAACGACTATGCACCTGTTGCAGGAGATGGGTCGACCATGATAATTCAATTAGTTAGTTATTTGGGTTTAACGCCGCGCAGGCGACCAAGGCCATCTCACGGCGGCATAATAATTCAAGGGTAGTGCCAGATTAGCTTGGCACCGACAGGCGCCAAGCTAATCTGGCACTACCCTTGAATTATCATGGTCGACCCATCTCCTGCTGTAGTGCGTCGGGGTTAATAACTTTAAATTAGTAACTTTCAAATCGAACAACACTGCAGTCTGCATGCTCACAAACCCAACGTGGGGAAAAGAGAGAAAACAATAATGACAACGAAATGACCTAGAGAAGAAAAACTCACGTGAGCAACCTCGGTCTTCTGCAACGTTTTATGACATTCTTGTAGCAACTGCACGCAAGACTTTGTAGCAGTACAGATATGACACCTTAGCTGTTCAAACTTCCACAAGAACAAAAAATGCTTTTGTTCTTTCTTCACTCCCCGTTTTTTGTTTCCCTTGCCTTGCAATGCAAAACGTGCGAACACAGACAAGACAGACAGACTTTTCCATATTAATGGGTGGGCCGAATTTAACCCATAAAGCCCTGAAACGCTATGACAGGATGTGGATCAACCATGATAGTTCGTGGTGTCAGAATACCTCGGCACCTCCGGGCGCGAAGCTATTCTGACACCACCCTTAAACTACCATGGTAGACCTGTGAAGAACTGTAACGTAGACCTCAGAGGGTATCTCCAAAATTTGACAATGTTGTACTCGGGCCTTAGTGGGTTGAAGACTATGACAGTTTATACATGCAAGACTGAATTACTTTTCTACACTGATGGGTGGGCTGAATTTGAAGTCTATCACATCACCGGCCCCAGGAGCAGTGGCCCAGAAGAAAGTCTCTCCCGTGTACGCCTTGAGCAGTGTGTATTTCTGGTATGTTTTCAGTGTAGAGGCCAGCTGGCAAGGAGGGTTCATGTGTGCACGGGCCAGCCCGTTTTTGCCAAAATCCCGGTCCTGTGTAAAATAAAATCCAGACTCATAGTGTGGTATACTGACAAGAGTGTCACATACCTACAAACAAAAGAAATGTGACATCACTGGAATTGTCGGACACACTTAAGTGTTTCTGACGATTCTAAGGATGTTGCATTTTTTTTTTTTGCTCATCAGCGTATGAAAGGAAATAGAAAGCAAAGACAGAAATATGCTTCAGAAAAAAACAAGGAAAAAAACAGCAAATCTGAGAATGAAACAAGCTTTGGAAAAACAAGAACACAACTGGAAAACAAAAAAAGAAAAAAGTGCTCCATAAACTGTAGAGCAAACAAGAAATACATCAAAAGAAAAAAAAAAGCTTCATACTTTTGAAAGCTTCGCAGTCGAATTTCACTTAACCCATATCATACTGAGGCTAAAAGCTTCAAATTTGTAAACTGCCATATGCAAGTTACATTATAGTACTTACAGATAAGGATATAGACCAATGGCTTTAGTTCAAGGGTGGTGCCAGAATAGCTTGGCGCCTAGAGGTGCCAAGCTATTCTGGCACTACCCTTAAACTATTTTAGTCACACTCATTTCACACACTGGTGTATTCCAAGTGAGAAGGGTTAAAGTGACCTGCTTCAGGCAACAAAAGGTTAACAGTTCACACTATCTCCTTAATAAATGGTCTTATTAAATATGCCTTGCAATATTGCTGTGCAAGGGGACCAACCTATTTTCCCAAGTCTGCATCTCATGTTACATGTGCCTACTCACATGGATTGTGAAAAGAAGAGCAGACAAGTCTTAACTTGGGCAAGACAGCATTGAGAACCCATTGTACTAGCAAATTCTAGCAATCAAAGCCCACCCTGGGGAAGATCGCCTTAGCCCATTTGTTACGATTGTGGTTGTGTTATCCTGTGAGAGCGTACGTGTTGATCGTAGGTAACGACCCGATGTTTATTTGAGCTATCACGGTTATGATTCACGTGTTTTTTTAGTAAGATTTTCTTTTGTTCGTGAGTAGAGCCGTTTTCGTTTTGTTGTGTTTAGTCCGGTGCGTTGTAGAAGGGTCGCACTGTCTAGTGGCCTCGTAAGTGTCACGTCGGTTAGGTGACATCGCAACATTTTCGCTACTTTTTGTTTTCCTGTGCGCGTGTATCGAGCAGCCATTATTTTGTTTGGTGAATGTTCTCGTACCTTTTTGATCTATCATAGATAGGGATACCATACTTTTATGTGTCTTTATTATACGCTAGAATTTAGAGCTGAAGTGAGCAGCTGTGTTTTTTTAGCCTGATATATTGTTTCTGGAAAGTTTATGTTAATGAGCTTCGGCTGCGTGTTTCGTTCTGGTTGTTTGAGTTCATGATTTCCGTAGAAGATTCTAGATTTTGATAGTGTATATAAGGAGGGCGCTGGGAAAGCCCGTGAGTACATTGTCTTGCTTTGTCAGTTGTAGAGACACGCAGTTTATTGCGAGAGACGCTGTGTATGAGAAACTCCGAGTCGTAGTGTGGACATAGCAAAAGAGACTTTGTATTCAATAGTTTGTGCATTTGAAAGTGCATCACTGTGAGGATATCGCATCACTGAATTAAATTTGTTGGAACTGTTACTCCAGTATTGTCTACATCCTTAAGCCACGTGTGACGGATTGCAGCTGAACGAGGTTTACTTTAAAGAACTCTACGTGCGTGTGTGTCTGGTGTTTCATACTTCGACTACAACTCCACCACGTAACACCATTTAACTCCAAGGCCACATTTTGCCTAACAACTATATATACCAGTTGCAGGAGATGGATCGACTATGATAGTTCAAGGGTAGTGCCAGATTAGCTTGGCGCCTGGTGGTGCCAAGCTAATCTGGCACTACCCTTCAACTATCATGGTCGATCCATCTGCTGCTGTAGTGCATCAGGTTTAAATGGGTTAATTTAATTAGCCTGCATTTGTACAGCACTTTTTGTGGGGACTGAGCACATCATAAATACGGTTTATTATCATTTTCAGTCACACTCACCTTTAGCTTCTGCACTTTCCCCTTGAGCGATGACTTGACACCAACATGCTGGAAGAGGGAAGGTTTGTATCGATGTCGAATTGCCTGCTTCATTCTATTGCAGTGTTTCTGCAACAGATAATCACACAAGAACCAAATTTAAACAAGCTGAGCCCAAATGCTGAAATGCCCAAATATTTCTGGAGTTGTCCTCTGAAGACTGATCAGATCTCAGAGTTCTTGCCCTGTTAGACCTATCAGCTGCGTTTGACACCATTGACCACTCCATCTTGCTCCAACGTCTAGAAAACTACTTTGGTATTTCTGGTAAAGCTCTCACCTGGTTTCACTCTTATCTGTCTTCCCGTCAGATCAACGTCTCTGTCAAGAACGTTCTTTCTGAAGCTGCTGCGCTAGAGTTTGGTGTCCCCCAGGGCTCTGTCCTGGGCCCCATTCTATTTACGCTGTACACTCAGCCTCTGTCTCAGGTTATCGCATCGCATTCAACCGATCATCACATGTATGCGGATGATACACAACTTCGGAAATCTGCACCTCCAAACAGCTCCAGTCAGGCTATTTCAGATGTTCAGAACTGTATCTCAGATGTTAAGTCCTGGATGTGTGAAAATAAACTTCAGTTAAACAAGGGCAAGACGGAAGCTCTTCTTGTCGGTGCCTCTCGACTGCTGCCCAATTCTCCTGACTCTATGCGCATTTGTGACATACCTATTCCATTTTCTGATTCAGTTCGCAATCTTGGCGGTTTTTTTTTGGGGGGATAAAGATCTTCAAATCAAGGACAGTACTCAAACCAAGGGGAATCACAGCGCTGGACAGACAACAGTTAGATCCCCTGCCCCCGCCTATCAGGCACCCAATCGCCAGCCCACAGAGAAATACGCAGGTATAGAATAAGACAATCATTTCCATTCCTAATAAGAATGGATCAGGTCTCTTATATAACCCATGTCTTTCTCCAGAACTTAGGAAGTAGGCAGGAGAAACATACATACAGAAACATGAAGGTGCGCTACTATATGTGGTCGGGTAAATACCCTGATTTCCCACAGTAGATGCACAGAACATTACACAACAATGTAACGATACAAATTTTGCCTCGAGTTATACATGATACTCACAAACCAGATAGGTGAGGCTAGCGCTGGCAGAATTGTCAGTACTCAAACCAAGGGGAATCACAGCGCTGGACAGACAACAGTTAGATCCCCTGCCCCCGCCTATCAGGCACCCAATCGCCAGCCCACAGAGAAATACGCAGGTATAGAATAAGACAATCATTTCCATTCCTAATAAGAATGGATCAGGTCTCTTATATAACCCATGTCTTTCTCCGGAACTTAGGAAGTAGGCAGGAGAAATGCATTTTTCTTTAAAAGGTATTTTTTCGAAAAATACTTACCGATGACATGACAAATGGGAGTGTCTACTACGTGCTCAAATTCTAGCCTACGAACCCGTTGTGTGCACACACAACCCGGGAGGCACTCGGGGAACCCTCCAGAGGGGCCAAGAGTTGTCTCCCGGACCTGCCTATCCGGTTCCGAGTCACCTGACTCGCCAGTCAGATACTAGGCTCACCAGCGGCAAGCGGGGCAGGTGGGAGGGTCCTCCGTGTCATGTCATCGTTAAGTATTTTTCGAAAAAATACCTTTTAAAGAAAAATGCATTTATTTCATCAAAAACATTACCGATGACATGACAAATGGGAGAATCACGAATAGGAGGAGGGTGCCGCCCCGGTACTACCGGAGACCAAGACCGTCCTCCCATTGCTAATTCCCAGGTAACGAGCTAGGTGCGTACCTACGGCGCCTGCAGCGCCGGGAGGGAGTGCTGTGCCACCGTGAGGTCCCCCAACAAGGCGAGGTTGTCTCGCTGTCCCGCCAGATCCCGAAGGTAGAAACGAGCGAAGGTAGATTCTGCTCGCCAGCCCACCGCGGCCACGATGTCCTTGACAGCGCAGTTCCGATCGAATGCGACGCTCGTGGCCATGGCGCGTACTTCGTGTGCGCGGATCTTCAGTCTCTGCGCTACGCTTGGGGAGAGATCCATGTATGCCGATCGTATTACCCAGCGCAGCCAGGAGGAGATCGTCTGGGCTGTGATATCAGTCTTGCCCTGGCGTATGGGCAGGAAGAGGCGGGAGCGCCCTCTACGGGTAACTTTGGTACGGCCCGCAGGTAGATGCGTAGGGCACGCACGGGATCCTGTCGCCGAGTCTCCGGAGAGCAGGCAGGCCCTCCCAGGGGCCGCAAGGTGATGATCTGTGGAGCAGTTAGGGGCGACCTTGTTTTGGCAATAAAGCTGGGGTCCGATAAGAGCTGCACGGAGCGATCTGCCCTGAACTGGAGGCAGTCTGGGCGGGTAGAAAGAGCGTGTAGCTCGCTAACTCTGGACGCGGTGGCCAAGGCTAGCAGGAAGCAGGTCTTGCGTGTCACATTTGCCAGAGGGGCTAGAGCGAGTGGCTCGAACTGGGAAGAATTCAGCCACGTCAGGACCCAAGGTAGGTCCCAGCGAGGAACGAGAGAACGCTGAGTCGGACGTTGGAGGCTGAAGCTGGACATGAGGTCGGAGAGGTCCTTACAGGCGCCGGGGTCTGGAAGGCAGAGATGACGGTACGTGTCTGCGACCATGGATAAGTATCCCCTGATGGTGATGGGCGCCAAACCTTGGACCTCGAAGAGCCATAGGAGAAAGTCCGCTAGCTGTGGGTTAGTCAGTCCGGTGGGTAGGAGGCGACGGGCGTCGCACCAGGCACACAAGACGCGCCACTTCCCTTCGTAAACACGCCGGGTGGAAGGCTTGCGGGCTGCAGCGATTGCCTCCACTGCTGCACCAGAGAAGCCTCGAGCGGTGAGGGCGCGCTGCACAACCTCCAGGCGTGAAGAGACAGGCGTTCGGGACAAGGGTGGAAGAGAGCCTGCCTGGGCTGCTTGAGCATGGAACGGGGCGTGGGAAGGCGCAGGGGAGGAGAGGTGGCGAGGTTGAGTAGGTCGGTGGTCCAGGACCGGGCCCAAGCCAGCGGGGCGACCAGAAGCAGGACTGCGTTGCTCCCTCGAAGTTTGTGGAGGACCTTGGGAATGAGGACTGTTGGGGGGTACGCGTAAGCGATGAGGCCGTCCCAAGGAATCGAGAGGGCATCGACTGCCCAGGCCAGCGGGTCTGTAATCGGGGAGACGAAGAGGGGAAGCTGGCGGTTCCACCTCGTAGCAAAGAGGTCGATTAAGGGAGTCTCCCAACGGGCGCAGATCATCTGGAAGATATCCGGGCGCAACGTCCATTCTGTGTGGAGCAACTGGCCGCGGCGAGAGAGCGAGTCCGCCAACACATTCAAGTGGCCAGGAATGTGTCGTGCGAGGAGTGTAATGTCGCGTTCCTCGGCCCAGCGCATCAAACGGAAGAGGAGCATACAGAGGTCGGGAGATCGGGTGCCCCCCTGTCTCTGGATGTAGGCCACCACCGTCGAGTTGTCGGAGAGGACGAGAAGCCGCTGGTTCCTGAGCTGGTTCTCCCAAACGCAGAGGGCTCGCCAGACTGCCTGCAGCTCTAACCAATTGCTGTGCTTGTCCGCAAACTCCGGGGGCCAGAGGCCGGAAGCCGAGGAGAATTGAGGAAGCAGGTGGGCTCCCCACCCCGAGAGGCTCGCGTCGACACACAGGGAGAGGTGCGGGGGAGGGGAGGACAAAGGGACTCCCGAAGCCAACCAAGCCGTGTCGGTCCAGCGTAGAAGGTGAGGGCGAACCAGGGGGGAAACCGGGACCAGGTGGGTAAGGTCGCCAGAAGAGGGTCTCCAGAGAAGCAGGAGGTGCAGCTGAAGGGGGCGGGCGTAGAGGCGACCCAGGGGGAGAAGGTCCGCCGCTGCGTTGATCAGTCCGAGGAGTTGAAGCCAAACTCGGGCGGGAGCTGCTTCCTGCTGAGCTAGCTGGTTGGCGAAGGTGGCCAACTTCCGAATCCGGGGATCCGGGAGGCGAACCACGTTGAGATCGGTGGCAAAATCCATTCCGAGATGAATGAAGCGGCGCGAGGGCGTGAGATCTGACTTCCCGACGTTGAGGAGGAACCCCAGTCGCGACAGCAGACGCATCAGTGTATCCCTGTCCTCTTCCAAGACGGACTCGACGTGGTTCCTCAGGAAGAGATCGTCGAGGTAGTTGGACATAGGGCTGAGAGACGACTGCCGTGCCTTGGCCATAACTGCATCCATCAAGCGGGTGAAGACCCAGGGGCTGAGGTTGAGGCCGAAGGGTAGGGCTCGAAACTGGTAAACGGTTCCATCGAACGCGAAGCGCAGATACCTCTGGGCGGCCGGATGTATGGGTACGTGTAGGTAAGCGTCGGAGAGATCCAGGCTGACGGCGTAATCCATGGGTCGCACCACGGTACGCAGGGCTCGGGCCGTCTCCATGTGGAAGGAAGGAGCCACGATGAAGCGATTTAGGGCTGAGAGGTCGATCACTGGGCGCCACTTGCCGCCAGGCTTGGGGACGACGAAAAGTCTGCTGTAAAATCCCAGCGAGTCTGCGCGGCGCACAACCTCTGTGGCATCCTTCCTCAAGAGAGAGTCGACTTCCCCCCGTAGGGCGCACTCCTTGAGCGGGTCTGCGGGGATCTCGGTCCACAGCGGAGTCGTACGCAGAGGAGGAGGGGAACGAAAGGAGATCCGTAGGCCGCCGGAAACAGTGTCTAAAATCCACGGGTCTTCTGGAATCAGTAATCGCCACTCGTCGCTGAAGAGGGCGAGCCTGCCGCCGACTGGAGGACCCGAGACGGCCGGCGGAGGCGGAGGAGGGGAGGAGTCACTGAGCCCGCCCGCGCCCAGGGCGACGGGCGGGACGGGGCCAAGCGGGGGCGGGGGCGTTAGCTTGGCCGGGGCGACCGAAGGCGGGGCGACGGCGACGCAGGGACTGCGGCTGGGTTGTTGACGTCGGGGCGACGGGTCTGGAGCTCCGCAGGGGGCGACCCACGGCCTTGCGGGCTGCCTGAAAGCGCCGAGGAACAGACTTGGGAGGCCACCTGTCCGCATTGGAATCCTTGACGGCTTGCCAGGAGTCACCAAAGAGAAGGGGTCCCCCGAGGGGGGCCCGACGCAGCTGGGTCTTCAGGTCGGCAGGCATTCCCCGGCAGGCCTGCAGGACAGCGTCGCGGCGGAGTAAATCACAATTGGCGGCTGCAGCCATAGCGTTGACCGAAGAGTGATACGCGGCGCGGCTGGCCGCTTCAGCGAGGACGAGGAGGTCGCCAAGAAGAGGGGTCAGGGACGGGTGCCACGAATCTTCCACGCGCCGGAGGAAGGCTTGCGTAAGGAGCTCCATGAAGCCGGCGCAGGCCAAGGAATTCCTGACAAGCGAAGCCGTCTTGTCCAAACCCGCGGGGAGCGCGCGTCTGAGTGCAGAGGCCCCACCCGCCTGAACCACGGCGGCTGGATCCACCGGAGGGAGAGGGCAGAGGAAGGCCTGGGAATGGCCGGCGTACCACTGCTGGCGGAAGTACATATCGAGGTCCGGAGGCCATCTGTGGTCCGAGAAGAAATTACTGTCTCTTGAGTCAGACAACAGGTGGGCCGAGAACACATCCCGAAGCTCACGAAAGGAGGGGGGCTGAGGGAGAGTCTTGAACTTCTTTACCTGTCTACCCGCGTCGACGAAGGCAGAAGGCTTCCTCTTCAGGGGGGGGGGATGGAGGGCAGTCCGCTGCCGGAAGCGTGGCGGAGATGAGGCGAGCGACCTCGTCGAGGGCCAGAAGAACCTCTGTGCGGGAGGAGGCCGGTAACCCGTGGGCTGTCGACGCATCCGAAGGAGAGAGCGGCGAAGGAGAGCGGCTGAGACCTCCGAGGAGAACTGAGATGGAATCATCAGGGAGAAGACTCAACGAATCGTCGTCCACGCCGCCGAGAGCCGTCGAAGAGGGACGGCGACCGTGACTCCGAGAGCGAGCAGCTCGACGAGGACGAGGGGAGCCATAAGGCGCCGAAGCACGCAGGGGAGAGCGACGTCCGCGACGGCGACGCGACGCACTAGAGGAGCGGGAACGGCGGCGGCGACCAGACGAGCGACTACGAGCTGGAGACCGTGATCCTCGGGAACGAGGAGGAAGGAAGGAGGCTGGGCGAGGGGAAGGGGAACGGGCGGGACGAGGCAGACGGCGGGGAACGTGGGACGAACGCCGCGAAGAGGTAGAGCGCGAAGGTCCATGGTCCAGATGACGAGAAGAATCCCGAACTTTACGACGCTCACACGAAGGAGCGCGAGAGTGGTGGTCCGACTTCGATCGCAAGGAGGAACTGGACACAGGTAGTGGTGTGGTGAGTGTGCGCGAATGTCTCCGCGAGCTGGACTCTGTGTCGAGGCGGGCTCGCAGCGGCCGAGGGGGATCCAAGGCCTTCCTAGGAGACGAGTGGGGACCGGTTGACCATGGACGGCGCGAGGCACGTCTCTCCGAACTGACCTCTGTCTCGAGATGGGTTCTCTGCCTGTCGTAAGGCTTGGTCCAAGCGCGTTCCCTCCTGGGAATCCGCGCCTCGAACTCCCGACTCCGCACACTACCTTGCTGTGTCCGCTGTGGAGATCTTTCCAGACTGGGGCCATCGGGGGCAAGAGCGGTCGGTGTGTCTGAGATGACAGCCGGCACTTCCGCAGGTCTTGCAACAGGCACAGGTGTCGGGCGTTCACGTCGGTAGAAGCTCCAAAGTTGGGCCCAGCGGAGCTCCGGCCAGACGGCGCAAACGTCACAAGAACGCTCAGATGTACAGCCGACACACGGCAGGCAGACCTTGTGCGAATCCGAGGGCCACTGGAAACCTCCACACTGCGTGCAGGTCATCAGGAGGGCACTGCAACACACCAAACAAACAACGTGCCGGTACGTGGTCGAGACCAACAGGGCTCGTCCTACCAAGGGGAACCGTACCGAACGATATGGACAAACGGGCTGTGCCCCCAGGCTATACTGTTATAGCGCCCGAAGCTAAGCTTGCGTCTTTAGAACAAAGCCTACCCCAGCCAGGCTGGAGAGGAATGTGCGCCAAACAACAATAGGTTTAGTTTAGTTTAGTTATTTGGGTTTAACGCCGCGCAGGCGACTAAGGCCATCACACGGCGGGCCAAACGACAATAGGGACGAAAGGCCGTGCCCCCAGGCAATAATGCTGTAGCGCTCTAAGCTAAGAGTGCGCTCTCGAAACAAGCATACCCCAGCCAGGCCGGAGATGCAACATGAGCCACGCGCCGCAGCTGGTTTAACCATGCTCCCCGAAGGCTACCAGGGGAAGCCAGTAATTTCACCCCAAAGGGGAAAGGCGAGGGCACCAGGGCCCCGCCGAGCTAAGAGTCCCCGCTCAACGAAACCTAACAACACGAACAAGGTAGAGTCCAAAGGCACAGGCCGGTACCCCGCCCGGGGACCGGCTTCGGGCCCAACTAACTATCCTACCTCTCTGCCGAAGCGGTAGCGGGAGAAGAGACGTCCATGTCGCCACCGGCGAAATGGCGGGAACCAGCAGGTCCGCCAAGCGAAGCCAACCAAGGAGGACGCCAAGCGAAGAAGCGCAAGCGAAGCTGCAGCGAAGCAAGAAGCGAAGCAGAAGCGAAGCAACAGGCGAAGCCAAAGTCACGGCGAACTCGAGCACCAAGACCGACCGGTCGAAGGGAGCGCGAGGCTAGAACACGTCCGAAGGTCGTGAGCCTACGTAGCTGACTGGCGAGTCAGGTGACTCGGAACCGGATAGGCAGGTCCGGGAGACAACTCTTGGCCCCTCTGGAGGGTTCCCCGAGTGCCTCCCGGGTTGTGTGTGCACACAACGGGTTCGTAGGCTAGAATTTGAGCACGTAGTAGACACTCCCATTTGTCATGTCATCGGTAATGTTTTTGATGAAATAAATCGCCTGTCTGTGCTAAAAAGCTATTAACTACTCTACCCCCGCCTATCTCGCTGATCTTCTTCAACTATACACTCCCTCCCACTCCCTCCATTCAAGTAGTGACACGCGCCTTCTCTGAGTCCCGCTCTTCAAATACAAAACCAGAGGTGACCGTTGTTTTGCGCACGTTGGACCTGTTGTCTGGAACTCCCTACCTATAGACATCAGACATTCTTCCTCATTCACTGCCTTTAAATCTGCCCTTAAGACCCACCTGTTCGATACCCCAATGTAGCTCAGTTCTTTGTCATTATGCACCTGTGTGTGTGTGTGTGTGTGTGTGTGTGTGTGTGTGTGTGTGTGTGCGTGCGTGCGTGCGTGCGTGCGTGCGTGCGTGCGTGCGAGTGTGTATTGTAGAATCCGTTGTTTCTTTGGTTTTATGACCCTCTCCACTCCCACTCTTTATTTGTAAAGCGCTTAGAGCTTATGTAAGGATAAGCGCTATATAAGTTGCCATTATTATTATTAAGACTGTAACACAGTGTAGGGGGCAGACCCACCATGATAATTCAAGGGTGGTGCCAGAATAGCTTGGCGCCTACAAGCACCAAGCTATTCTAGCACCACCCTTGTACTATCATGGTCAATGCACCTCCTGTTTAGTGTCTGGGCGCCAGGGTTTAAACAATGCAAATGCTAATTTATAAAGTTAAACCACAGTATGAAGTAAAAAGACAATAATGTATGGCCCAGGCATGTTATTTCCACCTCCACCGCATCAGTCAGATCAGAAAATACCTCACTACCGAAGCTGCCACCAAACTCGCTGTCTCTCTCATCTTATCTCACATCGACTACTGCAACTCTCTCCTTTCCGGCCTTCCTCACTCCACCACTCTCACTCTCCAGCACGTCCAAAACAATGCTGCCCGCCTCATCCTCAGAAAGAAAAAATCTGACCACATCACTCCCCTGCTCAAGCTCCTTCACTGGGTCCCCATTCCCCAACGCATCCAATACAAGATTCTGTCTCTCTGCTACAAATCTCTGAACAACTACGCTCCTACCTATCTCTCCAACTTACTTCACCCCTACACTCCTTCCCGCTCCCTCCGCTCCGCCTCCGACCCTCTCCGCCTCCTCATCCTCCACACCAAACTCGGCACTTTCGGCCCCCGCTCCTTCTCAGTATACGGTCCATCCACCTGGAACACTCTCCCACTCTCTCTCCGTCAGAAACACTCTCCTCCTTCCAGTCCGCCCTCAAAACTCACCTCTTTCAACAGTTCTAGCACTATATCACCACACTCCCCACCCCAAGCTTACCGTCGTAATGTATTTTCACTATTTGTGGTACGTGAGTCATTGTCTAAAGCGTGCGCATGCATGTGCAAGTTGTGAGTGCGCACTTAGAGTTATAATTATTATAAGATAAGCGCATTATAAATACCATAATTATTATTTTTAATTATTAAATTGCTTTTAATTTTTCAAAGACTTTCAGGGAAGAATTCTTTATCTTAATTCTTATATTATTTATTATATTATTACATATTTGTTTCTTTATCTTGAGCGCTGACTAAAAATTCAGAGGTTTATCGGAATCTCTTCAGCCCTGAAATACTGCAAGTAACAGAAGATGGATTGACCATGACAGTTCATGGTTGACACCAGAACAGCATCCCCCCCTCACCCACCCCCCCACCCCCCCCACACACACACATAGAAATTAGAAGGCAAAATACTTACATTGTCTTTTTCAGGGTTGCACACCTTGACCCAAAGTAAGTGATCAAGAAGCCAGTCAATGGGTTTGTCTGCGTAGAACATGAGGAAAAACTCCACCACAAACGGCACGTCCGCAGACTTAAACAGTTTACCTGAAATCAAACAAGACATTTTACTCACACTTATGACACCATAACCAATGCTTCCATCTGCGTGTTGTGTTTTGCTGCACCTAGGCACACACTTATCTCATTAAGCCTGAGGACGAAAGTATCAAACTTTGGAGGTACCCTCTCAGGCCTATATCAGAGTTTTGGAGGCACATCAACCATGATAGTTCAAGGGTAGTGTCAGAATAGCTTGGCGCCTACAGGTGCCAAGCTATTCTGACACTACCCTTGAACTATCATGGTTGATCCACATGCTGTCATATCGCGTCAGGGCTTTATGGGTTATGACCCTGAAACCAGTGTTTCATCAGAATGATCGAGTCGCATTTCCTCTCAATGGTTGTGTTGACAAATAAGCGAGCAGATAACAGTGCGCTAATCTGTGATTTTGAACCTCATGGCTGTAGCCTGTTAGGTCCAAGATCAAAGGACAACACTCATATTTGCCTTCCGTTCAAGGCTAAACTTTTAAATACTGTCTATTTTGCCTATACATAGGTCGGCTATAACAAAAGTCAGATATAACACTAGTTCTGCAGTCCTAAAATCACGCTTCCTATGTAAATTGCAAATAGCAACAAGAAAATTGGGTACCCAAGTGATTCATTACATCCAAAATTTACTGTATGTTTTTCCTATCGCATCCTGATCTTATGCATAATCAGCTTATTGCCAGCCTTCCCCCTCCCCCCCCCCACCCCAACCAGACACACAACATAAACACACACACACACACCTATAAATCCCAGTGTAGAGAACTCCAGAAGAATCCAGTCGTCAGATTTCTGCTGGTATGCAAATGACTTCATCACTGTTAAAAACCCAGGTTTGGCCACTACATCATCTTCAAGCTGTGGAACATAAAAAATATTCTCATAATTACAACAGACATCAGAGTATGTCAGAAATGAAACAAAATAAAAAAAGCAGCTTTCTGTATGAACTCAACAAACATATTGACAAGCAAAGGAAATGCGACATCATTCGAGTCATCGGAAACTCATCAATGTTGCCAATGATGTCACATATCTTTTGCTCATCGGTAGTTTAAATTAAAGGCATTAAAAAAACTAACAAGAAAATTACAACATAAATTCAAAAATTTAAAGACAAAAAAAAGAATTGAAAAGCACCTAAATGTGTAAATTCAATTATGTAACTCTTATTTGCTGTTGCTGTTGTTTTGTTGTTGAAACTACTACATGAGTTTATAAATTATTCATAGATAGCACACCCCCTGAAGGGGGGTGAAGGAAAATTGAAGGAAACATCCATGCAACACAAAGGTACGAAGATGGGATTGAGACATATTTATGTACTGACAACATCACCAGCTGAATCAGAACAACAAATGAGATTTTAAAACAGACACACTCTCTCTCTCTCTTGGCTTGACTTCGCGAACGAAGATTTTATAGGAGTTGCCCACGACGTCTGCAGGCTTGTTCGTGGCTGCGGAGGCCAATCCGAGACAGGCAGGTTCGACCGCAGTGGCTGCAGGGGAAGGTATGGCCAGGGTTCTGAGCTGCGGCATCTCTGTTTTTTCTCCTGAGCCGCTTGTCCTTAAGGCTAGCTCTGTGAGAGTCCTCAAAGGAGACAGCTGCCTTGTAAATGGTGGAGCGCCAGGTGTCACGGTCCGCAGCAAGCGAAGACCACTGGTGGTGGTCGATTTGGCAGGCACTAAGTGACTTCTTGAGACAGTCTTTGTATCTCTTCTTTGGTGCCCCTCTGTCACGGTGTCCAGTAGCAAGCTCGCCGAACAGGGTGATCTTTGGTAGGCGATGATCCTCCATCCTGGAGACATGCCCCGCCCAGCGGAGCTGTGTCCGCAGCAGCAAAGCCTCGATGCTCACAGCTTCAGCCTGTTCAAGGACCTCGACGTTGGTGACATAGTCACTCCAGTGAATGCCCAGGATGGTACGCAGACAGACACACACAACATGGAATAATGCACGGTTTGTATTCCATGATTGTGTTGCAGCATTGTAGTGCTTACTGTAGTTTTCTGTTATGAATTAGCTTGAGTTACTGAAACTAATACACTGAATTTATAAAGAATATTGTTTGTAACTGGAAAACCTTTCCAATTACACTGACAATATGCATGTTATATACCTACAAGCAACAGAAATGAGAAATCATTCGAATCATCGGAACACTGCAGCATTTCTGATGATTCGAATGTCGTCGCATGTCTTTTGCTTGTCAGTTAATTTCATAGAACTGAACAACAAATGTGTGCTGGTCGGTGACTTGGATCTGACACCTGTTAGGTGTCTAGTCCAAACTCATACTGGCACACTACTGTAAGCTGGGCATATACAAGTAAAGCAAGAGCCCGTCATGCATATCCAACATGATCCCAATGTGAATCATGTAGTTTGCTAGTTTCTCTGTCTGTCTGCTAAAGCCATGTAATATTCAAGCACTAATAATTTCCAGCGTATCTGTAGGTATGTAGGTAGTACTGCCCGACATGATATTGATACATGTAGTGTAATAGAAAAATGTAAATGTAGAATAATAATATAGTGGTCACTGTGTGAGATGTAAAAATACTTCTTAAATGAACAATTAACAAATACCAAACAAATTCAATACATGAAATGAAACCTTTTGCATTGCACACATATTAGCAGTCTGCAGGGAAAAAAATGTTAATTTTCTTTGCTAAACGACACCATATGCAAAATGTTGTAACCCATTTAACCCTGATGCACTACAGCAGGAGATGGGTTAACCATGATAATTCAAGGGTAGTGCCAGATTAGCTTGGCGCCTGTTGGCATTAAGCTAATCTGGCACTGCCCTTGAATTATCATGCTCAATCCATCTTCTGCAACTGGTGCATAGTCATTAGATGACGCTTCCAAAATTTGGGAAATACGGCCGTCTGGCTGAATGAGTTAAAAAACATTGCAAACAATTACTACAAGTCAGAAGGGGGTCAAGAAAGAAAGAACCTTTAACTGTGTGCACACTGAGCAAAGTAACTGTAAGTTATTTCAATGAAAAACACAACAGAAAACTGAGCAGAAAAGAAAAGATACGTAAAAAATATACCAGAGGTATTCCTTCCAATCTACCGCAACTGTTCAAACAACCTGCATCAGAATTGAGTACCTCAATTGAGTACCTCATCTTTTCTCCATTGCCCATAATTAGAACCTGAGTTAATTGTTTTCAGATAAGATTAGATAGTTTATTGCCATATGTTTCCATGTACAAAACAATAAAACATTGGAATTTGTCTTGATGTCAGTTATTAAGACTAAAC
Source organism: Semisulcospira habei (assembly GCA_036245525.1). Classification (NCBI taxonomy): domain Eukaryota; kingdom Metazoa; phylum Mollusca; class Gastropoda; family Semisulcospiridae; genus Semisulcospira; species Semisulcospira habei. The sequence goes on from BTPG01000005.1 coordinate 28,327,012, forward strand.
ACACACACACACACACATACAAAAAAAAGTAACATCTGATTCAGTTAAAAGCTGACTTACACATTCGTTCTTACTTTTTGACAATCTTTCAGCACGTCAGTAGTCCTTCGGTAGTATCTGTTTCTTGCAATGGTGTGTGTGTGTGTTTGTGCGAGTGCATGTGCCTACATGCGTGTGTGTATGTGTGGTGTGAGATTTTGGAATGTACTTTTCAGCTAGTATCTTCTTCTTTTTTAAAATTGCAACTTTTTATTTATTTATTTTTGTTGTTCTGTAAATCCAGGATTGTTTTTCTCCGACCTTGGATATTTGGTTTTGTAAGGCATTTAGAGCATCATTGATTTGGTTACATTATCATTATTATTAACTGTTAAAATATTTAGTAGCCAAAATGTAATTTTAAAAAGATTGAAACTAGCTGACATATCAAAAGCGCTGTCAGCACCAAGCTAATCTGGCACTGCCCTTAAATTATCATGGTCGATCCATCTCCTGCAACTGGTGCATTGTCATTAGATGACGCCTCCAAAATTTGAGAAATACGGCCGTTGGGCTGAATAAGTTAAAGACTATCATTTAGGTGGATGTAGCCACCTGAATGATGGTCTTGAATGACAGGTGACACTTTTGTCCTTCAAGACTACCCTTGCAGTGTTCCTGTTAACTGGAAATTGTCAATATTTTACTAGTGTTTGAAGGCAAATACTGGAAATGACCGTAGCAGCTGGCAGATGATGCTGGCTAAAAATGAAAAGTACCAATTGTGAAGAAATACAAACGAAGAATGACAGAATTTACAAAGAAGTTGTTGCAATTTCTGATGTCTGACTTGGAATCGAATGTGATTCGTTGGGACCATTTTTCAAGGCAGATACTGTGTACATGCAAGGGAAAAATATACCAAGTGTTAAAATCAGTAGGATAAACACTGCCTTAACCATTATCATCCTGATACACCCATTGCTTGAAATAAATTTGACTGATAGTTCAAGGGTGGTGCCAGAATAGCTTGGCGCCTGAGGCACCAAGCTATTCTGGCCCCACTATTGAACTAAAACAGATGATCTATTTCCTAATCTGTAATGTAGCCTTGATAGGACAACACCCAAATTTTACAAAATCAGCTGGATTTTTTCTTGCAAGAAAGGTGGTTGATCTCGCACAGGCTCTATTGTATCTCTAAATGTTGATGCATAAGATTAAATTGTAAAAGAGTCAGCAAGTCTCTATCAGCAAGTAAAATTGAGTAAGGTATTCACTGTGACAGAAGGCACTCATACATATCAGATAGCAACTGCAGATCAGTTTTCAGATTGGTGACAAGTTTGTAATATGATAACCGTTTCAACCAATTCAGCCTTAACACAAAACAAGATATAGATTGAACATGATAGTTCATGGGTGGTGCCAGAATAGTTTAACCAAACAGCCCTGACACAAAGTAGGTCGACAAAGCACCGACAGGCGCCAAGCTAATCTGGCACTGCCCTTGAATTATCATGGTCGATCCATCTCCTGCTGTAGTGCGTCAGGGCTGAATGGGTTAACTGTAATGCAGTCGTCAGAGGACAACTCACATATTTTCAACCTCAACGTGTTAAAAAGAGTTCAACTGAGTATGGAAACTATCTACAAACTAACCACAAGTATATAATTATGCCGAGATGCATGTGACTTAGTGGTGAAAGAAATTCCAGCCATTCTGATAGACAAAGTATAAGCCAGTGCATTGACCATGTCAAATCATGGATGACCACCAACAAACTGATGTTAAATGATGGCAAAACTGAAGCAATGTTGGTAGCTAATCCAAGATTATCTTCGTCCCTGCCTTTACCGTCATCATTGTCTGTGGATGGAACACTCATTGGCTTCTCTGCGAGTGTGAGAAACCTGGGTGTTACACTTGACAGCGAGTTATCTATGTCACAGCATGTCAGTGCAGTGTGTAGATCCGCTTATCTGGAACTTCGTCGTATTAGTTCAGTTCGTCACCTGCTGACCGTGGAAGCCACTAAAACACTAGTTTGTGCATTTGTGCTGTCCAAGCTAGATTATTGTAACTCTTTGCTTTGTGGCTGCCCTCAGTATCTCATTGATCGCCTCCAAAAAATTCAGAACAATGCAGCCCGGCTTGTTGTGAGAGTCCGTAAGACTGAGCATGTCACACCCATTTTGAAGTCCCTTCACTGGCTACCTGTGTCCTCACGTATTCAATACAAAGTTATGTCAATCTGTTTTAACTGCCTTTCAGGCACCAGCCCAGAATACTTGTCCTCTTTGCTGCATGTGTATACACCCTCTCGTGAGCTCCGCTCCTCTTCTGATAAACGGAAGTTGTGTGTACCTTCTGTCCAAACTAAAACATTTGGTCAGCGCACTTTTGTTTATCAAGCCCCAGTGTTATGGAATACACTTCCTCTTGAGGTCAGAAACAGTGAGTCTGTCTCTGACTTCAAGAGGTCGTTGAAAACTCACCTCTTCAAGCTTTACTTTGAATAACTGCCAGTGTTTGATGCCTTAGTTGTAGTTCTGCAATCCTCCTTGTTTAGACTGAACGTTAATTACAATATAAATTATTATGTATGTATTGTTGTTTAGTTTATTGTAAAAGTGGTGTGTTCGGGCATTGTGCTTTGTTTGTTATGTGCATATGTCATTGTATTTTTATTTTTGTGTACAGATTGTAAAGCGCTTAGAGCTTTTGAGTAAGATTAAGCGCTATATAAATACTCATTATTATTATTATTACTGCAAGTGTTAAATATATGGAAATATGAAAGAGAAAAGAGAGAAAATGTTAGTAATGTACATTAATGTTCACCCCCACAAACATACCACTTTTACTCAGTCCTCGTTCGGTGGCAGGTGTTCTGTCACTGAGGGGAGGAAGCATTAGCATTAGCCATCAGTCCTCTTTGTCATGGACCCCCTTGCCCATGCAGTCACAGGTACTGTAAACAGTACCTGTGGATGCATGCAAAAAAAGGGGCTAACCCTTCGTCTGTAGCTGCCTCTGTCACAATGATTCCTGCAGGAATCATCCTGACAAAAACCGATACTGACAGCCAAACGGTTAAAGTTAAGCTACACTCTGTAGTTCCCTACATCAACTGATGAAAGAATTACATGATACACAAGATGATACATTCCCTTTAGACGCAGCAGCTGCCAGATGAAAGTATGTTAAGCCAGTTTTGACTCTCATCAGGGGAAGAAGTCCTGGCTACTTTCACTATGCGTGGAGACTATTTCACCTTGTGCAAGACTGTGCAGAAAATGCATTTTTCTCTAAAAGGTATTTTTTCGAAAAATATTTACCGATGACATGACTGATAGGAAGTGTCTACTTACTTACTTACTTACGCCTGTCACCCCTACCCGGGTATAGGCCGTCGACGAGAGACCTCCAGCAACTCCTGTCCTGTGCTTCTCCTTCGATTCTACTCCAGGTGGTTCCCAGTCTCTTGATGTCTGCTTGGAGGTCTCGACGCCAGGAGTTTCTCGGCCTACCTCTTTTCCTCTTTCCCTGGGGGTTCCATGACAATGCCTGCCTAGTGATACTGGAAGCTGGCTTTCTCAGACTGTGACCGATCCATCCCCATCTTCTTCGCCCAATTTCATTCTCTGCTGTTATCTGCTCTGTTCTCTCCCAGAGTCTGACGTTGCTGATCTTCTCTGGCCAGTGGATTTTCAAAATTCTTCTAAGGCAATTGTTCATGAAGGTCTGTACTCTGTTGACTGTGGTTTTTGTCAATCTCCATGTCTCTGCTCCATATAGGAGAACTGCTTTTACATTGGAGTTGAAAATCCGGACTTTGGTGTGTTGTGACAGCTCTCTGGAACTCCACACTTTTTTCAACTGGAGAAAGGCTGCTCTGGCTTTACCGATTCGTGCTCTGACATCTGCATCAGTGCCGCCTTTTTTGTCTATGATGCTCCCAAGATAGGTGAAGGACTCCACCTCCTCCAACGGGGTGCCAGCAAGCAAGACTGGTTCTTCCCTGGTTGCGTTCAGCCTCATTGTCTTTGTTTTCTGTTTGTGAATGGTGAGGCCCACTTGGGACGAGATGTCAGCAAGCCTCGTGGTCTTGTCCTGCATTTGTTGATGAGTGTGGGACAGTAATGCCAAGTCGTCTGCAAAATCGAGGTCGTCAAGCTGTGTCCACAGTGTCCACTGTATTCCACTTCGTCTGTGCTCTGTGGTCATCTTCATGACCCAGTCTATGGCCAGTAGGAAGAGGAACGGAGACAGCAGACACCCCTGCCTGACACCAGTTCTGACCTGGAGCTCTCTGGTGAACTGCCCTTCGTGGATCACGCGACATGTCATGCCATCATAGCTGCTCTTGATCAGGCGGACGAGCTTTGTGGGTACACCGTAGTGTCGTAGGAGTTTCCACTGAGTCTCTCGGTCCACGCTGTCAAATGCTTTCTCATAATCCACAAAGTTGACGTACAGCGGGGAGCTCCACTCCAGAGACTGTTCCACGATGATGCGGAGAGTGGCGATCTGGTCTGTACATGATCGGTTCTTCCTGAATCCTGCTTGCTGGTCTCTCAGCTGGGGGTCAACGGAGCTCTTCATTCTCTCTAGGATGATCCTGTTGAAGATCTTTCCTGGTACTGACAGCAAGGTGATTCCTCTGTAGTTGGAACACTTGCTAAGGTCGCCTTTCTTGGGAAGCTTGATTAGGTACCCCTCCTTCCAGTCAGCTGGCATCACCTCCTCTTCCCAGATCTTTCCAAACAGTGGGTACAGCATCTCAACTGTTGTCTCTAGGTCTGCTTTCAGAGACTCCGCTGGGATGCCATCTGGCCCTGCTGCTTTGCCATTTTTAAAAAATGCCACTGCTTTTCTGATCTCTTCCCGGCTGGGTCTGTCACAGCTGATGGGTAGGTCGGTCTCTGCCGGCTGGATGTCGGGGGGGTCGGGTGGGCTAGGTCTGTTCAGTAACTCTTCAAAATACTCGGCCCATCTGTCGAGTTGGTCTGCTCTGTCTGCAATAGGCTTGCCTTCTTTGTCTTTTACTGGTCTTTCTGTATGGCCATACTTACCCGACAATCTTCTGGTAATGTCGTAGAGCTGTTTCATGTTGCCGCTGCCTGCTGCCTTTTCTGCCTCTGCTGCCAGGCTGTCTGTGTAGGCCCTCTTGTCTGCCCTGATACTCCTCTTCACCTCGCGGTTGGCTTCCGAGTATTCCCCCTGTGCCCTTACTTTGGCTGCTCTCGTGCGACTGTTGTTGAACGCTGCTTTCTTCTGCTTCCTCGCTTCTATCTTCTTCAAGGTCTGTGCCGACAGCCAGTCCTTGTGGTGGTGTTTCCTGAACCCTACAGTGTCTTTGCAGGTTGAGTTCAGCGCCTCTCTAACTGCCTTCCACTGCTGCTCTGTGGTGACCGCCTCCTCTTCATTTACTAGCTCCTGTAGCGCTTGAAACCGGTTGGACAGCACCAGTTTGAACTCTTCTCTAACTCCAGTTTCTCTCAGGAGGCCTACATTATAGCGCTGTCTTCTTGTTGTCTCTGTGCGGCTTTTCTTTAGCTTGAGCTTCATTCTTAAGGTAAGCAGATGGTGGTCTGAGGCGACATCTGCTCCCCTTCTCACTCGAACATCTTGAAGGGATCTTCTAAATTTCTTGCTAATGCAGATATGGTCTATTTGGTTCTCTGTTGTATGGTCAGGTGAGACCCAAGTTGCTTTGTGTATTCTTCTGTGTGGGAAGATGCTGCCTCCAATGACAAGTCGGTTTAGAGCACAAAAGTCTACAAACCTCTCCCCGTTCTCACTCATCTCCGAGCCTAGTCCCTGTCTCCCCATCACCTCTTCGTATCCGGTGTTGTCCTCGCCTATTTTGGCATTAAAATCGCCCATGACGATGGTGATGTCTCGCTCCGCACATTTGTCCACGGCACTCTGGAGTCGGTCGTAGAACTCTTGTTTCTCTTCCTCGTCACTGTCATTGGTGGGCGCATAACACTGGATGACGTTCAGCTTGAGCTTTTTCTTGGTTCTAAAGGCTGCTGTTATAATTCTTGGCCCCAGAGGTTCCCAGCCCATCAGCGCTCTCTGTGCCACTGGTGACAGCATGAGTGCTACTCCTTCTGTATGGGGGGCATTCTCCTCTTCATGACCTGAATACAGAACCATCTCCCCACTTAACAGCCTTTTCTGGCCAGACTGCGTCCATCTGGCTTCACTGATGCCTAGCAGGGAAAGGTTGTACTTTTGCATTTCCGCTGCTATCTGGGCGGCCTTGCCGCTCTGGTACATGGTCTTGACGTTCCATGTGCCCATGGTTGTATCCCTGGATAGAGAGAGGCGGCTCGGTCCTGTGGCTTCCGAAGACTTCCGGCTTTCACCACAGGACGTCATAAGTCTTCTAGTAGAAGAACCTTCCTCCTCCAGGAAAGGAATTACTGTTAGTCTTTTCGTCGGCGTTTTTGTAGCTATTTCCTTTTTTGCAGGGTGGGGAAGCTACCCCCACGCCCAACCCCCTTACTAGGAGGACCAGGGGTTTTCTGTCGGGGTCACCTTCCCTTAGACCATGTTGGTTCACGGCACCTTATTTCATTCGGTGCACCCCTCTCACGAGGGACCCCCTATCCACCACCCAGGGGACGCGCCTCAACGCCGTATGGTCCCAGCGCGAGGAAGTGTCTACTTACTCTCACAATTTTAGTCTAGGAACCCGTTGTGCCCCTGCACCAACCGGGAGGCACTCGGGGAACCCCCAGAGGGGCCGAGAGTGATCTCCCGTGACTGCCCATCCGGTTCCGAGTCATGTGATGATTACTCAGTTTAGGATACTTAGCTTACCAGCGGCAAGCGGGCAGGTGGGAGGGTGCTCCGAGTCATGTCATCGGTAAGTATTTTTCGAAAAAATACCTTTTAGAGAAAAATGCATTTATTTCCTCAAAAACATTACCGATGACATGACTGATAGGAAGAATTATGAGTAGGAGGAGGGTGCCGCTGCCCCAGAAAACCCCAGGGGGCCTGCAGAGCCATCCTCCCAGTCGCAAACTCCCGACAATTTTAGCTAAGTAGCGTACCTACGGCACCAGTGGCGCCAGGAGGGAGTGTTGCGCTGCCGTGATGTCCCCCACCAGAGCGAGGTTGTCTCGCTGGCCTGCCAGATCCCGGAGGTAGAAGCGGGCGAAGGTCGATTCTGCTCGCCAGCCCACTGCCGCCACAATGTCTTTAACAGCGCAGTTCCGGTCGAAGGCAAGACTCGTGGCCATGGCACGTACCTCGTGCGCGCGTATCTTGAGCCTCTTTGCTCCCTGTGGGGAGAGGTCCTGGTAGGCGGACCGAATGACCCAGCGTAGCCAGGAAGAGATCGTCTGGGCCGAAATGTCATCTCTGCCGGTCCTAAGAGGCAGGAAGAGGCGTGAGCGTCCTCGACGGATGGCTTTGGTTCTGTGTAGATAGACGCGTAAGGCGCGCACAGGATCTTGTTGCCTGGTCTCTTGAGGGAAGTCCATTCCCCGCAGCGGTCGCAGTGTGATCACTTGTGGCGCCATCAGAGGAGACCTGGTCTTGTCAAGGAAAAAGGGATCCGCACGAAATTGCAGGCAGGTAGGGCGCGCAGAGAGCGCGTGCAGCTCACTGACTCGGGCCGCCGTGGCAAGGACCAAAAGGAAACAGGTCTTACGAGTCACGACCGCGAGGTGGGCCAAGGGCAGTGGTTCGAATCTGGGCGAGTTCAGCCACGTCAGGACCCAGGTAAGGTCCCAGCACGGAACGAGAGAGCTGAGTACCGGACGTTGCAAGCCGAAGTGCGACATAAGGTCGGTGATGTCTTTACAGGCGCCGGGGTCCGGACGTCCAAGGTGTCGATAAGTGTCGGCAATCATGGAAAGGTACCCTCTGATGGCGATAGGGGTGAGATCCTGGTCTCCGAAGAGCCAGAGGAAGAAGTCCGCGAGCTGGGGGCGAGTCAAACCAGTAGGGTCGAGACAGAGGTCCTCACACCAGGCACACAGCACTCGCCACTTTCCCTCGTAGACGCGTCGCGTTGAGGGTCTGCGGGCCGAAGATATCGCCTCCACTGCTGCACTCGAGAAGCCTCTAGCGGTGAGGGCACGCCGCACAACCTCCAGACGTGAAGGAGGAGACGCTCCGGGCACGGGTGGAAAAGGGCCTGTCGAGGCTGTTTGAGGATCGTCCGGGGCGTCGGTAAGCGCAAAGGAGGGCCCGTGGCGAGGCTGAGGAGGTCGGTGGTCCAAGAGCGGTTCCAGGAAAACGGGGCGACCAGGAGAACGGCGTTGGATCCCCTGAGTTTGAGGAGGACTTTGGGGACAAGGACCGTCGGGGGAAAGGCGTACGCGATCAAACCGTCCCAGGGGATGGAGAGAGCGTCGACCGCCCAGGCCAGGGGATCCGGGACCGGGAAGACAAAGAGGGGAAGCTGATGGTTCCATCTCGTGGCAAACAAATCGATCTGAGGAGTCTCCCAGTGGGCGCAGATCATCTGGAAAAGGTCCTGGCGAAGAGTCCATTCCGTGTGTAACATCTGACCACGACGCGAGAGCGAGTCAGCCAGGACGTTCGGGTGACCCGGAATGTGTCTTGTTCGAAGGAAGATGCCGCGGGCCTGGCACCAAAGCATCAGCCGGTAGGTGAGCATGCACAGGTCGGGAGAGTGAGTGCCGCCTTGCTTCTGAAGGTACGCTACCACCGTCGCGTTGTTGGAAAGGACCAAGAGCTCCTGGTGCAGCAGGCTCGATTCCCAAGTGATGAGGGCATGCCAAACGGCCTGAAGCTCCAACCAGTTGATGTGGCGGGCAGACATCTCTGGCGGCCAGGCTCCCGATGTCGTTCGGAAGTCCGGAAACAGGTGGGCACCCCACCCTGAGAGGCTCGCGTCGACACACAGGGATAGGCGAGGAGGGGGAGACGCGAGGGGAACTCTCGAAGCCAGCCACGCCGGATCAATCCAGCGCAGCAGATGGGGACGAAGAAGCGCAGTGACCGGTATCGAGGCTGCCAAGTCAGCAGAGGACGGGCGCCAGTGAAGGAGGAGGTGCAGCTGTATGGGCCGATAGTAGAGACACCCTAGAGGAAGGAGATCTGCAGCGGCGTTCATCGTTCCGAGAAGCTGTAGCCAAGTCCTGGCAGGTGCTGCGTCTAGCCGGCAAAGGTCGGCGGTCACGGAGGCTAACCTCTGGATCCGCTGTTCCGAAAGACGAACCAAGTTCAGATCGGTAGCGAAGTCCATGCCTAGATGGACGAATCGGCGACTGGGCGAAAGATCCGATTTCCCTCTGTTGAGCAGAAAACCTAGTCGCGCTAACAGCCGGATCAAGGCGTCTCTGTCCGCTGAAAGAACGGTCGCCGATTGATTGCGTAGGAGAAGGTCGTCGAGATAATTGGAAGTAGGGCTGGACGACGACTGACGAGCCTTGGCCACTACCGCGTCCATCAGGCGAGAGAAAACCCAAGGGCTGAGGTTGAGACCAAACGGGAGGGCCCGGAACTGGTAGACTACTTCGTCGAAGGCAAAGCGCAGGTACTTCCTGGAGGCAGGGTGAATGGGAACATGTAAATATGCATCCGACAGATCCAAGCTCACGGCGAAGTCCCTTGGCTGAACCGCGGCCCTGAGGGACCGTGCGGTTTCCATGCGGAAGTGAGGAGCCGAAATGAAGGAGTACAGCTTGGAAAGATCAATGATCGGGCACCGCCCGGCTTGGGCACCAAGAAGAGGCGACTGTAGAAGGCCGGGGAATCATGAAGCACGACCACATCCATGGAACACTTCTGCAGAAGAGCGGAGACCTCGAAACGCAGAGCGCTGGACTTTAAAGGGACGGAGGGCACGGCGGTCCACACAGGGGACCGGCGCAGCGGCGGAGGAGAGCGAAACGAAATCCGAAGGCCGTCGGAGACGGTGGTCCTGATCCAGGGGTCGTCTGGGAACAGCGAAAACCACTCTTCACTGAACCGGGCAAGCCTCCCGCCGACTGGAGGACCCAAGACGGTCGGCGGGGGCGGAGCTAGGGAGTCAGTGGGCCCGCCCGCGCCCAGGGCGACGGGCAGGTCGGGACCGGGCGGGGGCAAAGGAGCTAACCTGACCGTGTCGACCAAAGGCAGGGCGGCGGCGGGGGTTACGAGAAGGGAGGGGGGTCTGAGGACGCGGGAAGTCCGGAGGCGACCCGCGGCCTTGTGGGAGGAGCGAAAGCGAGAAGGCGCAGATTGGTAGGCCACCGATCCGAGTTCGCGATCTTAACCGAAGACCAGGTGTCGCCAAACAGAAGTGATCCACCTAGGGGGGCACGACGCAACTGGTTCTGCCGGTCCGAAGGCATACCACGGCAAGCCCGCAGGACAGCGTCTCGACGCATGAGGTCACAATTGGAAGAAGCCGCCATGGCATTGACAGATGAGTGATAAGCCGTACGATTAGCTACCTCCGCGAGGGCGAGAAGATCTCCTAACAGGGGAGTGATGGAAGGATGCCAAGCTTCCTCTATCCGCTGCACCGCCGCTCGGGTGACAAGCTCCAGGAAGCCCGAACAGGCAAGGGTGTTACGAACCAGGGCCGCTGTAGCATCCAAACCCCGAGGAATGGCGCGTTTCAGAAGCGAGGAGCCGCCAGCCTGAAGAACAGCCGCCGGATCCACTGGAGGAAGAGCGCAGACAAAGGACTGGGAATGTCCAGAGTACCACTCCTGCCGGAAGGCGATGTCGAGGCCGGGGGGCCATCTGCGGTCGCCGAAAAACTGATAATCCCTAGGGGCAGCGAGAAGGTGCACGGAGAAGGCGTCCCGCATGTCGCTGAAACCAGGAGGCTGAGGGAGAGACTTAAACTTCTTTGTCTGCCGACCAGCATCGACGAAGGCCGAGACCTTGCGCTTGAGGGGGGGGAGACGGAGGGCAAGCGTCGACTGGGAGGGAGGCGGAAACGATGCGGGCGGCCTCATCCAAGGCGAGCAAAGTAGCCGCGCGAGAAGAAGAAGGCAGCGGAGAAGAGTCCGAGATGTCCGAAAAGGACGAGCGGGAGGCGGGGGAACGGCTATCTGGGTCTAGCAGGGCAGAAGCAGAATCCTCAGCCAGCAAACTCAAGGCGTCCTCGTCCCGGGGAGGAGGGGGAGCGGCAAGCGGACTGCAGCGGCGAGAACAGAGAGGTCCCCGAGAGGCGTCCAGCCGGGAGGAGTAGGGAGAGCGGCTACGAGGACGGGAAGGAGGGCGACCCTCCCGGCGAGGGCTCCGCGGGGAGCGACGCCTAGGGGAAAAAGACGGCCGACGCGAAGAGCGATGGGGCGAAGACCGCCAGTAGCGCGAAGAAGACCGCGGCAACGCCGCAACCAGGCGAGGGGGGCTGGTGGGTGTCCGATGAGAATGATGGTGCCGACGACGAGAGTCCCACGGAGAACGAGAACGCGGCGAATAGGGAGAAGCCCTAGAGTCCCGAGTCCTTGGTCGCGTAGCACTTCGTCTCTGAGAGCCGGGCGCTAAAAGGCGGGCTCCCTGCCGGTAACTTGACTCCTCGTAGGAGCGCGCGGGCGTGAGAGACGAGCGAGAACTGACCGCAGACAAGGGGCAGCGAGGGACGCGTCCCCTTGGGCCGAGCTCAGGGAGGACGGCACTTGGGGTCTGCAAGGTAGGGTCAGTTGTCCGAACAGTGCTGGGTGTACGCGTCCTAAGCGGCGTTCTATCCATGGGGTCCGTACAGACAAGCTTGGTCCCTGCTCCTGACACACTGGGGGACGCTCGGACGGGAGGGTTACTCACAGGTAACGGCTGGTCCCGCCTGTAAAATCTCCAAAGCTGCGACCACTTCAGTTCTGGCCACGTGGAGCAGAGGTCACAAGAGCGGTCCAAGGCACAGCCAGAGCAAGGGAGGCATACAGCGTGGTTGTCCGTTGGCCACTGGAAGTCGCCGCAGAGGGTGCAGGTCCGCACTTGGCCACTGCAACACACAAACAAACAAGCGTACGCGCGAGAGCACGTGGCCGCGCCCAACAAGGGGAAAGGGGAAAAGGTGACAAAGTCAACATACCCAAAGTGAAAACACAATTCACCCCCCAAGGTGTGAGTGCCCAGGCACGAGGCCGGCAAGCTAAGAGTCCGCAGCGCAGCAACGCTCCGCCAGCACCCAGCGACCCAACGTAACCGCAACTAAAGACGGAGAGCTGTCTTGCACAACACAGTCATGTTTCAATGGTCAATCTTTGCGTGAAAAACAAAGACAGTTTACGCACCAGCGCTCGGTATCAAGCGACACGGCGTAGGCCCCAGGGCCAAGCCGAGAAACAAAGCGCGGCGCCAGGTTAGACAATCAAAGGCTGAGAAGTGCTCACGACCGGCGACCCGCTTGGAAGCCGGCCGGGGGACGACACCTCCATACCACAACAGCGCCGAAGGCGGGAAAGGAGGCCAACCGAAGAGGCAAGAAGGCAGCAGAGGCAGAAGAAGAAGCAGCCGACAGCACACGGCAAGAGCCCGCAAGCGAAGCAGGCCCCAACACAAGACAAAGACGGGTTCCAAACCGGTCGAAAGTAAGCGAGGCCGGAGGCTAGCAAAACACGTCTGCACTAGACGAGCTAAGTAGACTAAACTGAGTAATCATCACACGACTCGGAACCTGATGGGCAGTCACGGGAGATCACTCTCGGCCCCTCTGGGGGTTCCCCGAGTGCCTCCCGGTTGGTGCAGGGGCACAACGGGTTCCTAGGCTAAAATTGTGAGAGTAAGTAGACACTTCCTATCAGTCATGTCATCGGTAATGTTTTTGAGGAAATAAATAAACATGTAAACTCAATTGAGACCTGCCATATTTGGATACATGACCCAAAAAGCTGCACATCTGAATGCAGTAGGTCTCAAATGTATTAACCCATTTAAACCCACAGCTGCATTTCCCAATTTTTTAAAGTCACCTAATAAATACTATCCGTATGTACCAGTTTCAGGATTAAGATCAACCATAATTCAAGGGTAGTGACAGATTAGCTTGGCGCCATCAGGCGCCAAGCTAATCTGACACTACCCTTGAATTATCATGGTTGACCCATCTCCTGCTGTAGTGTGTCAGGGCTGTGTCATCCAGCTGTAAGAGGCAAAGAACTACAGGAATCCCCATGCATGCATGGCTCATCTGGGAGGGGGGGGGGGGAGGGGGAGAGGGAATGAAGGTGGAGGGGTGGGGGGTCAAAACTGACGAAACAGACCTCCAACCCTTCGGCTGTCAAGAGCACTTTTTTTTCTGCAGGAATCATCGACAAAAAGCACTTCTACCAGCCAAAGGGTTAATCACACATATAAATTCTCTACCAACATATACGCTTATACTTTCTGGTTGCATGTCATGATTACTGATGAACACAAACATGCAATGTACATGCGCATGTTCTTCATCCAACACAACACCTAAAGCAACCTTCTACAGGCAAGACTGGGTTAACAGTGCACAATATCTCCTTTACATACAAATGTCTTACAAGAATTCTATAAAAGAGTAACTTTTGTTTCACTATGAAGGATTAATGTAATAGAATATAAGGCATTTTTGCTATTCTTCTCCTTCGTTAATATAAGAGTTCACCTGTTCTGTTCAAGGGGCAGTACCATGACATATTCCTCACATGGATTGTGAACAGAAGGGTAGGAAAGTATTAGTTAAGGCAAGACAACATTGAGAACCTGTTGCACTGACAAATTTAAGCAATCAAATCCCATCCAGGATAAGGCAACTTTAAGGTAAACTTCATGCAAAAATCAGTGCTGTACATGAACCGATTTCCATGCAAGGCAAAAACAATACATTTTCAACAGCTGGAAAACCATCAAACATCTTTTAAAACTAAAATATTGATTGTTTTCATAACAGAAATAATCAAATGAAATAAAATAAAATAATAATAAAAAAAAGAAAATTTACAAAAATTAATTAAATAAAATAAAATTTTAAAAAAATAAAATAAAATACAGAAATGGGCATGTACCTATGAGCAGTTCTGAGAAGTAAATTATTTTCATGTACATCACTATACCATGGCATCTAACTTTTAATTTTGATTTTACAGCTGTGAAACATGACACCCAGCTGTTGCCATGTCACATTCTCTTAATCTCAGCTATTAACATTAACCCCATTATGTAAGCAGCCACTGGTACCGTAAACAAGTTAACATGACACTATCAGATAAACCAAAGGTAATAAAACTGTTAGGTTGAAAACATGCCAGATAAGATTGTGTCCAGAATTAACCCATTTAACCCCAAGTCTGCTTTTCCGAAATTTTGGAGTTAACTAACAACTACAGTATTTACCAGTTGCAGGAGATAGATCAACCATTACAATACCAGGATAGTGCCAGATTAGATTGGCATCATTAAGTGACAAGCTAATCTGGCACTACCCTTGAATTATCATGGTCAATCCATCTCCTGCTGTAGTGCATCAGGGCTAAATGGGTTAAAAAACAAATAAATGAAACATGACCATGTAAACTTGTAATAATTATATTTAAAAGCAACATGAAAATATAACATCTGATAGTGATAGTGTGGGTGTTAACCCATATCATACTGAGGCTAAAAGCTTCAAATTTGTACACTGCCATACGCAAGCGACATTACAGTACTTCAGATAAGGATATAGACCAATGGCTTTAGTTCAAGGACAAGCTATTCTGGCACTACCCTTAAACTATTTTAGTCAAACTTATTTCACACACTGGTGTATTTCGAATGATAAGGGTTAAAAAAACAAATAAATGAAACATGACCACATAAACTTGTAATTATATTTAAAAGCAACAAACATAAAAATATAACATGTGATAGTGATAGTGTGGGTGTTAAAGTACGTGTACACAACTACTCAAAAAAGAATCATGACCAAAAATAAAAAAAGGCCGTTCAAATATATTCTGCCCATAAACTGTACTTCAATGATGCATTCCTGCAGTACAGTTTCGTGTGCAACGATGATCATGCATACACTCTAAAAAGGTCGAGAGACAAGTCTACACAAACAAAGCACCGAAATCCCCCTACAGAACAACTGATATGTTTTTGCAACAAAAAAATAAATGTCATCTATGAATATCAATACCCACCTGCACATAGTAAACACCGCGGCTCCGTGCGTACAGCATGAGGAATGAATAATCTAGATTTTGTTTTGTGCGCCACCTATAAACGGAAATACACAATGTAATATAAATGTAAGCAAATGTTAACCCTCTAGCTGTCGGTAGCACATTTTGTGGTGATGATTCCTGATTCGTGACAAAAAGCACTACCGACAGCCTAAGGACTAACCTCAAAGAGATTCACATGCTGTGTATTTCATTTCTACATTTCAACAGGGAAAATTTGGGCTGCCTGCCCTGGGATGGTGCATCGACACAGCTGCGCTACCGGACCTACTTACACATTTTTTTTTTTAATGACGTACTTAGAATGGACACACACATATACAATGAAAAAAAAACATAAAAACAAGCAGCGGCACATCATTTATCCTCGTTTTTCTGTTCATGTACACAGCAGAGCTTGTTCTGCATGAGTAGCCTTAAATGAGATAACACCCGTCATTAAAGACCATCATTTAGGTGGCAGTAGCTCTGGCTGTAGCCACCTAAATGATGGTCTTTAATGACAGGTGACACTTTTTGCTCTCTAAGACTTCTTGAACGAGCATCTGTCTTTCGAGAATACTTTTTTATGCAACATTTCTCCTATACCCTCATTTTTCCAACTTTTAATGACGTACTTCGATTTGATACTCACCTAGACAAAACAAGCAAAGGCACCTCATATCTTCTTTTTTTCTGTTCATGTACAGCAAAATCTGTTTTGAGCGACCACCCTTAACCCATTTAGCCCTGGGACCATGCAGGAGATGGATTGATCTTGATAATTCAAGGGTAGTGCCAGATGAGCTTGGCGCCTTCAGGCACCAAGCTCATCTGGCACTACCCTTGAATTATCATGATCAATCCATCTCCTACAACTGGTACATAGTCGTCAAACAACTTGGTTAAGAGGGTTAAATAAGAGATCACCTGTCACTGTTGCCACCTAAATGATGATCTTTAATGACAGGTGACACCTTCTGCTCGTCAAGACTTCCCTTGTGCGAGCACCTGTCTTTTAAGACTACTTTTTTCAGGTGCGTACCGTACCCACCCTCATTTCTTCAAACTTGGCAAATGTGTGCTGAACTGTGATTTTGGACCATACGACTTCAAAACATAAAGTCCAAAATCAG
Source organism: Semisulcospira habei (assembly GCA_036245525.1). NCBI lineage: Eukaryota > Metazoa > Mollusca > Gastropoda > Semisulcospiridae > Semisulcospira > Semisulcospira habei. The sequence goes on from BTPG01000005.1 coordinate 28,343,238, forward strand.
AGATCTGTACACACTTCCAGTAACCCTTCGGCTGTCCGTAGCGGCTTTTCTGTCACAATGATGCCTGCAGGAATCGCCGAAACAACAAGCGCATAAGGGTTAACACATATCATACTGAGGCTAAAAGCTTCAAATTTGTACACTGCCATACACACGCTACATTATAGGACTTACAGATAACGATACAGACCAATGGCTTTTATTAGTTCAAGGGTGGTGCCAGAATAGCTTGGCACCTAGAGGCACCAAGCTATTCTGGCATTACCCTTGAACTATTTTAGTCAAACTTATTTCACACGCTGGTTAATTTCGAATGATATGGGTTAAAAAGTAAGTTGACCCCTGCAGGTGACTGACAAAACAAAATCTCACCTGACTCGTTCTGGTGTGTCACCAAACGTTTCTTTCAGACTGTCCAGGTTGGGGTAAAAGCCTGGGGGAGGTACAATAACTTCCAGAAGCCCTGAAGCAACAGCCTCTGGAAATCTGCCACCAAAATGTCACCGTTACAGTAAACTTTGGCAAAACAATCAGGGGGATACAATGCTTTTGTTGTTATAACAGAAATTTGTGATGAGCAAAGTAATTTACAAAGAAAAGTGTGGTCAGGACATTTGAAAAAGTGTTGTTATATCCGACTTTTATGTTATACACGTATCTGACCTTGTTATAAACGAAGTCGATTATTTGTCTGCTATTTTGCACCTAATGGCTTCAAGCCGCAAAGCCCAGAATCACTGATCAGCAACAGAAATGTTGACAAACTATCACCGATTGATCTAGTCTGCCAGAGGCACACAGATATAAATGACCCCAGCAAGAAACTGCATGTTTGTCAGGATTTTTAATCAACTGTTTTCATCAAAACATGTGCAATTTTGATTGGACCTACAAGTTGACCAACTCACCCTTTTTCTATCTGTTCCATGACGAATAGAGAAAACTCGTCATTCCATGGCTGGAAACAAAAAGATACCACCGTTATTCAGATTAACATAACCAAACACAGTGAACTGTGAATATAACCAAATGACTGGGGACCCAAAATTGTCTCTCGTATATCCAAAATATGTTTTAAGTGAAGGTAAATTACCTAAAGACTGTGGTCTGGACCTCTCAAACTTGTTGTTACAGAGTTTTGTTATGTCTGACCTTGTTATAAATGAAGCTGGCTGTATATACATGTACTATTCACAAAATCAAGAAATTAGAAAATTAAAAACGTGCATGCAGTATAGGAATACAGAACCTGTTTTGAGTGACCACCCTTAGGAGAGATCACCTGTCATTAAAGACCATCATTTAGGTAGCCACCTAAATGATGGTCTTTAATGAAAGGTGACACCTTCTGCCCTTCAATACTTCTTCTGAGAGAACACCTGTCTGTTCAGACCATTTTTTCTTGCAAGGTGGTTGCTCATAACGGGCTGAAGTTAAGGATGGTGTCAGGACGGCCAAGCCAATCTGGCACAACCCTTAACCCTTTTAGCCCCAGATCCATACAGCAGATGGCTTGACCATGATAATTCAAGAGTAGTGCCAGATTAGCTTGGCACCTTCAGATGCCAAGATAATCTGGCACTACCCTTGAATTATCATGGTCAAGCCATCTCCTGCATAGTCGTTAGGCAACACCTCCAAAATTTGAGAAACGGGACCTTTGGGCTAAAAGGGATAACCCATTTTAACCTCAAGGCCAAAATTGCCACATTATGGAGGTGTCACCTAAAAATGCATTTTTCTTTAAAAAGGTATTTTTTCGAAAAATACTTACCGATGACATGACCTTATGGGAGGTGTCTACTACTTACGCAATTCTAGCCTAAGAGCTCGTTGTGTTACCACACAACCCGGGAGGCACTTGGGGAACCCCGAGGGGGCCGAGAGTTATCTGCCGATACTCCCCATCCGGGACAGAGTACCCATAGTCCGTCAGTCAGGATACTTAGCTTACCAGCGGCAAGCGGGGCAGGTGGGAGGGTCGTCCGAGTCATGTCATCGGTAAGTATTTTTCGAAAAAATACCTTTTACAGAAAAATGCATTTGTTTCTTCAAAAACATTACCGATGACATGACCTTATGGGAGAATGGCGAAAAAGGAGGAGGGTGCCGCGCTCTAGCACACCTAAGGCCCCAAGGGCCGTCCTCCCAACCGCAAACTCCCGACGACTCTAGGCAGTAAGCGACGGCGCTGAAGCGCCAGGAGGGAGGAGTGCCCCCCCCGGGAGGTCCCCCACCAGAGTGAGTAACCTCGCTAGGCTGACAGAACTCTGCGATCGAGAGCACCTGCGCGCCAGCCCTCCAGTAGCCACGATGAGGGCAGCCCAGTTCCTGACGGCTGTGGCGTTCGTGGCCCTGCACGTAGCTGATTGGACGTAATTAGCCTCTAAGCTCCCTGAGGGAGGGATCCTGGCCTTCGGATCGTATGACTGAGCGTAGACAGGAAGATCGACTGCCCTGTAGCTTCAGAGCTGCCGGGCATGGCCAAGAAGCGTGCGCGTCCGCCCGGACGGCTATGTCGTCGTAGGTATACATGAGGCAAGCTCAGGCTATCCTGCCTAGTCTCCTGGGGATAAGTCTACCAGCTGGGGTCAGCAGGGTCGGTAGGGGAGAGGTGACGGACGCCGTCCAAGAGCACAATGCCTCGCCAACTTCATCGTAGAGGCGTCAAGTTGGGGAAGCGGGCCATAGCGAGGCTTCGACTGCTGCCCATGCGAAGACTCCAGCGTTGAGGGTCTGTCGCAAACCGCCAAGGCGCAGGGGTAGGCGCTCCAGCAAGGCGGAACAGTGACCATCGCGGCTGCATGAGGACCTAGTAGAATGCGGGAAGCAGTAGCGGGGGGTCCGTGGTGAGCTGAGGGGAAAGAGGTTCAGGACCGGTACCAGGGAAAGGGGTGACCAACAGGACGAGAGGAGGATCCTTCCCAGGCTAGGTCAGAGCGTTGGCATCTCGTCCAGGAGGGCTATACCCCACAAAGGTGCGGGGAAAGCCAAAGATCCCACATTGCGGCGAACAGGTCCACTAAGCCATCTCGCCAGCGCGCCGATCCTCCGAAGGTATCCTGGTGCATTCCGAGTGAAGCAACTGGTTCCATTGGGGAAAAGGCTGGCTCAGACCTCCCACGAGCAGACCTCCTAGTCCGTGTCAGATCCAAGCCCTTCACGCTCTTGTCCGCGAGGTCCGGAGGCTAGGCTGGACTTCGAGAAGAACCACGGAAGTAGGGGGCGTAGCTACAGCAGCCGGGCTGCGAGACAACCGACGGAGAGTAGAGCCGACTTCCGAGCAGTGGCTAGGCCCTTCCACCGCGAGCACCGCCGCAGCAGTACCACCTGTCCAAACTCCGGCGTACCCCTGCGCGCCCAATGGGGATGTTGAGTAGGTTAGGCACCAGGGAGACGGCGCTGCGCTTTGGTTCCACAGTGTCCATGGGTAGGTTGCGGATCCCCGGTGAATCCAACGGAAAACCGAAACAGGAGCGGAGACTCCATCAGCGGTGACTCCTCCTTCGCAGATGAACCGAGGAACGTTGTGGAGGCCGAGTGCACGGGTAACTGGAGTCAAGGGTCGGCAGCTCCGGAAGAAGGCACAGCCCAAGATCTGGAGGCGGAGCCGAGGACCACCTGAGCGGACCGCATCCCATCGCCATCTGGCACCAGCGTAAGCGAAACCAAGGTCCTAGAAGCCTCCTCCGGTCTGCTCCCCGAAGTGAAGTCCAGGAACTCCGAAGAACCTGGGTCAGCCGAGTCGTCAGCACAGGGGGTCCTTCCGCGGCCAGACGACCTGCCAGGGGCCAGGAGCCGTCCACTGGAGAACGAAGAGCAGGGTAAGGAGCTCCCCGATCCCACGCAGTGTAGGGTGTTACAGACGAGAGAGGTCATCTAGTCCAAGAAGAGTCAAGAGCGGATCCACAGCCGGTAGGGGCAGGCAAACTCCTGAGACCTCCCGAGAACCGGTCCTGCCGAGGGAAGCCAACAGCTGACCACTCCAAGGAGGGCGAAAAAAGAAGCTCCGGGAACCGAGTGAAGAAGCGCAGGGAAGTCGAAGCGTCTGTCACGAAGTGCGGCCGCCGCGGCCAACTCCGAGCTGTATCCGAGAGGGCACCAGTGGAGACAGAAGCCGAAGCGCTCGCAGACCTGTTTACCACCCGTGTGAAGTCAGAACCCTTCCAACTGACTAAGTGTAATTTGGATCTCACGCGTAAAAGGTCACAAGCTAGTGAGTAGTCAGAACTCCAAAGGTGTATATAGTGTATAACTGTGTAGAAACGTGTACATGTAAGTGTAACCCAAGCAAATATGTGTACTTTAACCCCCAAGTGTAGGTAAACACCTCGCGCTGGGACCATACGGCGTTGAGGCGCGTCCCCTGGGTGGTGGATAGGGGGTCCCTCGTGAGAGGGGTGCACCGAATGAAATAAGGTGCCATGAACCAACATGGTCTAAGGGAAGGTGACCCCGACAGAAAACCCCTGGTCCTCCTAGTAAGGGGGTTGGGCGTGGGGGTAGCTTCCCCACCCTGCAAAAAAGGAAATAGCTACAAAAACGCCGACGAAAAGACTAACAGTAATTCCTTTCCTGGAGGAGGAAGGTTCTTCTACTAGAAGACTTATGACGTCCTGTGGTGAAAGCCGGAAGTCTTCGGAAGCCACAGGACCGAGCCGCCTCTCTCTATCCAGGGATACAACCATGGGCACATGGAATGTCAAGACCATGTACCAGAGCGGCAAGGCCGCCCAGATAGCAGCGGAAATGCAAAAGTACAACCTTTCCCTGCTAGGCATCAGTGAAGCCAGATGGACGCAGTCTGGCCAGAAAAGGCTGTTAAGTGGGGAGATGGTTCTTTATTCAGGTCATGAAGAGGAGAATGCCCCCCATACAGAAGGAGTAGCACTCATGCTGTCACCAGTGGCTCAGAGAGCGCTGATGGGCTGGGAACCTCTTGGGCCAAGAATTATAACAGCAGCCTTTAGAACCAAGAAAAAGCTCAAGCTGAACGTCATCCAGTGTTATGCGCCCACCAATGACAGTGACGAGGAAGAGAAACAAGAGTTCTACGACCGACTCCAGAGTGCCGTGGACAAATGTGCGGAGCGAGACATCACCATCGTCATGGGCGATTTTAATGCCAAAATAGGGGAGGACAACACCGGATACGAAGAGGTGATGGGGAGACAGGGACTAGGCTCGGAGATGAATGAGAACGGGGAGAGGTTTGTAGACTTTTGTGCTCTAAACCGACTTGTCATTGGAGGCAGCATCTTCCCACACAGAAGAATACACAAAGCAACTTGGGTCTCACCTGACCATACAACAGAGAACCAAATAGACCATATCTGCATTAGCAAGAAATTTAGAAGATCCCTTCAAGATGTTCGAGTGAGGAGGGGAGCAGATGTCGCCTCAGACCACCATCTGCTTACCTTAAGAATGAAGCTCAAGCTAAAGAAAAGCCGCACAGAGACAACAAGAAGACAGCGCTATAATGTAGGCCTCCTGAGAGAAACTGGAGTTAGAGAAGAGTTCAAACTGGTGCTGTCCAACCGGTTTCAAGCGCTACAGGAGCTAGTAAATGAAGAGGAGGCGGTCACCACAGAGCAGCAGTGGAAGGCAGTTAGAGAGGCGCTGAACTCAACCTGCAAAGACACTGTAGGGTTCAGAAAACACCACCACAAGGACTGGCTGTCGGCACAGACCTTGAAGAAGATAGAAGCGAGGAAGCAGAAGAAAGCAGCGGTCAACAACAGTCGCACGAGAGCAGCCAAAGTAAGGGCACAGGGGGAATACTCGGAAGCCAACCGCGAGGTGAAGAGGAGTATCAGGGCAGACAAGAGGGCCTACACAGACAGCCTGGCAGAAAAGGCAGCAGGCAGCGGCAACATGAAACAGCTCTACGACATTACCAGAAGATTGTCGGGTAAGTATGGCCATACAGAAAGACCAGTAAAAGACAAAGAAGGCAAGCCTATTGCAGACAGAGCAGACCAACTCGACAGATGGGCCGAGTATTTTGACGAGTTACTGAACAGACCTAGCCCACCCGACCCCCCCGACATCCAGCCGGCAGAGACCGACCTACCCATCAGCTGTGACAGACCCAGCCGGGAAGAGATCAGAAAAGCAGTGGCATTTTTGAAGAATGGCAAAGCAGCAGGGCCAGATGGCATCCCAGCGGAGTCTCTGAAAGCAGACCTAGAGACAACAGTTGAGATGCTGTACCCACTGTTTGGAAAGATCTGGGAAGAGGAGGTGATGCCAGCTGACTGGAAGGAGCGGTACCTAATCAAGCTTCCCAAGAAAGGCGACCTCAGCAAGTGTTCCAACTACAGAGGAATCACCTTGCTGTCAGTACCAGGAAAGGTCTTCAACAGGATCATCCTAGAGAGAATGAAGAGCTCCGTTGACCCCCAGCTGAGAGACCAGCAAGCAGGATTCAGGAAGAACCGATCATGTACAGACCAGATCGCCACTCTCCGCATCATCGTGGAACAGTCTCTGGAGTGGAGCTCCCTGCTGTACGTCAACTTTGTGGATTATGAGAAAGCATTTGACAGCGTGGACTGAGAGACTCTGTGGAAACTCCTACGACACTACGGTGTACCCAAAAAGCTCGTCCGCCTGATCAAGAGCAGCTATGATGGCATGACATGTCGCGTGATCCACGAAGGGCAGTTCACCAGAGAGCTCCAGGTCAGAACTGGTGTCAGGCAGGGGTGTCTGCTGTCTCCGTTCCTCTTCCTACTGGCCATAGACTGGGTCATGAAGATGACCACAGAGCACAGACGAAGTGGAATACAGTGGACACTGTGGACACAGCTTGACGACCTCGATTTTGCAGACGACTTGGCATTACTGTCCCACACTCATCAACAAATGCAGGACAAGACCACGAGGCTTGCTGACATCTCGTCCCAAGTGGGCCTCACCATTCACAAACAGAAAACAAAGACAATGAGGCTGAACGCAACCAGGGAAGAACTAGTCTTGCTTGCTGGCACCCCGTTGGAAGAGGTGGAGTCCTTCACCTATCTCAGGAGCATCATAGACAAAAAAGGCGGCACTGATGCAGATGTCAGAGCACGAATCGGTAAAGCCAGAGCAGCCTTTCTCCAGTTGAAAAAAGTGTGGAGTTCCAGAGAGCTGTCACAACACACCAAAGTCCGGATTTTCAACTCCAATGTAAAAGCAGTTCTCCTATATGGAGCAGAGACATGGAGATTGACAAAAACCACAGTCAACAGAGTACAGACCTTCATGAACAGTTGCCTTAGAAGAATTTTGAAAATCCACTGGCCAGAGAAGATCAGCAACGTCAGACTCTGGGAGAGAACAGAGCAGATAACAGCAGAGAATGAAATTGGGCGAAGAAGATGGGGATGGATCGGTCACAGTCTGAGAAAGCCAGCTTCCAGTATCACTAGGCAGGCATTGTTATGGAACCCCCAGGGAAAGAGGAAAAGAGGTAGGCCGAGAAACTCCTGGCGTCGAGACCTCCAAGCAGACATCAAGAGACTGGGAACCACCTGGAGTAGGATCGAAGGAGAAGCACAGGACAGGAGTTGCTGGAGGTCTCTCGTCGACGGCCTATACCCGGGTAGGGGTGACAGGCGTAAGTAAGTAAGTAGGTAAACAGGTCTGTGCTAGGCGAAGTAACGACAGCGTCCTCCCCCGAGGATCCACCGGAGGGGGTCGAGCGTCCAGAAGTGGAGCGACTGCAGCCAGGAGCCCTGGGACGGAGCACGAAGAAGGGGAAAGGGCTGAGTGAGGGGGAGAGGAAAGGGACGAACGGCAGCCGGACGCGAAGGGGACCGACGAGCGAGACGGGACAGGATCCCTGGAGCGACGTGAAGAACGGCAACTCCTAAGCACGCCCGCAGTGGAGAGAGAGCGGAGTGTAGACGTAGAGTGTTGGAAGAGTGACTCCAACAATGGCGAACCGTAGCGGACGAGCATCCCATGGAGCGGAGCGGTCCCTCCTTGCGTGTAGGAGTTCGAGAGAGGAGATCCGATGTTAAGTGCCGAGAGGATTCCAAATCGTGCCGTGAAAGTGTACGCGTGCGTGAATGTCTCCGCGAATCGAGCTCTATGGCGAGGTGGGCTCGCTGCCGGCGAGGAGACTCCGCGTAGGAGCCAGTGGGCTTTCTTGGAGACGAGTGGGGATTGGCATTGGATCAAGGACGGATTGGCGCACGTCCCTCGGCACTGAGCTCCGTGCCAGTGCTGGTTTTCTGTCTGTCATAAGGTTTGTTCTTGGTGCGTTCCCTCCAGGGAACGACCGCATCGATCAACCCACTCCGCGTACTGGAACGTTGCGACCGGCGTGGTGATCTCTCCACAAGATCGTCAAGGACTCGAGCGGTAAGAAACGGAGACTGGAACCTCTGTCTAGCCGGCTGGTCACCAACAGGACTCTGTAACCACTAGCAGCCGGCTCAGTGTGTCTCCCGACGAGCAGCGCTGTCCTGGTGGAGCCCCCTCCAGGGAGCGAGGGCGGTGCCAGCATACCCGCTCCGAGCGCGATAACTTGCGCTACGTCGTCGGCCGCCTGGACGGCTTCCCAGCTGACCTTGAGCGGTGTGTGGGTTCCGTACTGTGCACCCAGCGGATTCCATTTGTGCCGAGACGATGCATGCATGCGAGTGTCTCTGTGAACCGAGCTCTATGGCGAGGTGGGCTCGCTGCCGGCGAGGAGACTCCGCGTAGGAGCCAGCGGGCTTTCTAGGAGACGAGCGGGGATCGGCATAGGATCAAGGACGGATTGGCGCACGTCCCTCCGCACCGAGCTCCGTGTCGATGCGGGCTTTCTGTCTGCCACAATGTTTGGTCCTGGTGCGTTCCCTCCTGGGAACGACCGCATCGATCAACCCACTCTGCACACTATACTGACGCGTCCGGCATGGTGATCTCTCCGTCATCTCGTCGGAACTCGAGCGATCGTAGTACCGGGAACAGCAGCCGGTATTTCAGCAGGTCTGGAACCAGTCACAGGTGCCGGGCGAACTCGCCAAAGGAAGCCCCAAAGTAGCGCCCAGCGCCGTTCAGGTCATGTGGAGCAGACGTCACACCAACGTTCGGAGGTACATCCGGCACATGGTAGACAGACCTTGTATGAGTCCGACGGTCACTGGAATCCTCCATGTAGTGTGCAGGTCGTCCAGAGGCCACTGCAACATATAAAAACCGAAGGCACGCGGGCGTGGGCCTGAGGGACCCTGCCCTGGTAAGGTTAACCTTCGCAACACATCATGCACAACAAACTCAAGCATGTCATGACAAGTATAGGCCTGAAGCAAGCGGCAGGCACAGTAACCTTTGTCGGAGCGGTGCCCTCCGCTGAACACCGGCGCTGTACTATAGTGACGGGCCTTCAGGTGCAGTTTTGATCGTAGTTTTATGTTGCCTATATAGGCCATTAATCTCCTTTCGACCGTAATTTGTATTCACATGCACAAGCCTTAGTCAAGGAGGAATTTAACCAAAGAGCATGTACTAAAGTGTTCAGGAGACATAGGGCTGTCTTAGCACTCTGTTTCCGTCAGGTAGGTTCGGGTTGGGATGAGGTCACTGGCGCCGGGCTCCACCCGTCCCAAATCAATGTCCATTTTGTAGCTCTGTTCCTGTAACTTGCGGAACGAGCGCGTGTATAAATGTGAGCAGCACCTGTGGTGGCAAGACAATTTTTTTTTTTTTTTTTTGCTGTTTATGATTTTCTTCTATTACAGCCACAAAAAGGTCATCTTGAACCTTATCAAACGGCAGCAAGGCGTGGCGACCAGTGGCCCTGCGCTCAAGTGGGCATACGCCTGACATCCAAGAACTGAAACATGTGATGCCAAGTATAAAAGTGCACAAGTATGTTCACCCACCAGCCAAATTGTGTACCTAATAAGCCCCCGTGTATGGTAAACAGGTCTGCATTACGCATAACAACAGGCATTACGTGACCGACACAGTACCGAAGTAAGCGTCGGCTCTCGCCACACTCACCAATGTAATGCGACAAGGAATGGCTGGAGCATAACACATTCCCCGAAGCCCACAAGGTACAAAAGAGTAGGTAAGGAACAAGTGAGTGGGTAAGCGCCAGAAATATGGTTAGACTAACTTTCACCGATCTTTCACACCACTCCCATTCCATTAAAGGTTTTAACCGTGAGGAAAAGGTGCTCTGCATCGCTAGACGCCATCTTGGAAAACGAAGCTGACCACCTGTGGAACTGAGCCGTTTAAGAATGACCGTTCCAGATTAAAACGTCTCATTCCTTTCCTCACGCGTAAATGCCCTCTTTTGAGAAAGGGAAATTTTGACCCTGTTAAATAATAATGCCACACCAACACGAAGGAGAGAGGGAACGGGCGGGAGGCCCGCCAAGTAAAAGCCAAGAATCTTGGCGCAAAGCAACAGCGCCGAAGAAGACCGCCTTCGTGCCCGCTCAACCAGTGCCCAGCGCGGGGACCGGCCGAGGGCCAACCCAACTACCTTACCTTTTCCCGGAGCGGGACCGGGGAAGGGGGGAGAAAAACCTCAACCAAGGCACGCGCGGCGAAGTCACAGCGAAGCGCACAGCACAGCCCAGGCATACAAGCAGCCAAGCGGGCAGCTGCCAACGAAGAGGGGACACCAGAGCCACGCAAGGCACAGGGAGGACGGACGAAGAAGAAGTCAAGCGAAGAACCAAGGCCGTCGACGACCGGCGAACCGGTCGAAAATCCCAAGTCCGTAGGCTAGAGCAAACACGTCTGAACAGCGTAAGCCTAAGTAGACTGACTGACGGACTATGGGTACTCTGTCCCGGATGGGGAGTATCGGGAGATAACTCTCGGCCCCCTCGGGGTTCCCCGAGTGCCTCCCGGGTTGTGTGGTAACACAACGAGCTCTTAGGCTAGAATTGCGTAAGTAGTAGACACCTCCCATAAGGTCATGTCATCGGTAATGTTTTTGAAGAAACAAACCATGTGCCAGTTGCAGAAGATGGATCTACCTTGATAATTCAAGGGTAGTGACAGATTAGCGTGGTGCAATCAGGCCCAAAGCTAATCTAGCACTACCCTTGATCTATCATGGTATTTCCATCTCCTGCTGTAGTGCGTCATGGCTAAATAGTGAATGAAATCCAGACCAAGAAGGTGACTGCCAAGCGAGTAACAAGCAAAGAAAGTCCCAGTGAAGAAAGAAACACGCTTAGAAAAGACAATTACAACACGGGAATGAAAGGGTTAGTCTTCAAGATGCCTTTACCCTCTCACCTCGGCTACAAAAAGAACAATAAGGCAATCGTTTCTCTCCTCCTCAGTCATCCCTGTGATAAGCGAGTCGATAGTCTGGGCCACATAGCTGACAGAGTCTCGCTTGATAGTTGGGATGCCAATTACTATCGATACTGGAAAAGACAACAAAAAAGTACCATGAAACATGTGCAAAACAGAAAAATATGTTCAAACCAGAAACATAACCAATGCATATAAATGATAATGATACAAACATGTACCACAATAGCACCAGAGGCACTGATATGGCACGATAGGGTATCGAATACACCCTTGAGCTATCATGGTTGATCCCATGTTCTTTTTAAATGTGCCAGGGCCAACAAATTACGGTTCAGTTAATTCACCCTGACACAAATGGAATTGTTTACAAGTATGCCCACTAACCCTTTGGCTGTCGATAGTAGTTCCGACAAAAACAACTAACCATGGCCACAGGGCTCATTCCAGTCACACTACACAGCTTTAATTTGACTCGGTCCACAAATACCCATTCCTTGCAGTTTGGTGTAGCATTATTGTAAGACATTCTTAAAAAGTATGTGTGTGTGTGTGATATAATATATATATATTAACCCTTTTAGCCCCAAGGTCCCATTTCTCAAATTTTGGAGGTGTTGCCTAACGACCAAGTAGCAGTTTTATCATGGGTGTGGGAGGGGGGGGGGGGGGGTTCTGGACCCTTCCAGATAATTCAAGGGTAGTGCCAGATGAGCTTGGCGCCTGAAGGCGCCAAGCTCATTTGGCACTACCCTTGAATTATCACAATCAATCCATGTCCTGCTGCAGGGTCCCAGGGCTAAAATGGTTAACAGGATTTTGTAAACTTTTAACCTGTTAACCTATTCTTGCCGGGATGACATCACTTCACCTCTGGCTGTCGGCAACACTTTCTGTCAAGACCTGCAGGAATGGCCTCTACAAAAAGCGTACGACAACCACAGGGTTAACACAAGCTAACCTTCACATAGCTCTGAATGACAGTTGCCAGGACTGTACAAGGAAGGAAAAGGCATCATCATGTGATAAATATCCTATCTCTTTCACTTCCTGGGCTATTGTTTGTGGACTGTGGTGACTGCTGAAGACGGATTGACCATGAAAACTCAAGGGCAAAGTCTAATTAGCCTGGTGTCTGGACCATCACCAAGCTAGTCAAGTGATATCATTGAGCTATCATGTTCCCTCCATGCTAATAAAACATGCAACTTTCATATTGATTGTAGGAGATTTATTATAAGGATCTGTCAGCCCTCTGTCAACACAAACTAGCACATAAAATGCATGTATGACAAAAGCCACGACAAAACAAATGCAAAGTTATTACCGAGTTAAAAAACTAGCCACTGGCAATCCCGGCTGAACTATCCTCCTGACTTGAATTAACTTGAACTTGAATTATATACCATGCTAGGCATAACATTCTAGGGGTGGATGGACGGGCAGGGGGGAGGGGGGGGGCGGAGGGGGGGGTCCAGAACCCCCCCCCTCCCCCCCAATTTAAAGAAAAATGCTATAACAAATTCAACCTCCCCCCCCCCCCCAACTATTGTTTGATATTTTGGCCCCTCTCCCCCTTTATCGATTTTTCGGCCCCTGGAAGCAAGGTCTAGCGTCGGCGAGGACTTCAGTATGAGGTTGAAGGTCCCAAACAAAAAGCTGGACCACCTCCACCCCCCCCCCCCCCAGGTAATTGATCCGCCCCTGCATTCCGTCAGCCTTTTGGCTGTGAACATGAAAGGCTGCCAGCGATGGGCGTGATAATAGGGATACAGCTGTGATCAAAATAACATAATTATGGCATCACAGCTTGAGGATCGGCAATAGGTGCACATTTAAAACTTTTTTTTTTTTTTTTAAACGCGGATACCGGGTTAATGGTACAATATATTAACCCTTTTAGCCCCTAGGTCCCATTTCTCAAATTTTGGAGGTGTTGCCTAATGACTATGTATCAGTTGCAGGAGATGGATTGTCCATGATAATTCAAGGGTAGTGCCAGATTAGCTTGGCGCCTTTCAGGTGCCGAGCTAATCTGGCACTACCCTTGAATTATCATGGTCCTGCTGTAGGGATTCGGGGCTAAATGGGTTAACCCATTTAACCCCAAGGCATCATTTCCCAAATGTTGGAGGTGTCACCTAACGACTATGTGTTTGCAGGAGATGGATCGACCATGATAATTCAAGGTTAGTGACGGATTCGCTTGGCATCAGCCAAGCGAATCTGGCACTATCCTTGAGTTATCATGTCGATCCATCTTCTGGTGTAGTGCGTCCAGGCTAAATGGGTTACACTCTTCACTGCATGTGTTTGTGAAAACTGTTCTCAACGCCTGACAGCCCCTGCCGTCCAAAGAACGCGGATACAAAGTGGTGTCAGCAAGAGGCACAGACCTTCATCAGCCCCCTCAACTGCAGGGGCTCATGAGGATCTTTACAAGTCTCTTGCAGCTGGGTCGTGCGCAGCTTTTCTCAGCAGTGAAGGGGGTAACATTACAGGTGCCTGAATGTGCAAGGGGTTAATCTGCACTGCAGTCAACACATGGTAGAAGTATCTCTGGACAGCAATCAGCATATATATGTTCTAAAGTAGATGACCACGTTAAATCCAAACAACTAACTGAAGTGGATGACCAGGAAGTGCTCTTATCACATGAAACAATGCAAACAAAAGGACATTTTGTGGTTTCGTAGTTAACCCATTTAACCCCACGGCTGAACTTCCCTAATTTTGGAGGCATCGCCCAACGACTATGCACCAGTTGCAGGAGATGGATCGACCATGATAATTCCAGGATAGTGACAGATTAGCTTGTCGCCAACAAGCACCAAGCTTACCTGGCACTACCCTTGAATTATTATCATGGTCGATCCATCTCCTGCTGCAGAGCTTCAGGGCTAAACGGCTTAACCCATATCATACTGAGGCTAAAATCTTCAAATTTGTACACTGCCATATGCAAGCAACATTATAGTACTTACAGATAAGGACCAAAGGCTTTAGTTCAAGGGTGGTGCCAGAATAGCTTGGCGCCTAGAGGTGCCAAGTTATTCTGGCACTACCCTTGAACTATTTTAGTCAAACTTATTTCACACACTGGTGTATTCCGAATGATAAGGGTTAATCTGTGCATGCAGCCACCAAAACTGTGAACACTTCTGGTGGCTGCATGCACAAGAGGGTTTATGAAGTTGGGCGTGACAAAAAAATACTGTGAATGGTTGCCACTGATCTGTGTGGTGAATGAGGGCACACATTCAACACATGCATGCGTGCACGCACAGACACCGCACAAACACGCAAAGCATTTCATAGCTAACTAAACCACCTCACATATTTGGCTAAATTAAATTCAAAGTCCTTGGAGACAAGTTTGAAATTACATATATTTTACTGACATAACATTTCAAATGATGGATGGCACCACTTCTTATAAAAAATAATAATAAAGTCATGTTTAAAAATGTGCCATTAAAGTTTTTACTTTAATTACAAAACTATGGCACTAGCCAGAAAGCAATTTGTGGTTTAAAAATAAGGCTGTGTCCTGAAATATTTGGTATGCACACGTATTACAAAACAAAATGTATATTAACTCATTAACTGATTAAGCTCTGAGGACCAAATTTTGGAGATATCCTCTGACTTCTACGTCATAATTCTGGAGACAAATCAACCTGGATAGTTCAAGGGTGGTGTCAGAATAGCTTGGCATCCACAAAAGGGGATCCACACCCTGTTGCTAGCGTGTCAGGGCTTTATGGGTTACAATGGCTTTCAAAGCATCATACACATCACAAAAAGGCATCAGGATGTTTAACCTTTTCACAACCGCCTGAAATAATGGGGCTTATGTTACAATAAATAACCAAGTAAGCAAAAACACCTTGGGCTGACATCGGCCACACTTTGCCCAAGCATGGCTATGTCCAGTCTAACAGCAGCTGACATGGTAACCTTTTGCTACATGGGGCCTCTTCTGCATGTGAAGCAGACTTGACTAAGCACATCACGTCAACATTGGACTGAGAAGACTAATAACTACCAACGATGTAATAGGATTCTCATGAGCCCCTGCGGCTCATGAGAATCTATGTCTTTCAGATGTCACAGGTTAACTGACAGTACGATGAAAATCCTGGATTGTTGCTCTGACAGACAGACAAAAAACAGGACAGCATGACACAAACGATTTAATGATTTTTTTTTGTGTCACAGAAGCTCTGAATCAAGGATGCTCTGGAGTGTCTAGGGTGAGATCAGTTACCTGGTAAACCTTGAGTATTTACCAGCTGAAGTGACCCACTGAACCTTCCCTTTTCAGTTTTCTTTAATACCAGAACGAAATCAGCCAAACCATTGATAATGTTTGTTCAAAGTAAAAGTATGCTTTGTACGTGTAGGTATCAGTCAAACTCCAAACAACCAACACAGGCAACCAACACATCTGATAAACCAACTACTGATTTTTAAAAAATACTCTTTTTTGACCCCCCACCCCAAGAAGTATATTTGGGTGCTGTTCTTCTTACAGTTTATCAACACTTACGTTTTGAATTTCTACTAGCAGTAGCAGCAATTGAACAGAGAGCATGACTAACACACAATACAATAAATTCATTGTTCATTACAAGCTTTGTTGTAAACAGAATGTTTTGTTGTTGTTTTTTGTTTGTTTGTTTTTTGCAAAGCATCAGAAGCAAGCTTTCATTTGCAAATACCGGTAACACTGATTTTCAAAAGCTCTTTAAGGGGCTTGACCTACCGAACCAAGGGGTCCTATTTTGAGTGTTGCAGAAATATACTAAATATCAGAATATTGAAACGAAAATTGGCTATTTTTTTCCGCCATGCAGTGGTTAATAGTACCATGGACTAATTCTTTTCAAGCACATGGATTTCTCAAACCCCTGCTTTTGTCCTGGCGCATAC
Source organism: Semisulcospira habei (assembly GCA_036245525.1). Lineage (NCBI taxonomy): Eukaryota > Metazoa > Mollusca > Gastropoda > Semisulcospiridae > Semisulcospira > Semisulcospira habei. Next base: position 28,359,438 of record BTPG01000005.1, read on the forward strand.
AGAGAATACAGTCATGGTCTGTGTGACATTGTTTTGTATTTCATTCCCAGACTGAGCACCTTCCCATAGATAATCTATGACTGCACTACTACCATGGTCTGTGTGACATGAAATTGTTCTACATTTTTTAATTCCCTGACTACGTAAGCACCTTACCATTTTATCTACACAAGTCAGGTGTTCTTATAAGACCCTGAAGCTGAAATACATGAGACTGTACATTAACCGTTATCATTCGGAATACACCAGTGAGTGAAAAAGTTTGACTAAAATAGTTCAAGGGAAGTGCCAGAATAGCTTGGCGCCCCTAGGCACCAAGCTATTCTGGCACCACCCTTGAACTAAAGCCATTGGTCTATATCCTTATTTGTAAGTACTATAATGTAGCTTGCATATGGCAGTGTACAAATTTGAAGCTTTTAGCCTCAGTATGATATGGGTTAACTGAAGGTAATTGCCTTGCCTTGTCTTGCCTGGGACATGAGACGGTCTGTGACCTGACATAGCACTATCCCTTCAATGCCCGCCCCTCCCCCTCCCCCTTCCCCCCCCCAAAAAAAAAACCTCCCCCGCCCCACCCCTCCGACAATTTAGTACCCAGCACTTTCCATCTCCAAGAGACATTGATTTTCATGCAACCAGGCAGTTGCATGGGGCTCATGATCGAGAATGTACACCGCTCGTCTCTATTACCATTGCCTGACTGGTAAATCCAAGAGAAATCATGGGACATTAATTGTTCTCCCTCTCATGCTGAACATGTCTGCAAGAGGCACAGATTCTCATGAGCCCCTGCAGCTGCAGGGGCTCATGAGAATCTATGCCTCTTGCCCTGTTTTCTGATAACCCTGCGCCTCGGATGGCGGATGTCCCTGGAGCTCATGTATGTGAATGTCAAGCATGGCAGGTTTACATGCACAAGGCACAACAAACTTGACGGGCTGTAATGCGGAAGGACTCTAGATACCGGGGAGCTGAGAGTCTGCGGGCCAACATCGGCCGTTGTCGTTGTCAACTGAAGCTGAAATACATGAGACTGTACATTAACCGTTATCATTCGGAATACACCAGTGAGTGAAAAAGTTTGACTAAAATAGTTCAAGGGAAGTGCCGGAATAGCTTATCAGCCCAGCGACCTTTCTTTTTCTTGGGAAGTTGAGATAACCGTCAACACTCTCCCGAGTGCAACCCTTGCGGAAAGCTTTGATATTCACGAATTGTACTGTGGCCCCAAGCGTACTGCTAAGCTGGCAATGGCACGCCATGTACAGAGTTATTTACCAGAACATCAAGTCAAAATAAACTTACATGTACAAACAGCTTTTGTTCTGAAAAGAAATAAGCGATATGCTGGGACTAGTCAATCTGTGTAAATGTGTGTTGCTGTTTTTTAAACCATAAGCTGGAAAACACAAGTTATGGACATTTATTTGACATGTGATTTGTATTCTTTCAATCAAATGTGAAACTATTATAAATCTAGTTTCAAACTGGGCGTTTAACATGATGAATTCAGAAAAGAGGTGAAAAAACACTGAGCAACTGCAATGTACTTCTTATATACATGCTATTAAATATTTGTAACAAATGCGCTCCAAACTGTACATTTTATGCCTTGGCCATTACAAAAAAAAAAAAAGCTACCCCTTGACATGCACGGAAATGTCGTTCAACAGAAGGCAATATTCTAATATTTTAATAATAAAATGCACAGTTATTACCTGTACAACATGAACACAAACCCTTTCTTTCCCTGTCAAGCCCATTGCAAATGTGACAGTAATTATATGTACAGTAATTATCATAGGTAATCCGTTTCTCTATCTGTCAAGCCCAAACATAACATGCACTCACATTAACCTTTTATGTCCGGAACACAAGCATCAAAACCCAAATGCAAGAGGTATGGATCCACATGAGCCCCCGTAGTTGCAGGGGTTCATATGGATCCATACCTCTTGCTGACCGCACCCTGTATCTATGTTCCTTCAACGTTCCAGGCTCTTTTGTTGCTGAATTTTTTTTTTAAATTAAAAAACTGCGACCAGCGACAGAGAAGGGGTAATAGGACTCTATGTTGTTCTCATGACTGTCAGATGGCTGCAATAATTAGATTAATGCGGAGTGCAGTGAGCTGACAAATTATGAACACTAGTACGCTCCTCAACAGGACAATTTTTTAAATACAAGCGAACAAGAGAGATTGAAACCACTCCTATGCTTTATGGCACTGATGCAGTTTTTAATTTCATTCTTCATGCTGCGAACGGTACTGTAAACAGTGTGGCAGCATGCACAAGAGAGGTAAAAGTGATCTTCGCCAGGCAATAAAGGGTTAATAGTTCCTAATATCTCCTTTATGGTATGTCTTACAAGAACACTGCACATAATAAGCACTAACTTAACTCATTTAACCCCAAGGCCGCATTTCCCAAATTTTAGAAGTGTCACTTCACAAATTGTTCCAGTTCAAAGTAGATGGATGGACCATGATAATTCAAGGGTAGTGCCAGATTAGCTTGGCGCCTCAAGCGCCAAGCTAATCTGGCACTACCCTTGCATTATCATGGTCCATCCACCACCTGCTGAAGGGCGTTGGGCTCATTGGGATAACTAATTCTGTTTTGTTATGAAGTTCAAATGTCGTAAAATGAAAGACTTTTCTGCTCTTTTCTCCTTTGCCATGAAGGACAAAAGAACAGTAATGATGAGTTTGTTATACTTTGTTATACGGGTCCTCTCACATCACATGTAAAAGAAAAGGTAGGAAAGTCTTAGCTAATGTATTTCACTATTTGTGGTACGTGAGTCATTGTCTAAAGCGTGCGCATGTGTGCGCGAGTTGTGAGTGCACGCTTAGAGTTATAATTATTATAAGATAAGCACATTATAAATACCATAATTATTATTATTATTATTAGCTAATGCAGGAAAATGTTGACAACTCATTTTATTGGAGAAGTTCAGCTCTCAGAGCATTGCCTGTAGAAGGAAACTTTAAGGAAACATACAAAAAATATCCAATGAGTCACGATTCCGCCATTCCGCTCATGCTTTCATGTCAGTGGGTCTTGAATGCCCGAGAGTGTGGCTCATGTACAATCATCATTTCACACTTGATGCACATAACACTTTTAACTTCCAGCCTTGACAGATTAAGTGCAGTGTCTGAGTAGCTTGGCGAGTGTGCTAAATAAACACTACACTTGAACTATCAATTGTTAATCATTTTCTGCAACTTGAAATCCTTGGCAAGCACTTCTAAAAATAAAAAAATAAAAACAATTGCTGTGGAGACATTAGGCTCTCCCCAAAAATGGCAAACTAGGGTAATGGCAAATAATATGAAACAATGAATTGAAGACTCTTTCTGTTTCAATTCTGCTCTTGTTATAAATACCGTAATTATTATTTTTATTATAAGCCCTTCACTGCAAAAGATACAGATCCTCGTGAGCCCCCCAAATGTTCATATTGCTATAATGTTTCATGTCTGTTGTACATTGTTATAATGTACCAACCGATTTCTCTTTCGAGATAATAAAGTACTCTTATTCTTATTCTTATTCTTATTCTACCTTGGTGAAACCATTTTGTATTCCTGATCCTACAAGTACAATGCTTGGATCTTTGAATTTGCAAATACATGTATTTCAAAAACAGTCCACTGACAGTGAAGAGGTTAAACCTGGAAAGAAATGTCGTAGAAATCTGAAAAATAAAATGTTGACAATCCTGATGACGCAGAACATGTTGAGAAACCTGCCCTGATTTGAATTGGGAACCTGTTTGTCAGCCATATATAATTAATTACATGTAAATGTGCATTATATGATCATGTTCAGCATCTTGATAAACAGGTAATGGGATGGTTTGACATTCAGACTTTACAGCTTTTAACCCCTTCACTGCCAAGAAGAAGTGAACACAATCCAACTGCAAGAGTCAGATCCTCATAAGCCACTGCAATTGATGGACCTCATAAGGATCAATGCCTTCTGCTGACACTACTTTGTATCCACGTCTTGGATGAAAGGGGCTCTTGTAGATGCGAATTAACAAATATTCCAGAAACACAATTTTCAGTCACTGGCAGACAGGATTAAAATATATTTTCTTTCACTCAGAATGCCGACAGACACAGATGGCTTGAAGTTAAACACTATAGATTACCAGTATCCCTTTGGGTGTCGGTAGTGATTTTGATTTTCGACCAGTATCGCTATCGACAGCCAATAGGTTATTGTAGTCTGGGCAGGGGAAATGTTCAGAGCAATTAACTATCTTACCCATATCCAGCAGAATCTGAAGGTCCACATATTGTTTCACTCATCTGAGAGGTGTCACGTACGGATACACGGCATGGGTTAAAAGATTTCTGGAACTGGTCACAAAGCTATTCCAGCACCAACCTTTAACCCTTATCATTCGGAATGAACCAGTGTGTCATATAAGTTTGACTAAAATAGTTCAAGGGTAGTGCCAGAATAGCTTGGCGCCTCTAGGCGCCAAGCTATTCTGGCACTACCCTTGAACTAAAGCCATTGGTCTATATCCTTATCTGTAAGTACTATAATGTAGCTTGCATATGGCAGTGTAAAAATTTGAAGCTTTTAGCCTCAGTATGATATGCGTTAACTGGTATGGTCAAAGATGTCTCCCGGCCCCTTGCTAAACGCCGACGCTGTATGGATTTAAACAAACTTTTCAATATTAACCCCCATTACGATCTTTTGCAAGAATGTGGGCATCAAGCTATTCTGGCACTACTTCTAAATTATCATAGTTAATCTGTCCCCTTATGCAGTGTCTGTCTGGGTTAAAAAAAAAACTGCCCCTACAACAATTTCTTGAGAGACTGTAGGCACCTCCAGGCGACAAGCTCTTCTAGTACTCCAGTACTACTATCTTGATCTACTACTAATATCATGATCAATCCATCTCCTGTTGTAGTGTCACGGCTGCATATGTTAACCCCCACTGTGTGTGCAGCTACCAGTACTGTCCACATACCAGTAACTGTTTGCAGGAGTGGGTTAAGCCTCTGGCTGTTGGTAGTGTATTTAGTCACGGTAATTCCTGCAGGAATCATTGCGACAAAAAGAGCTACCAAAAGTCAAAGGGTTAAAAAATCTCACAAGACTTACCCCCATTACGATTTCGTGAAAGACTGTGGGCGGGGATGAGGCTGGTGGGGCGACCGACCAGGTGAGGCAGGTAGCTGTAGATGCCAGGTAACTGGATAGCACCTGCGCTGTTCGCCTGGCTGAAATTTTGCAGGTAGGAGCCCAGTCCTGGCATGTACTGCTCCAAGGCAGCACTGTGGTAAACAAAATAAATTAAAATGCGAAAGACAAACAAATAAATGGATGACTAAATATGTCAATAAATATGTGAAAGTGCAGTCAACTTTGCTTATAAACACAGGGTAGAACATAATAAAACAAACGTTTTTTCAGATGACCGTACCACACTTTTGCTACATGTCAATCGCTGTATTTAAATATGTTTGGAAATCCTGCGGAAATAATATTTTATGCTTATGATACCTACATAACCAACTAACAAGATAAATAAATAAATAAATAAATGTGTGCTTGTCAGCCCAATGCTGTAATGTCAATCACACTTTGCCATAGTCTTAACCTATTTAACCCCAGGTCCACATATCCTAAATTTTGGAGGTGTACATAACGACTTTGTACCACCGGCAGGAGATGGATCAACCTTGATAATTCAAGGATAGTGCCAGATGGCACTATCCTTGAATTATCATGGTCAATCTATCTCCCGGCCTGCTGTAGGGTGTTGGGACTAAATAGGTTAAACTGTGGTGATTTTCTCATACAACAGGTAAGAAAACATGTATTTGGAAAACACACAATCCAAAAATGGAATTTGCCCTCTTGGGTAAGCATCCAGCATTGCTGTTTACACTACCAGCGGCTGCAACCATAAGTGAGTTAAAGTCTTACCCAGCTGAGGCATTTTTGGCAAGGGAGTTGATAACAAAGTTCAGCTGTGATCGTAGGTTGAAAAGGTCATCTTCACGCTGACGGTTCAGTGCCTCGGCGTACTGAAGACGGTCCCGCAGGTCTGCAAATCTCTTCTCCAGCCCTTCCTCATACTCCCTGTGACCTGACCATCACAATCATGCAGAAGACACTTGGAAAATGTGAGCGCAGCTGAACCATGAGGCGAAGAACGCCATGAACCTCCCGTAAACACATGGCTCATGTTCTTTAATTGCTTGACTAATTTAACCCCATGGCTGCATTTCACAAATTTTGGAGGTGTCACCTAACAACTGTGTACCAGTTGCAGAAGATAGATCAACCATGATTATGTAAGGATAGTGCCTGATTATCATGGCACCATCAGATATTAATGTAATCCGACACAACCCTTGAAAATCATGGTTGATCCATCTCCTGCTCTAGTGGGTTAGGGTGAAATGGGTTAACTCTTAAACTCCCAGAACTAAATGACTTCCATTCTATAGAATGGAAGTCATTTAGTTCTGGGAGTTTAAGAGTCAACACTGCTCAAATCATATATCCAGCGTCCAAGTGCCTTCGATGACTGGGATTATTTGGTCCTAAGGGGTGAAGAGAAGCTGACATTTTCTTGTACATTCATTGTAGTACAAACAGTGATCATAATCCTTATGAATCAAAGAACCAGAGCCGAAGAATTGTGCCTACATGATACATCATAGTCCAGTCACTAGACTTTTGTGTAAAAGCCTCATGACAAACCCTAATAAATAGCATGCTGCCAAAATTTGTTAATTTCAAAACCATGAACAACTTTCAAGGACCAGTTTCTCCAGATCTGGATGGCTTCCTCTACCACAGATGTGCCCATTGCCATAGATGTATCAACGAATGTAGTACCTGATTAGCTTGGCAAATGGAAAGGTATAAATTATGCTCACATTTCCCCTAGCACTATTAAGGTTGGTCCATCTTAGAGTGGCACAGATCTAAATGACTAAATACACGTTTCTCATTCAATGAACACACACTGGCAACTGAAGATGACCAGCAAACATTAGTCCTTACCCCTCTCATTGTACACGGAGACGAGAATAAGGGGTGCAAACACACAGACAGCTGTGAAGAAAAGCACATTCTTCAGTCTGAAGCGCATTCGAACTGGATTCCAGCTGCTCACCGACGACAGGAAGCCAGTGCAGCGCTGTTCTGAGAGGAATTCAAACTTCTGAAACAGACAAGAACTAGCAGCATTAAAATATTATTTAACCCCTTCTCTGCCGTTGGGCACAGACTGTGCTTCTGAAATCTCTGCTAAATAAACACCAAAGAGCCCCAGCCATCAAAGAAACACGGTTACAAAGTTGTGTCAGCAAGAGGCATAGATGCGGGGACTCATGAGGATCAATACCTCTTGCCATTCGGTGATGTTCAATTTTTCTTGGAAGTGAACAAGTTAACACCCTTATGCATTCAACCGACCTGGCTTAAAGTACCATTAAACATAAATCTGAAGACACATTTCAGAACCATTTGTGTTTGCTAGGCCATGTTGACACACCTAATGAACATTAACAGCAGTTAGGACGCAGCAAAAGCATATGCAAAATCGCACTTATTTATTCTGTGCTGCTGTTAGCGGGTCAATCTATTTCTAGCTATTTCTCGCACTGAAAGTGTTGTATTTCTAGAATGGAATCATTGTCAGGTTACTTGATATAAACATGACATGAGCTGAACAGGATTCTCCTGTGTCTAAATAAACCATAACTAGACCTGTGTGTAGCGTTTCGGTGTATCTTTGAACAGTTATGGCGGTAGTGGGTTTTTAAAATAAATAATGTAATACACAGCAGTGGCTTGAATTTTAAATTCTTAACACATTATCCCAATTGCAACTTGCTCCTTTTTCAAAGGCGAAGAAACAACAAGGTGTGACCTAAACCAACAGATTCTTTTCACAGCATGATTATTAACCCATATCATACTGAGGCTAAAAGCTTCAAATCTGTACACTGCCATACACAAGCTACATTATAGTACTTACAGATAAGGATAGACCAATGGTTTTAGTTCAAGGGTGGTGCCAGAATAGCTTGGCGCCTAGAGGCGCCAAGCTATTCTGGACCTACCCTTTTAACTATTTTACTTTATTAGTCAAACTTATTTTACACACTGGTGTATTCTGAATGAAAAGGGTTAACCATTTCAAAGCTGAGAAAAAGTAACAATACTCCTCTGCAAGAGGCACAGAACCTTATCAGCCCCATTAGGTGCGAAGTCTTATGATGCTCGATGCCAATTGCTGACTTGTGTAGTTTGTACACGCCTTCCTCAGATGGCTAGAGTATTTTTTGCAGTGAATTAACTTTGTGCGTGTTGGTAGCAGTTTTAGTCACAATGATTCCTACAGGAATCATGATGAATACAACCATTACCGACATGCAACGGGTTAATAATTGGCGTATCCCTTTGTCCAGCATTACTGAAAAACATACTAGGAACATTCATAAAAGACATATTGTAAACTTGAAACCCTTTCTTGCCAGGAGTAGGTCCCTTTAAGATGTATAATAATGTGTATTTAGAGTGGAGTAACATGATACTGCACACCAAGATTTAAACCAGGCATTACTTCAGCACACTACACTCTAGGTATCTCTGAAACCTGATAGATGCAGACTAAAAATAACAGAATCTTGACATACGGTATATGCACATAAAGTCTGTAGTACACTGTTGGTTTTAATCACATGATCGCAGGCTGTCGAGGTACATTTCAACTTGTAGCAATCAGGCTTGAGGCCTGCCACTTATGCCTATCAAATATACCTTAACAACACCATGAACTCACAGGGTTGAAGTGCTACACCCTATCATTACCATAATATTAAATATTCCCTGGCCACAGACAGTGGTGTGTGTACATGTGTGTGTGAATGCATGTAATCGATCCAAATATCACCAAGAGAACAACTAATTTTAAACAATGTCTACATGAAAAAGCTTAATAAAAGAACAATATATATATATATATATATATATATATATATATATATATATATATATATATATATATATATATATATATATATCAGCAATAAAACTAACTCTAAAGAAAAGACAGCAAGGAACAGAACATGCAGATACTTAATTTATAAATTTATAAAATTAAAACTGAAACAATAAAAACACACAAATGAAACAAATAATAATAAATAATGAAATACAACACTAAACCAGTAAAAATGTTAAAATTGTCTCTTGGTATGATTTAATAATTACTCTGCAAAAAAAGATAGCCTAACAATATTACAGTGTACAAGAATGTAAACACTGAAGATCACTTACAAAACGTGGCCTCATACACAAATGTACTTTTCTCCTCTGCTAAGAACTGTAGGGAAACTGAAAGGTGTCATCAGAACTGTATAAACAATGCTTACTTTACATATTCAGCAGTGAAGAAATATTGGAGTTGTCCTTTTAGGTCCATCCATGTCACAGTTCTGGAGACAGCTTGACCATGATACTTCAAGGGTGGTGTCAGAGTAGCTTGGCGCCTAAAAGCTATCCTGACATCACCATTAAAATATCATAGTCAATCCATATCCTGTCGTACAGTGTCAGGGCTTCAAAGGTTAACCCTTGTGCTTGCAGCCACCAGTACTGTTCAATTACGGTATCAGTGGATGCACGCACACAGAAGTACATGCTTAAATTTAGCACACGTGTCGATTATCTACAGGCAGCAAAATATGCTAAAGCTAACTTTCTCCACATCAGTACAAGCAGCATTACTAGTCAACAGGATGATATACAAACCTCTGATCTCCTGTGGCACTTTCTGAACATGTGTGTCTGTGCGAGTTTGTGAGCGCGCGTGCATGTGTGTGTGAAATGTCCCCCAGGCAGTGTCCTCCCTGAGACACGAAATCTATGTAAAAACCCTAGGCAAAATCTGTGTGACGTAACACTGTTGTAAAGTGCCTTGTGAGGGTGGGTGAGGGGGTGGGGGAATCTTTAACTTATTCGGCCCGACGCACGTATTTCCCAAATTTGGGAGGCATCCTCTAACGACTATGCACCTGTTGCAGGAGATGGATCGACCATGATAATTCAAGGGTAGTGGTAGATTAGCTTGGCGCCGACAGGCTCCAAGCAAATCTGGCACTACCCTTGAATTATCATGGTCGACCCATCTCCTGCTGTAGTGCGTCAGGGTTGAATGGGTTAAAGCTATGACTACATGCATCATTGTACATGTGTGTAAAATATCACATTACTGTCCTATAAAGTAGGGATCCGTAGACCTCTTACACAATCATTCTTTGAATTGAACTATGACAAATGCATACCAAAACTCCCATCAGTCCAAGGTGTTATGGGGATATATGAGGTTCTTTGCCTACTACAGGTGCGTGGCGTTCACACTTTCAGTTTCACTGCATTGAAGCAGATAATTGTGCGTACTGTTAAATCGGTGCGCCATATGTCACACTAAACAAGGGGCATTAAATAACTGAACCGAAAAGCTACGCACCCTACAATATGTCATGAACATGTATGTCTGAAACAACCCATGTGACTGCCTGCTGGTCTGCAGTCAAGTATTGAAGTAATAGTAATACACAAAATCTTCAAAGAAATGTTCTCGAAAATGTTTACGCATGTGTAAATGTCCTAAGCTTCTGGCAATGGTGCAATGCGTTGCTCACTGAGAGAAACACCAAGTCGATGTCCTAACACACTGTGTGTGAAAAACACTGCAAAGGATTCTTGGACTGCTGTAATCGAACCTAGGGTCCACGTAACCCTTTTCCTCTCCTGATACACTTATTGCTTGAAATAAATTTGACTATGATAGTTCAAGGGAGGTGCCAGAATAGCTTGGCGCCTCAGGCGCCTAGCTATTCAGGCACCATCCTTCAACTAAAACGGTGGATCTATCTCCTGATCTGTAATGTAGCCTTCACAGGACAAATAAGCAATTTATATAAATAAAATCAGCCTCAGGATGTAATGAGTTAACACTCTGGCTGTTGGTAGCACTTTTTATCCCGATGCAGGAATCATCACAAAAACAGCTACATGCACTTATTACATACGATATACATGATATTTAATGCGAAAGTGTTATACACGCAGCTCTAAGACTGCATAATTTAAGAGACACTCACATATAACATGTGCAATAGCAGTACTGTCTACTCTCTGTTTTACAAAGTGTTGGGATGTTCAAATTCTCAAAATAATACTTGCAAACATGTTTAAATGTAGACATTTCCTCCTACTGATTACAACAAATGATGCACCTGTTATGTCTCCATGGCAAGTGTCCCCCCCCCCCCCACCCCCCTCCCCCCTGCCATCTTGTACCCCTACATCAACCTTCTAGATATTTGAATAGAACTACTTCACCAAACGTTTACTGTATAAACATGTTTAAAACTCGGTTCAACTATCATTTTCACCACACAACAGCAAAGCATACAGTTGTAACTACTGGCAAGAGCATATGGGGGTAAGAAATATATGAGGCATATCGAAAACAACAACAGTTGACAGATACTGTATGGTAAGAAGACTGACAGAGACATCATTTATAGGACAGCAGAAAACATCAATAGGTGTACTCAACAAAGAAAGTGTAATAAGCAGATAGATCCTAAATTAAAATCACAGAGTTTAACCCATATCATACTGAGGCTAAAAGCTTCAAATTTGTACACTGCCATATGCAAGCTACAGTATAGTACTTACAGATAAGGATATACACCAATGGCTTTAGTTCAAGGGTAGTGCCAGAATAGCTTGGCGCCTAGAGGCGCCAAGCTATTCTGGCACTACCCTTGAACTATTTTAGTCAAACTTCTTTCATGCACTGGTGTATTCCGAATGAGAAGGGTTAAATGGTGAAACTATATCAGAAAGAATCAGCATAAAGATTAAAACATTGCTCATGCCATCATTTATAATGGTGCACACCATATATTACTGTATTTATTTTATTTACACGCGTCCATCGCTTCACGCTTCACTGTACATTTGTATTACAATGAAATCAGCAGGGACAAAAGAACACAGGCAGCTCAACTATAAAAAAAATTTGCTTTTTGTCCCATGTACATTACAGATTAGGAGAAAGATCAACCATTTTAGTTCAAGGGTGGTGCCAGAATAGCTTATCGCATCAGGCGCCAAGCTATTGTGGAACCACCCTTGAACTATCACAGTCAAATTTATTTCAAGTAATGGTGTATCAGGATGAAATGGGTTAATCACAAACCTGCAAACATTAATTAACTGGTGGCCAACACCATGCAGGATAACAGTAGCAACTAAAGGCAGTTTCATCTGAGCAGGACAGTCAAACAGCACTTTGCACCATCATTGTAGTGTAACATAAAACTTGACCATGTACCACACACGCGCTGTAGTCCACTGGGTTTGTCTCAGTTCCTGTGTCCAGGCAACTGGAGCTTCCAAACACACTTCAAATAGTACACTAGTAATGCACATCTAACCTGATAAAAGAAAAAAAATCTACAAGAAAACTGACACGTGTTCCTGGACTGCTTGATAGGAGGATGTCTTATCTGTTAGAGCAAGCACTGTTTCAGGATATGGCAGGACTAGATCTCCGAACAAAGCTGTAATGGCCTATCTGCCTGACTGCTGACATAACTTGCAAGTGTGACAGTGTACGCTCAACACCAGTATATCTGTACTGCAACGCCCATCAACCTCCTCCATATGGGGGCACAGATCTATGTCGATGAAATCAATGAGAGGACTAAAACCTCGTGACCATGTGCTAACCCATTACATGCTGGGGCTGATTTCTTGTAATTTGCTTATTGTCCTATAAACCCTATATTACAGCTTAGGAGAAAGATTGACCATTTCAGTTCATGGGTGGTGCCAGAATAGCCTGGCGCCTCATGCTCCAAGATATTCTGTCACAACCCATGAATTATCATAGTCAAATTTCAAGCAGTGTATCAGGATGAAAAGGGCTAAGAAGTTGTTCACGGTGATCGGTGCCTCTAGTAGACTGCAGGGTTTGTTCGCTACTGCACTTGAACGAAAGCATCAACTAAGAGATAAGATCAATTCCGCTAAAAACCTGATTTCTGGTTTACATTGTCACTTTAAATAACAGCGGGAGTTTCAAACACACGCTCACAATATATCGTCTTTGAGCTGGTCTGTGAAATATGGACCCTACAGCCTGCAAGATGGGCTCTGTGGGGGCATATAAATACTCAACAAACAAACCAAAAAAAAAAAGAAAAAAAAAAACACGCTGAGGAAGGACAGCACAACATAGTTGTAATAAACTGATTTTTATATATTTTTTTTTGCTTAACCCTTACCATTCAGAAAAAAAGTTTGACTGGAAAGGGTTGTACCAGAATAGCTTGGCGCCTCTCTAGGCACCAAGCTATTCTGGCACCACCCTTGAACTAAAACCATTGGTCTATATCCTTATCTGTAAGTACTATAATGTAGCTTGCATTATATGGCAATGCACAAATTTGAAGCTTTTAGCCTCACTATGATATGGGTTAAGATGCTCATGGCGAGAAAATTGCAGTTTCACACACAAAAAATGGTTGATCCTCACTGGAGACCGTAATTTTTCTTATTTTTACTAGATATTTTGCATTCTTGTGGTGCAGGGAGACTGGAATGCCAAAATAGGAGAGGATGCTGCTAGGAACTGGAAAGGCACATGCGGACGCTACTGCAATGCAGAGGCTTAAGGCTCCTGGAATTTGTCAGTTCAAATGATCTAAAGCTGATGAACACGTTTGGCCCGCACAAAGCATCCAGAAGGTGGACATGGCACAGCCCGAACGGAGAGCACCATAACCAAATTGACTACATCATGGTGAAGAGACGCTTCCAAACCAGTGTGAACATTGCCAAGACAAGAAGTTTTCCAGGAGCAGACATTGGAAGCGACCATAACTTAGTGATGATGACCTTCTGACTCCGCCTAAAGAAGGTCAACAAGCAGGGTCCCACCAGAATCAAGTTTGACCTCAAGAAGCTGAAAGACCCTGAGGTAGCAGAAGCCTTTCAGGCAAAGATAGGAGGAAAATTTGCACCACTGCTACTTCTAGGTGCAGAAGACACGGACGTGGACACACTGATTGACACATTTAACACTGTTGTAACCCAAACAGCCAGTGAGATCCTTGGCAAACACCGACAAGCAAAGAAACCTTGGGTTACAGCTGACATCTTTGTTCTATCTGACAAGCGTCGAGAATTAAAGAAAAAGAAATCAGAGGTAGAAGGAGCTAATCAAGAAAAGCATGAAAAAGGCAAAGAATAAGTGGATTGAAGATCAGTGTAAACACGTAGAAGAAAATCTGAACAAAAATAATAGCAAAAAAGCATACCAGCTGGTGAAAGACCTGACCAGTGTAAAACAAGGACGCTCCTCGATCATTCAAGATAGTGAAGGGAACTGTCTTACGGAAGACCAAGACATAGTGAAGAGATGGACAGAGTACTGCTCAGATTTGTACAACCACCGAGCTGCAGGAGACCCAGGCATACTTGTCAACCCACCCGTGACCAACAATGGCAACTATCCCATCCTCCGAGAAGAAGTAGAGGCTGCAGTGAAGTCGCTGAAAAAAGGGAAGGCAGCAGGAGCAGACAGCATCCCTGCAGAGCTAGTCCAAGAAGGGGGAGAAGACACGATAAGCGCCTTACTAACAATCTGCAATAAGATCTGGCAGTCAGGGGATTGGCCCACACCATGGACCCAATCACTTATAATAACTCTCCCCAAAAAAGGCAACTTACATCAATGCCAGAACTATCGCACGATCAGTCTTATATCCCTCCCAAGCAGTCATGTTAAAGATCCTACTGAACAGGCTGAAGCCACAGGCAGAGGAAATCATAGCTGAGGAACAGGCAGGTTTCAGACCAGGGCGCAGCACAACTGAGCATATCTTAAACCTGAGAGTTCTATGTGAGAGATACCTCCAGCACCAGCAGGACCTCTATCATGTCTTTTCGTCCTGAGAAAGCCTTGTTGCTGTCGGGACGTTAAGCAATGTACAATCAATCAATCTATCATGTCTTTGTGGATTTTAAGAAAGCATTTGACAGGGTGTGGCATGCAGCCCTTTGGTCCACCACGAAGCTATACAACATCAATGCCAACCTGATCAAAGTCATAGCAAACCTTTACAACAAGGCCACTAGCGCAGTCTGCTTCAACGGCAAAATAGGAAACTGGTTTAGGACTACAGTTGGAGTCAGACAAGGCTGCTTGCTCTCACCTACTCTTTTCAACATCTTCCTGGAAAGAATCATGATGGACGCTCTGAAAGATCATGGAAGGAACTGTCAGTATTGGAGGCAGAACAATCACGAACTTGCGCTTTGCGGACGACATTGATGGCCTTGCAGGAACAGAGAAGGAGCTAGCTCAGCTGGTGGAAAAGCAGGATAGTACAGCCATTGCATATGGGATGGAAATCAGTGCAGAGAAGACCAAACTGATGACCAATAACGCCAGTGGCATTGGCACTGAAATCATGGTTGGAGGCCCAAAACTGGAAACAGTTAAGAAATTTAAATACTTAGGAGCCATTGTGACAGATGAGGGATCAAAACCAGAAATACTGTCCAGGATTGCGCAGACAACAACAGCACTGACAAGATTAAAGACCATATGGAAGGACAGAAACATCACACTCTGCTCCAAGATCAGACTGATGCGCTCCTTAGTCATCTCAGTGTTCTTGTATGCCTGCGAGTCATGGACCCTCACAGCAGACCTTGAAAGGAGGATACAAGCCACTGAAATGAGATGTTTTCAAAGGCTGCTTGGCATTTCATACAGAGATCACATCACAAACGAGGAAGTGGGAAGCAGAATCAGGCAAGCCATCGGGCCCTATGAAGACTTATTAGCCATTGTGAGAAAACGCAAACTGAAGTGGTATGGGCATGTCACACGTTCAGCAGGGCTTGCCAAAACAATCCTGCAAGGCACTGTGCAAGGAGGACGAAGGATAGGAAGACAGAGGAAAAGATGGGAGGACAATATCTCAGAGTGGACAGGACTGAAGCTGGGCGATACGCTGAGAATGGCAGAGAACAGAGAGGAATGGAGGGAGCTGGTTGTTAAGTCATCAGTGGTGCCCCAACGGTCGGCAAGACTACGGGATATAGATAGATAGATAGATAGATAGATAGATTTTGCATCTATAGCTAGATAAAAGGGAGATATTGAATGAGTTCACTAACCAGCATTTTACCTCTAGAACTTTCTGAGCGATAATTAAATATTTTTTGAAAAAAGTATTTTTACATTTTTGGGATTAATTTCACGAATTATTTGGGATTAATCTTAAAAAATTGAATGCCCTAGGTGTAAAAATTAGACAGTTTTCTGCACCACTTTTTCAGCGTTATTTGTAAAATAGCTAACATACTTTAATTTTTCTTTTACGAACAAAATCTTCTCATTAATACCCGCATGATTTTGCATAAACGGTGTTTGCATAAGCCTGCTGTTTGTCCAGGCCCTGGGGTAGGATAAGGTCAAATTGTGACCTGCTAGTCCTAGGTGTCAAAATCAGCAAGAAAATTGCAAATTTTGATCCTCTAATACATCAAGTGTTAGTACTGCGATGAGTGACCTATAACATCGAGTCATCACTGTGAACATGGCATCGTGGGACTAATGATGCCATGACGTGAAGCTTGAATTGATGTCATTTCGCTACTCATGCTATTATTTTTCTTCAGAATAGCTATGCTATTCCAGACCACAGAGCTTACGAATGGCGGAAATCACTGTGTGTCCGTCTTCATTTCTGTGTGCCAACATGTGTGGATCAGAGGGTGGGTTAGAGTAGAAGGAGATGGATTCCTGTTGCTACACGAGCCCACAGAGAGTACTAATGGTGGGAAGGGCAGTGTGTTTGTCTTTATTTGTGTGCGCCAACGTGTGTTGACCAGAGGTTGGCTTAGATTAGTTAGTTATTTGGGTTTAACGCCGAGCAGGTGACTAAGGCCATCTCACGGCGGGATGGGTAAAAATCTGGTCAGCCAGACTAAAAGCAAGGTCTTAAGACAAGATGTAAATATAGATTTAAAATCTCAGGCTAAAATGTCGCACGTCTTGAAAAGAAATGTCTACAGACTCTCAAAAAGGGCAAATAAAAAAGATTCACATAGTCTATGAATGCTCAAATCTTGTTAAAAATATTGCATGCTCACAAGAAATTGAAGATTTTGTCCGGGGGAACATCCCGGAACAAAACCTTCAAGGAGTCTGCTGTAAAGTGTTTATATCTGATGTCAATTAGTTGATTGATTGATTGTACATTGCTTAACGTCCCGACAGCAACAAGGCTTTCTCAGGACGTGCCTGCATGCTTGTGAAAAAAAAAACAACCACTAACAGAACATTGAATGTATGTCGCCAGCCGGTCAAACCATTAAATAACCTACACATGGGCCTAATAAAGCTAAGACCATTTAGCACACACATCAATATCAAGAGCTACAGCAGTGCAGACAGTAGGAGAGTTTAAAAAGGCAAATACAGTGAATGGACTCGGTAGACAGAAACACATGCCCAGAATAGAGAGAAAAACCCACCCTGTGGGCTGACCAGGTGACCTGGGAACTAAAAATACCTAACCCCCAAGTCCCCAGGCAGACCGGTGGGGTCTGATGTCAATTAGGTCAGCACAATACAGCAAAAGTGTCGAACAGAAAATGCTCATCACAGCAAAACCATGGACGCTCATCCGTTTAAGTAAGTAAGAGTGCGTAACATACGTGTGCCCGATGTGGAGCCGAGCAAGGACAGTCTCCTCACGGCGGCTGCCGCAGCGGAAAGGTAGACTGTCAGACAACTTAGGAAGAGCTTCATGAAGCTTGTTCCCTTCCTCTTTGTCCCACTCGGACTGCCACTCGCGGGCCACGTACGCACTAATCACTGGTTTAAAATCACTATAGACAGTCTGTGTGTCAGGGACAGGGTCACTGCGGGCACTGTTGGCAGCAGAATCTGCGATTCTGTTGCCTTCAATGCCCACATGGCCTGGGACCCAAATAAAAATGATGTCATAATATTCCTTCATCAAGTCTGCGTAAAGCTCTCTAATCTGCACCAGCAGTGGATGGTCTGTTCCCGCGCCCTGAAGGGCCTGCAGGGCAGAAAGAGAGTCAGACAGAATCAGGAAGTTCCTTTCCCGAGACTGATAGGCATGCTTGAGTGCTAGCAGAATGGCCTGCAGTTCTGCACTAAATACAGAGGAATGGTCAGGGAGACGGAGCTTAAATGGGCGTCTAGGATGGCGAGAGGACACTGCAGCCGCAGCCACTCTTCCATCCTCAGACTTGGACCCATCCGTATAAAGACGACAGTAGCCAGGAAAAATTGAAAGGAGTTCATTGAGGCTCTGTTGGTATATGGCTGGTGGAGTACAATCCTTCTTGTGGGCAGTCAAGTCTAGCAAGATGTCAGGAACTGGTAGTAGCCAGGGTGGAGTGACGTGTTGCAGAGATTCCGAAACTTTGTCCAGGTCCACTCCGGCCGCCTGCAGATGAGGTCGGACACGGAAGGAAAGTGGACGGACAGCTCCCGGATGGGCATCGTAAATCTCTGCAAACGACGGGTTAAAAACACAATCATAGGCAGGATTTTCTGGATGGGCCTTCAGCTTCAGAACGTAGCTGAGCATGAGGCGGATGCGGCGGAGCCTGAGAGAAGGCTCCCCTGCCTCTGCATACAGACTAGGAACTGGAGATGTCCTGAAGGCTCCCAGACATATGCGCAGACCTTGATGGTGAATTGTGTTCAGACGCTGCAGAACAGACTTGGAAGCCGAGCCATAGACCACAGAGCCGTAATCCAGTTTGGACCGAACAAGGGCCCGGTACAGTCGAAGTAAGACGATGCGGTCTGCACCCCAGTCAGTACGACCAACGACACGAAGAATGTCGAGGGCCTTCCGACAAGAGGTTCTAAGGTAGTTAACATGGTTGCAGAAGGTCAATCTTTTGTCAAAGATGACCCCCAAAAACTTTGCCTCTTCGGCCACCTTAATTGGCACTCCAGCAATGCTCAGGCTAGGTTCTGGAAAAAATTTCGTCTGGTTAGTAAAATGCACACAGACTGTCTTGGAGGGCGAGAATCTGAATCCATTGAGAGACACCCACCCCTGGATTCGATCAACGCACAGCTGCAAGCGCCTCTCAAGGGACGCAAGTCCTCGACCTCGTGCACACAAAGCAAAGTCGTCCACAAACAAAGAGCATTCAGAATCATCCTTGACGGCCTTTACAATGTTATTTATTTTAATGTTAAATAAAACAGGAGATAGAATACTGCCCTGAGGGACACCCATCTCCTGTTCAAAGGAGTTGGAGAGGGTGGAGCCCACACGGACATGGAACGACCTGTTGGACAAAAAATTGTGAATAAAAACAGGCAGATGCCCTTTAAAACCCATGTCCGACAAATCAGACATTATACCATGCTTCCAGGTAGTGTCATATGCCTTTTCAAGATCAAAGAAAATTGCATAGACATGCTGCTTGTTGACAAAAGCATCTCGGATAAAAGACTCAAAGCGGACTAGATGGTCAGTTGTACTACGGAAGCGCCGGAAACCGCACTGGAGGTCTGTGATGAGACCCTGTGACTCAAGATGCCACACCAGTCGGGCGTTGACCAAGCGTTCCATAGTTTTACATAAACATGATGTCAAAGCTATTGGCCGGTAGTTGCCCGGGTCGGAAGGATCCTTACCCGGCTTGGGAATTGGCACAACCACAGCCTGGCGCCAAGATGGCGGAAAATGACCGGTTATCCAGATATGGTTAAAGGCCTTGAGAAGTACAAGGAGTGAATCCTCAGGCAGATGTGTTATGAGCTGATAATGGATGGTATCTAATCCAGCAGCAGAGTCAGTACATTTCTGCATGGCTTGCTGCAATTCTGAAAACGTAAAAGGGGCATTATAGTCTTCCAAGTTATCCGATATAAAATCACAAGCACAAGATTCTCGCTTCTCCTTCTCTCTCTGGAAGAAAGGTGAATAATGCTCTGTTGAAGAATTATGGGCAATGGTGGAGGCAAGCAAATTGGCCACAGCCTTTTTATCTGTGACCAAACTGGCACCATCTCTAAGATGGCCGACAGAAGCCGAGCCACCCCTGCCCCTAATTCTTCGAACAGCCTTCCAGACTTTTTGGGACGGAGTCCTAGAAGATAAAGATGAGACGAAGCGTCTCCAGGAAGCACGGCGTTCACGTTTAAAAATGTAACGGGCTTTCGCCCGCTGTCTTTTAAAGGTTAAAATATTTGCTTGCGACGGATTACGAAAAGCACGTCACTGAGCAGATTTGCGCATTGTTTGGGCCTTGCGGCACTCTTCATTGAACCATGGTACTCTCGGCTTCCGAGGGAGTGATGTGGAAGTTCTAGGGATGGTTTCACCTGCAACCTCCAACAAAATAGAAGTAAAACAAGAAACAGGTTCTTCAGCTGACATGACCACCTCCTCTGTAAGACGAGACTGACAGAGAGAGGCAAACAGAGACCAGTT
This sequence comes from Semisulcospira habei, assembly GCA_036245525.1. Lineage (NCBI taxonomy): Eukaryota > Metazoa > Mollusca > Gastropoda > Semisulcospiridae > Semisulcospira > Semisulcospira habei. The sequence goes on from BTPG01000005.1 coordinate 28,380,040, forward strand.
AGCTTTCTTGAGATTCCAGCGCCCCACCGGCGAATCCTCCTCACAGCTGACCGATGACAGGACTACTGGGAAGTGGTCACTACCACACAGGTCGTCGTGAACCTTCCAGTCAAAGTCCAGCATGAGAGAAGGATCACACCCAGTGAGGTCTAGAACAGAACTAGATCCGGAACCTGAGTTAGAGTATGTAGGTGAGCCATCGTTAAAGACACATAGGTTAAGTTGAGAAAAAACATCTTCTAACATCTGACCTCTGCCATCATAGTGGTCACTACCCCAAAGGTGAGCATGACCGTTAAAATCCCCCATGAGAATAAAGGGAGGGGGCAGTTGATCTACTAAGTTAAAAATATCATTGCTACAGACCCGCAGTGATGGTGGCAGGTAAATACTACATATGGTTATGGTCTTTTTTAAGGTAACCCGAGCAGCGACAGCATGAAGACAGGTGTCGATGCTAACGGGGCTACATAAAATTTGGCTACTAATGAGAAGATTGATTGATTGATTGTACATTGCTTAACGTCCCGACAGCAACAAGGCTTTCTCAGGACGTGCCTGCACTGCTTGTGAAAAAAAAATAAATAAACAGAACATTGAATGTATGTCGCCAGCCGGTCAAATACATTAAATAAACCTAACACATGGGGCCTAAATAAAGCTAAGACCATTTAGCAACACACATCCAATATCAAGAGCTACAGGCAGTGCAGACAGTAAGGGAGAGTTTTACAAAGGCAAATACAGGTGAATGGACAAAGGGTAGACAGAAACACATGCCCCAGAATAGAGAGAAAAACCCACCCTGTGGGGCTGACCAGGGTTACTAATGAGAAGAGCCGCTCCACCCGAGCGCCTCTCCGAATCAGAGCCTTTATGTAGTTAGTTATTTGGGTTTAACGCCAAGCAGGCGACTAAGGCCATCTCACGGCGGGATAGGTAAAAATCTGGTCAGCCAGACTAAAAGCAAGGTCTTAAGACAAGATGTAAATATAGATTAAAAATCTCAGGCTAAAATGTCGCACATGTCTTTAAAAGAAATGTCTACAGACTCTCAAAAAGGGCAAAATAAAAAAGATTCACATAGTCTATGAATGCTCAAATCTTGTTAAAAATATTGCATGCTCGCAAGAAATTGAAGATTTTGTCCGGGGGAACATCCCGGAACAAAACCTTCAAGGAGTCTGCTGTAAAGTGTTTATATCTGGTGTCAATTAGCTCAGCACAATACAGCAAAAAGTGTCGAACAGAAAACTGCTCATCACAGGCAAAACACCATGGACGCTCATCTTGTTTAAGTAAGTAAGAGTGCGTAACATACGTGTGCCCGAAAAAAGTGTCGAACAGAAAACTGCTCATCACAGGCAAAACACCATGGACGCTCATCTTGTTTAAGTAAGTAAGAGTGCGTAACATACGTGTGCCCGATGTGGAGCCGAGCAAGGACAGTCTCCTCACGGCGGCTGCCGCAGCGGAAAGGTAGACTGTCAGACAACTTAGGAAGAGCTTCATGAAGCTTGTTCCCTTCCTCTTTGTCCCACTCGGACTGCCACTCGCGGGCTATGTAAGCACTAATCACAGGTTTAAAATCACTATAGACAGTCTGTGTGTCAGGGACAGGGTCACTGCGGGCACTGTTGGCAGCAGAATCTGCGATTCCGTTGCCTTCGATGCCCACATGGCCTGGGACCCAAATAAAAATGATGTCATAATATTCCTTCATCAAGTCTGCGTAAAGCTCTCTAATCTGCACCAGCAGTGGATGGTCTGTTCCCGCGCCCTGAAGGGCCTGCAGGGCAGAAAGAGAGTCAGACAGAATCAGGAAGTTCCTTTCCCGAGACTGATAGGCATGCTTGAGTGCCAGCAGAATTGCCTGCAGTTCTGCACTAAATACAGAGGAATGGTCAGGGAGACGGAGCTTAAATGGGCGTTTAGGATGGCGAGAGGACACTGCAGCCGCAGCCACTCTTCCATCCTCAGACTTGGACCCATCCGTATAAAGACGACAATAGCCAGGAAAAATTGAAAGGAGTTCATTGAGGCTCTGTTGGTATATGGCTGGTGGAGTACAATCCTTCTTGTGGGCAGTCAAGTCCAGCAAGATGTCAGGAACTGGTAGTAGCCAGGGTGGAGTGACGTGTTGCAGAGATTCCGAAACTTTGTCCAGGTCCACTCCGGCCGCCTGCAGATGAGGTCGGACACGGAAGGAAAGTGGACGGACAGCTCCCGGATGGGCATCGTAAATCTCTGCAAACGACGGGTTAAAAACACAATCATAGGCAGGATTTTCTGGATGGGCCTTCAGCTTCAGAACGTAGCTGAGCATGAGGCGGATGCGGCGGAGCCTGAGAGAAGGCTCCCCTGCCTCTGCATACAGACTAGGAACTGGAGATGTCCTGAAGGCTCCCAGACATATGCGCAGACCTTGATGGTGAATTGTGTTCAGACGCTGCAGAACAGACTTGGAAGCCGAGCCATAGACCACAGAGCCGTAATCCAGTTTGGACCGAACAAGGGCCCGGTACAGTCGAAGTAAGACGATGCGGTCTGCACCCCAGTCAGTACGACCAACGACACGAAGAATGTCGAGGGCCTTCCGACAAGAGGTTCTAAGGTAGTTAACATGGTTGCAGAAGGTCAATCTTTTGTCAAAGATGACCCCCAAAAACTTTGCCTCTTCGGCCACCTTAATTGGCACTCCAGCAATGCTCAGGTTAGGTTCTGGAAAAAATTTCGTCTGGTTAGTAAAATGCACACAGACTGTCTTGGAGGGCGAGAATCTGAATCCATTGAGAGACACCCACCCCTGGATTCGATCAACGCACAGCTGCAAGCGCCTCTCAAGGGACGCAAGTCCTCGACCTCGTGCACACAAAGCAAAGTCGTCCACAAACAAAGAGCATTCAGAATCATCCTTGACGGCCTTTACAATGTTATTTATTTTAATGTTAAATAAAACAGGAGATAGAATACTGCCCTGAGGGACACCCATCTCCTGTTCAAAGGAGTTGGAGAGGGTGGAGCCCACACGGACATGGAACGACCTGTTGGACAAAAAATTGTGAATAAAAACGGGCAGATGCCCTTTAAAACCCATGTCCGACAAATCAGACATTATACCATGCTTCCAGGTAGTGTCATATGCCTTTTCAAGATCAAAGAAAATTGCATAGACATGCTGCTTGTTGACAAAAGCATCTCGGATAAAAGACTCAAAGCGGACTAGATGGTCAGTTGTACTACGGAAGCGCCGAAAACCGCACTGGAGGTCTGTGATGAGACCCTGTGACTCAAGATGCCACACCAGTCGGGCGTTGACCAAGCGTTCCATAGTTTTACATAAACATGATGTCAAAGCTATTGGCCGGTAGTTGCCCGGGTCGGAAGGATCCTTACCCGGCTTGGGAATTGGCACAACCACAGCCTGGCGCCAAAATGGCGGAAAATGACCGGTTATCCAGATATGGTTAAAGGCCTTGAGAAGTACAAGGAGTGAATCCTCAGGCAGATGTGTTATGAGCTGATAATGGATGGTATCTAATCCAGCAGCAGAGTCAGTACATTTCTGCATGGCTTGCTGCAATTCTAAAAACGTAAAAGGGGCATTATAGTCTTCCAAGTTATCCGATATAAAATCACAAGTACAAGATTCTCGCTTCTCCTTCTCTCTCTGGAAGAAAGGTGAATAATGCTCTGTTGAAGAATTATGGGCAATGGTGGAGGCAAGCAAATTGGCCACAGCCTTTTTATCTGTGACCAAACTGGCACCATCTCTAAGATGGCCGACAGAAGCCGAGCCACCCCTGCCCCTAATTCTTCGAACAGCCTTCCAGACTTTTTGGGACGGAGTCCTAGAAGATAAAGATGAGACGAAGCGTCTCCAGGAAGCACGGCGTTCACGTTTAAAAATGTAACGGGCTTTCGCCCGCTGTCTTTTAAAGGTTAAAATATTTGCTTGCGACGGATTACGAAAAGCACGTCGCTGAGCAGATTTGCGCATTGTTTGGGCCTTGCGGCACTCTTCATTGAACCATGGTACTCTCGGCTTCCGAGGGAGTGATGTGGAAGTTCTAGGGATGGTTTCACCTGCAACCTCCAACAAAATAGAAGTAAAACAAGAAACAGGTTCTTCAGCTGACATGACCACCTCCTCTGTAAGACGAGACTGACAGAGGCAAACAGAGACCAGTTAGCTTTCTTGAGATTCCAGCGCCCCACCGGCGAATCCTCCTCACAGCTGACCGATGACAGGACTACTGGGAAGTGGTCACTACCACACAGGTCGTCGTGAACCTTCCAGTCAAAGTCCAGCATGAGAGAAGGATCACACACAGTGAGGTCTAGAACAGAACTAGATCCGGAACCTGAGTTAGAGTATGTTGATTGATTGATTGTACATTGCTTAACGTCCCGACAGCAACAAGGCTTTCTCAGGACGTGCCTGCACTGCTTGTGAAAAAAAAAAACTAAACAAAAAATTGAATGTATGTCGCCAGCCAGTCAAATACGTTAAATAAACCTACATCATGGGGCCTAAATAAAGCTGTGACCATTTAGCAACACACATCCAATATCAAGAGCTACAGGCAGCGCAGACAGTAGGGAGAGTTTTAAAAAGACAAATACAGGTGAATGGACCAAGGGTAGACAGAAACACATGCCCCAGAATAGAAAGGAAACCCACCCTGTGGGGCTGACCATGGTGACCCTGGGAACTAAAAAGTACCTAACCCCACCCAAGTCCCCCAGGGCAGACCCGGGTGGGGAAAGTTAGAGTATGTAGGTGAGCCATCGTTAAAGACACATAGGTTAAGTTGAGAAAAAACATCTTCTAACATCTGACCTCTGCCATCATAGTGGTCACTACCCCAAAGGTGAGCATGACCATTAAAATCCCCCATGAGAATAAAGGGAGGGGGCAGTTGATCTACTAAGTTAAAAATATCATTGCTACAGACCCGCAGTGATGGTTATGGTTATGGTCTTTTTTAAGGTAACCCGAGCAGCGACAGCCTGAAGACAGGTGTCGATGCTAACGGGGCTACATAAAATTTGGCTACTAATGAGAAGAGCCGCTCCACCCGAGCGCCTCTCCGAATCAGAGCCTTTATGTATAACATTAAAACCATTAAAAGACACAGGGTCAGAAGTCTTCAGGTAAGTCTCCTGAAGAGATATTACTGAGGGGTTATAGAACTTGACTAAAAGACGTAATTCCTCAAAGTTAGCTCGAAAACCACGACAATTCCACTGAAGCAAAGAGTCCATGATTAAGTCTTATCTGGGGGTAAGGAGTTTTTCCCCCCTTTTTCCTTTACCTTGGAAGGAGTTGAAGAAACAGAGGGGGGCCGGCTCCCGGGCCTCCTCTGGTTCTTCGGAGAGGAAGGGGGTGGAGCTGCCGCAGCATCAGCAACAACAACTTCCACTCCCTCCATCCGCTCCTCCAGTGCAGCATATTTGTTTTGAAGGGGGACATCTGTGTTCCCCTTCTGGGCCCGTGCACACAGCGGTCCCATAGATTTCTTAGACTTCTGGTCCTGGGCAGCGTTCCTGCCGCTAGAGTTAGCGGCCTTAGAAGGCTGACCAGAGCCAGAAGCCTTTGGAGTTGACTGACTAACAGGTTTAGGTGGGGGCTGAGGCTTAGGGGCAACAGAAGGCGGCAGGCGGCACAACCGGACCAGCAGTGTCCGCCTTCTGCGTTCCCTGGCTCCTTGTCACCACCGGAGGAGGGTGACTCTCCAGGGGCGAGATGAGCCGAGGCTCCGCCCCCAACCAAGAAGTTGGGGTCTGACATGAAAAGTCTTTGGTGGGGCGCTTGCCTGCCACCGCTGCACTAAAAGTATACACTGAGGTGTTAGGGGTTGGGGCAGCCGCAGCTGCACCAGGGCCTTCAACCAGTTTTTTGGCATCCAGAAAGGACCAGCAAGTCACCAGACCTGAGGCGCTGGGCGTCAGGCCTGCCAACACGGCTCCTGAGGGTCTCCCCCACCAGAAAAGGATGCAGCTTGGTAAAGGACAGAAAGGACAGCCCCTTCTCCACACGCACCTGCTGAATCTTGCACTCGGATATCCAACGAGGGCATTTCTTATCCGAAGCCATATGAGCCCCCTGGCAATTCACACACAGGGGGGTGGCTGTGCAGGACTCAGCAGAGTGTCCGGGCCTAGTGCAACGGGCGCATGAAGCCTCTGCCTGACGGCATGTCTTCTGCCCATGGCCATACTTTTGGCACTTAAAGCACCGGAGGGGAAGAGGGACGTACTTTTTCACTCTCAGGGAGTAGTAACCTCCCCAGATGGTAGTAGGAGGGGTGGGGGTGCCAAACGTCAGGATGATGGTAGGGAGATGGATCTCCCCACCACCTCGCTTGGAAGCGAAGCGCCTGACGCAAGTCACCCCCTGAGACTTAAGGTTCCTTACAAGTTCATCTTCTGACAGTTCTGCCAAAGCTTGATCTTTGATTACGCCTCTAGACGAATTCATAGTTTTGTGGGGTGTGACTTCCACAGGAGTGTCTCCGATGGAAGAGAGCCCCAGTAGCCCGCTGGAGTGTGCCCGAGTACGGCACTCCACCAGCAAGTCACCAGACCTGAGGCGCTGGGCGTCAGGCCTGCCAACACGGCTCCTGAGGGTCTCCCCCACCAGAAAAGGATGCAGCTTGGTAACTGGTTTCTCCTTCACCTTGCTATGGACAATGAGGAAGCGAGGCCATACAGCCGACGCCTGAGGCGTCGCTTCCTCACAGTCTGAATCACTGTCATGTGCAATGTCGGTGTCTATGCGCCGTTTCTGTGCTAGTTTTGGTTTTTTGGTTTTATCCATATTATATTAGTAGAGATATTCATCCCCCGGGGGTCCCCGCCCACCACCGAGCCCAACAAGGGAAAGTGCAACTGTCGGCGGGTCTCCAGCCGACGCACAATGGAGACTGCCCGAAAGATATACTCAAGGGGGTAAGCCCGATTGAACCGTTTGAGCCACCGCCTTCTATCACACCGTTGAATGCAGGGGAATACTGGCGTAAAGCACCTAATCAGCAGCAGAAGCTATAGCATGGTGCTCCGTATAGCAACCCGCATGTCAACAGTGGGATAGGGCTCAACGTGACAAGAGCCGATTGACTAGGCCGGTACGACTAGCCTCCCGTTTAGGTAGAAGTCAAGGCCGAAGTGGAGTGTTGGCACCAGTGAGCCGCAGCCCAAAGGGAACCTCAGCCACCAGGATCCTCTTCTCCCCCGACACGGGTCTCCAAGCACGGCAAACACTTGGGATCCAAAGGACCAAAAAGTCACGAGTATTTTTAAGGACCAATCCAACATGGTACGACCTAGGTTAGCACAGCTCCTTAAAAACCGGACCAGTGAAAAGGCTGAACAACATATCTGCTGACATCAAGTCCTAATCCTGGACAAAGATGGCACCCGTCCGCTAGCCCACTCAGTCAGGGACTGAGCGGACTACCCACCTACGCCACGTGGAGGCCGGTGCCGGGTAGGCAGAGCCTTTATGTATAACATTAAAACCATTACAAGACACAGGGTCAGAAGTCTTCAGGTAAGTCTCCTGAAGAAATATTACTGAGGGGTTATAGAACTTGACTAAAAGACGTAATTCCTCAAAGTTAGCTCGAAAACCACGACAATTCCACTGAAGCAAAGAGTCCATGATTAAGTCTTATCTGGGGGTAAGGAGTTTTTCCCCCCTTTTTCCTTTACCTTGGAAGGAGTTTCCTCGCGCTGGGACCATACGGCGTTGAGGCGCGTCCCCTGGGTGGTGGATAGGGGGTCCCTCGTGAGAGGGGTGCACCGAATGAAATAAGGTGCCGTGAACCAACATGGTCTAAGGGAAGGTGACCCCGACAGAAAACCCCTGGTCCTCCTAGTAAGGGGGTTGGGCGTGGGGGTAGCTTCCCCACCCTGCAAAAAAGGAAATAGCTACAAAAACGCAGACGAAAAGACTAACAGTAATTCCTTTCCTGGAGGAGGAAGGTTCTTCTACTAGAAGACTTATGACGTCCTGTGGTGAAAGCCGGAAGTCTTCGGAAGCCACAGGACCGAGCCGCCTCTCTATCCAGGGATACAACCATGGGCACATGGAACGTCAAGACCATGTACCAGAGCGGCAAGGCCGCCCAGATAGCAGCGGAAATGCAAAAGTACAACCTTTCCCTGCTAGGCATCAGTGAAGCCAGATGGACGCAGTCTGGCCAGAAAAGGCTGTTAAGTGGGGAGATGATTCTGTATTCAGGTCATGAAGAGGAGAATGCCCCCCATACAGAAGGAGTAGCACTCATGCTGTCACCAGTGGCACAGAGAGCGCTGATGGGCTGGGAACCTCTTGGGCCAAGAATTATAACAGCAGCCTTTAGAACCAAGAAAAAGCTCAAGCTGAACGTCATCCAGTGTTATGCGCCCACCAATGACAGTGACGAGGAAGAGAAACAAGAGTTCTACGACCGACTCCAGAGTGCCGTGGACAAATGTGCTGAGCGAGACATCACCATCGTCATGGGCGATTTTAATGCCAAAATAGGGGAGGACAACACCGGATACGAAGAGGTGATGGGGAGAAAGGGACTAGGCTCGGAGATGAGTGAGAACGGGGAGAGGTTTGTAGACTTTTGTGCTCTAAACCGACTTGTCATTGGAGGCAGCATCTTCCCACACAGAAGAATACACAAAGCAACTTGGGTCTCACCTGACCATACAACAGAGAACCAAATAGACCATATCTGCATTAGCAAGAAATTTAGAAGATCCCTTCAAGATGTTCGAGTGAGGAGGGGAGCAGATGTCGCCTCAGACCACCATCTGCTTACCTTAAGAATGAAGCTCAAGCTAAAGAAAAGCCGCACAGAGACAACAAGAAGACAGCGCTATAATGTAGGCCTCCTGAGAGAAACTGGAGTTAGAGAAGAGTTCAAACTGGTGCTGTCCAACCGGTTTCAAGCGCTACAGGAGCTAGTAAATGAAGAGGAGGCGGTCACCACAGAGCAGCAGTGGAAGGCAGTTAGAGAGGCGCTGAACTCAACCTGCAAAGACACTGTAGGGTTCAGGAAACACCACCACAAGGACTGGCTGTCGGCACAGACCTTGAAGAAGATAGAAGTGAGGAAGCAGAAGAAAGCAGCGGTCAACAACAGTCGCACGAGAGCAGCCAAAGTAAGGGCACAGGGGGAATACTCGGAAGCCAACCGCGAGGTGAAGAGGAGTGTCAGGGCAGACAAGAGGGCCTACACAGACAGCCTGGCAGCAGAGGCAGAAAAGGCAGCAGGCAGCGGCAACATGAAACAGCTCTACGACATTACCAGAAGATTGTCGGGTAAGTATGGCCATACAGAAAGACCAGTAAAAGACAAAGAAGGCAAGCCTATTGCAGACAAAGCAGACCAACTCGACAGATGGGCCGAGTATTTTGAAGAGTTACTGAACAGACCTAGCCCACCCGACCCTCCCGACATCCAGCCGGCAGAGACCGACCTACCCATCAGCTGTGACAGACCCAGCCGGGAAGAGATCAGAAAAGCAGTGGCATTTTTGAAGAATGGCAAAGCAGCAGGGCCAGATGGCATCCCAGCGGAGTCTCTGAAAGCAGACCTAGAGACAACAGTTGAGATCCTGTACCCACTGTTTGGAAAGATCTGGGAAGAGGAGGTGATGCCAGCTGACTGGAAGGAGGGGTACCTAATCAAGCTTCCCAAGAAAGGCGACCTCAGCAAGTGTTCCAACTACAGAGGAATCACCTTGCTGTCAGTACCAGGAAAGGTCTTCAACAGGATCATCCTAGAGAGAATGAAGAGCTCCGTTGACCCCCAGCTGAGAGACCAGCAAGCAGGATTCAGGAAGAACCGATCATGTACAGACCAGATCGCCACTCTCCACATCATCGTGGAACAGTCTCTGGAGTGGAGCTCCTCGCTGTATGACAACTTTGTGGATTATGAGAAAGCATTTGACAGCGTGGACCGAGAGACTCTGTGGAAACTCCTACGACACTACGGTGTACCCACAAAGCTCGTCCGCCTGATCAAGAGCAGCTATGATGGCATGACATGTCGCGTGATCCACGAAGGGCAGTTCACCAGAGAGCTCCAGGTCAGAACTGGTGTCAGGCAGGGGTGTCTGCTGTCTCCGTTCCTCTTCCTACTGCCCATAGACTGGGTCATGAAGATGACCACAGAGCACAGACGAAGGGGAATACAGTGGACACTGTGGACACAGCTTGACGACCTCGATTTTGCAGACGACTTGGCATTACTGTCCCACACTCATCAACAAATGCAGGACAATACCACGAGGCTTGCTGACATCTCGTCCCAAGTGGGCCTCACCATTCACAAACAGAAAACAAAGACAATGAGGCTGAACGCAACCAGGGAAGAACCAGTCTTGCTTGCTGGCACCCTGTTGGAGGAGGTGGAGTCCTTCACCTATCTCGGGAGCATCATAGACAAAAAAGGCGGCACTGATGCAGATGTCAGAGCACGAATCGGTAAAGCCAGAGCAGCCTTTCTCCAGTTGAAAAAAGTGTGGAGTTCCAGAGAGCTGTCACAACACACCAAAGTCCGGATTTTCAACTCCAATGTAAAAGCAGTTCTCCTATATGGAGCAGAGACATGGAGATTGACAAAAACCACAGTCAACAGAGTACAGACCTGAACAGTTGCCTTAGAAGAATTTTGAAAATCCACTGGCCAGAGAAGATCAGCAACGTCAGACTCTGGGAGAGAACAGAGCAGATAACAGCAGAGAATGAAATTGGGCGAAGAAGATGGGGATGGATCGGTCACAGTCTGAGAAAGCCAGCTTCCAGTATCACTAGGCAGGCATTGTCATGGAACCCCCAGGGAAAGAGGAAAAGAGGTAGGCCGAGAAACTCCTGGCGTCGAGACCTCCAAGCAGACATCAAGAGACTGGGAACCACCTGGAGTAGAATCGAAGGAGAAGCACAGGACAGGAGTTGCTGGAGGTCTCTCGTCGACGGCCTATACCCGGGTAGGGGTGACAGGCGTAAGTAAGTAAGTTGGAAGGAGTTGAAGAAACAGAGGGGGGCCGGCTCCCGGGCCTCCTCTGGTTCTTCGGAGAGGAAGGAGGTGGAGCTGCCGCAGCATCAGCAACAACAACTTCCACTCCCTCCATCCGCTCCTCCAGTGCAGCATATTTGTTTTGAAGGGGGACATCTGTGTTCCCCTTCTGGGCCCGTGCGCACAGCGGTCCCATAGATTTCTTAGACTTCTGGTCCTGGGCAGCGTTCCTGCCGCTAGAGTTAGCGGCCTTAGAAGGCTGACCAGATCCAGAAGCCTTTGGAGTTGACTAACAGGTTTGGGTGGGGGCTGAGGCTTAGGGGCAACAGAAGGCGGCACAACCGGACCGGCAGTGTCCGCCTTCTGCGTTCCCTGGCTCCTTGTCACCACCGGAGGAGGGTGACTCTCCAGGGGCGAGATGAGCCGAGGCTCCGCCCCCAACCAAGAAGTTGGGGTCTGACATGAAAAGTCTTTGGTGGGGCGCTTGCCTGCCACCGCTGCACTAAAAGTATACACTGAGGTGTTAGAGGTTGGGGCAGCCGCAGCTGCACCAGGGCCTTCAACCAGTTTTTTGGCATCCAGAAAGGACAGCCCCTTCTCCACACGCACCTGCTGAATCTTGCACTCGGATATCCAACGAGGGCATTTCTTATCCGAAGCCATATGCGCCCCCTGGCAATTCACACACAGGGGGGTGGCTGTGCAGGACTCAGCAGAGTGTCCGGGCCTAGTGCAACGGGCGCATGAAGCCTCTGCCTGACGGCATGTCTTCTGCCCATGGCCATACTTTTGGCACTTAAAGCACCGGAGGGGAAGAGGGACGTACTTTTTCACTCTCAGGGAGTAGTAACCTCCCCAGATGGTAGTAGGAGGGGTGGGGGTGCCAAACGTCAGGATGATGGTAGGGAGACGGATCTCCCCACCACCTCGCTTGGAAGCGAAGCGCCTGAGACTTAAGGTTCTTTACAAGTTCATCTTCTGACAGTTCTGCCAAAGCTTGATCTTTGATTACGCCTCTTGACGAATTCATAGTTTTGTGGGGTGTGACTTCCACAGGAGTGTCTCCGATGGAAGAGAGCCCCAGTAGCCCGCTGGAGTGTGCCCGAGTACAGCACTCCACCAGCAAGTCACCAGACCTGAGGCGCTGGGCGTCAGGCCTGCCAACACGGCTCCTGAGGGTCTCCCCCACCAGAATAGCATCAGGGCCTATCCACACACCGGTGGGCCTGCATGCCGCGTGTCTGTGGGCCAGACCTCCTCCAAGTCCTCTGTAGTTCAGCCTGAGTCCGTGAGGTGCTCAGTTACCATGTGTTGACGCGAGAAGGCACTACATGAGGCTTGCTGTTGGAGAGGCTATGTACTGGCAGAGAGAGACTGACGCATTCTGCCCTCATTTTCGCAATACTGCTAGCCAGCGGTGGAAGCTTAGAGCGAGAAGTGACAAGCACTACCACTGCGCTACCACACTAGACGCATAACAACAACCATTTTGACACATTCCACATCATCGTGGAACAGTCTCTGGAGTGGAGCTCCCCGCTGTACGTCAACTTTGTGGATTGCGAGAAAGCATTTGACAGCATGGACCGAGAGACTTTGTGGAAACTCCTACGACACTACAGTGTACCCACAAAGCTTGTCTGCCTGATCAAGAGCAGCTACGATGGCATGACATGTCGTGTGATCCACGAAGGGCAGTTCACCAGGGAGCTCCAGGTCAGAACCGGAGTCAGGCAGGGGTATTTGCTGTCTTCGTTCTTCTTCCTATTGGCCATAGACTGGGTCATGAAGAGGACCACTGAGCAGAGAAGAAGCGGAATACAGTGAACACTGGGGACACAGCTTGACGACCTCGATTTTGCAGACGACTTGGCTTTACTGTCCCACACTCATCAACAAATGCAGGACAATACCACGAGGCTTGCTGACATCTCATCCCAAGTGGGCCTCACCATCCACAAACAGAAAACAAAGACAATGAGGCTGAACGCAACCAGGGAATAACCAGTCTTGCTTGCTGGCACCCTGTTGGAGGAGGTGGAGTCCTTCACCTATCTTGGAGCACCATCGACAAAAAAGACGGCACTGATGCAGATGTCAGAGCACGAATCGGCAAGAGCAGCCTTTCTCCAGTTGAAAAAAGTGTGGAGTTCCAGAGAGCTGTCACAACACACCAAAGTCCAGATTTTCAACTCAAACGTAAAAGCAGTTCTCCTAATAAAGCAGAGACTTGGAAGTTGACAAAAACCACAGTCAACAGAGTACAGATCTTCATTAATAGTTGCCTTAGAAGAATCTTGAAAATCCACTGGCCAGAGAAGATCAGCAACGTCAGACTCTGGGAGAGAACAGAGCAGATAACAGCAGAGAATGAAATTGGGCGAAGAAGATGGGTATGGATTGGTCAGTCTGAGAAAGCCAGTTTCCAGTATCACTAGGCAGGCATTGTCATGGAACCCCCAGGGAAAGAGGAGAAGAGGCAGAACGAGAAACACCTGGCGCTGAGGCCTCCAAGCAGTCCAAGCAGACATCAAAAGACTGGGAACCACCTGGAGTAAAATCGAAGGAGAAGTACAGGACAGGAGTCGCTGGAGGTCTCTTGTCGATGGCCTATACCCTGGGAGGGGTGACAGGCATAAGTAAGTAAGTAAAGGCTAAAGGCCACTGCCAAAGCTTGTGGATCTTCTCTGGCTTCCAAACGCCCAAGAGTTCGTTCTCGTTGGGGAAGTCTTGGCATGGTTGATGTGGCAACGAAAGGGACAGAAAGCGTGACACGGCTGATTTTTTTTATTGCCTTGCATTGCTGAACACAGTCCATGACCCAACATCACTCTGCAGTGTATGCACATGCTTGGAAAGCATACGCCGTGCGTCCTAACCAATATGAGTGCATCCTGCACAGGGAGGGTAACACGGTTACTACAGTAGGGCGACTGCATGCTTACATGTTGCTCGTACACCGGCTATCAAAAATAGTGTAACTTGTATTTTTGTGGATTTATCAAACAAATACAACATACACTCGAATTTTGCGTTTCTTTTGTTGATCAGTATAATTATATTCAATCTTGTGAATGTAATTGAATTTGTGCCAAAACTTGGCTCAGTTTGTAAAAATGGGCTTATTTTCTAATAAATAATACATAGTTCTTGTATAGCGCTGTTCTCCAGGAAAACACTGGACTCAATGCGCATGCACAACAGCACACCCTCTCTCTCAGACACACGCACGATTATACACTACTTTAAACCACCCATCTCTTCCCAACACCTTACATTCACTTCCTCTAGGATCAGAATAAAAGGCAGTCAACAGTTAGCTAAAGATGAGCTAAGTGTTAAATGCCTGACAGAAAAGAGAAACTTGTCTTTAAGTGAGCTTTGAACTGTGACAATGTGGGCAGATTCCGCATTTCAGTTGGCAGGGGGTTCCACACACTTGGGGCTAAAAAGGTGAAAGAACGCTCCCCAACAGTTTTCATGTTAAGCTTCGGGATTTTTAAAAATTTCACACTAGAGGACCGGAGGGTGCGTGATGGCTGATAAACAGACAGCTTGGCAGAAAGGTACGGCGGGAGAGATCCGTCAAAATGCCGAAATAGTTAACAACAGATAAAAGTCATCTAGTGTAGTCATTTAGGAGAATGCCCCCCATACAGAAGGTGTAGCATTCATGCTGTCACCAGTGGCACAGAGAGCGCTGATGGGCTGGGAACCTCTTGGGCCAAGAATTATCACAGCAGCCTTTAGAACCAAGAAAAAGCTCAAGCTGAACGTCATCCAGTGTTATGCGCCCACTAATGACAGTGACGAGGAAGAGAAACAAGAGTTCTACGACCGACTCCAGAGAGCCATGGACAAATGTGCGGAGCGAGACATCACCATCGTCATGGGCGATTTTAATGCCAAAATAGGGGAGGACAACACCGGATACGAAGAGGTGATGGGGAGACAGGGACTAGGCTTGGAGATGAGTGAGAATGGGGAGAGGTTTGTAGACTTTTGTGCTCTAAACCAACTTGTCATTGGAGGCAGCATCTTCCCACAAGCAACTTGGGTCTCACCTGACCATACAACAGAGAACCAAATAGACCATCTGCATTAGCAAGAAATTTAGAAGATCCCTTCAAGATGTTCGAGTGAGGAGGGGAGCAGATGTCGCCTCAGACCACCATCTGCTTACCTTAAGAATGAAGCTCAAGCTAAAGAAAAGCCGCTACAGGAGCTAGTAAATGAAGAGGAGGCGGTCACCACAGAGCAGCAGTGGAAGGCAGTTAGAGAGGCGCTGAACTCAACCTGCAAAGACACTGTAGGGTTCAGGAAACACCATCACAAGGATTGGCTGTCGGCACAGACCTTGAAGAAAATAGAAGTGAGGAAGCAGAAGAAAGCAGTTGTCAACAACAGTCGCACGAGAGCAGCCAAAGTAAGGGCACAGGGGGAATACTGGGAAGCCAACCGCGAGGTGAAGAGGAGTATCAGGGCAGACAAGAGGGCCTACACAGACAGCCTGGCAGCAGAGGCAGAAAAGGCAGCAGGCAGCGGCAACATGAAACAGCTCTACGACATTACCAGAAGATTGTCAGGCAAGTATGGCCATACAGAAAGACCAGTAAAAAACAAAGAAGGCAAGCCTATTGCAGACAGAGCAGACCAACTCGACAGATGGGCCGAGTATTTTGAAGAGTTACTGAACAGACCTAGCCCACCCGACCCCCCAGACATCCAGCCGGCAGAGACCGACCTACCCATCAGCTGTGACAGACCCAGCCGGGAAGAGATCAGAAGATCAGAGGCATTTTTGAAGAATGGCAAAGCAGCAGGCCCAGATGGCATCCCAGCGGAGTCTCTGAAAGCAGACATAGAGACAACAGTGGAGATGCTGTACCCACTGTTTGGAAAGATCTGGGAAGAGGAGGTGATGCCGGCTGACTGGAAGGAGGGGTACCTAATCAAGCTTCCCAAGAAAGGCGACCTCAGCAAGTGTTCCAACTACAGAGGAATCACCTTGCTGTCAATACCAGGAAAGGTCTTCAACAGGATCATCCTGGAGAGAATGAAGAGCTCCGTTGACCCCCAGCTGAGAGACCAGCAAGCAGGATTCAGGAAGAACCGATCCTGTACAGACCAGATCGCCACTCTCCGCATCATCGTGGAACAGTCTCTGGAGTGGAGCTCCCCGCTGTACGTCAACTTTGTGGATTATGAGAAAGCATTTGACAGTGTGGACCGAGAGACTCTGTGGAAACTCTTATGACACTACGGTGTACCCACAAAGCTCGTCCGCCTGATCAAGAGCAGCTACGATGGCATGACATGTCGCGTGATCCATGAAGGGCAGTTCACCAGGGAGCTCCAGATCAGAACTGGTGTCAGGCAGGGGTGTCTGCTGTCTCTGTTCCTCTTCCGACTGGCCATAGACTGGGTCATGAAGATGACCACAGAGCACAGACGAAGTGGAATACAGTGGACACTGTGGACACAGCTTGACGACCTCGATTTTGCAGACGACTTGGCATTACTGTCCCACACTCATCAACAAATGCAGGACAAGACCACGAGGCTTGCTGACATCTCATCCCAAGTGGGCCTCACCATTCACAAACAGAAAACAAAGACAATGAGGCTGAACGCAACCAGGGAAGAACCAGTCTTGCTTGCTGGCACCCCGTTGGAGGAGGTGGAGTCCTTCACCTATCTCGGGAGCATCATAGACAAAAAAGGCGGCACTGATGCAGATGTCAGAGCACGAATCGGTAAAGCCAGAGCAGCCTTTCTCCAGTTGAAAAAAGTGTGGAGTTCCAGAGAGCTGTCACAACACACCAAAGTCCGGATTTTCAACGCCAATGTAAAAGCAGTTCTCCTATATGGAGCAGAGACTTGGAGATTGACAAAAACCACAGTCAACAGAGTACAGACCTTCATGAACAGTTGCCTTAGAAGAATTTTGAAAATCCACTGGCCAGAAAAGATCAGCAACGTCAGACTCTGGGAGAGAACAGAGCAGATAACAGCAGAGAATGAAATTGGGCGAAGAAGATGGGGATGGATCGGTCACAGTCTGAGAAAGCCAGCTTCCAGTATCACTAGGCAGGCATTGTCATGGAACCCCCAGGGAAAGAGGAAAAGAGGTAGGCCGAGAAACTCCTGGCGTCGAGACCTCCAAGCAGACATCAAGAGACTGGGAACCACCTGGAGTAGAATCGAAGGAAAAGCACAGGACAGGAGTTGCTGGAGGTCTCTCGTCGACGGCCTATACCCGGGTAGGGGTGACAGGCGTAAGTAAGTGTAGTCATTTTTAGCTTACAGAAGCTGTATTTCATTGCGCGAAATAAACAAGATGGGATGAACCATAACCCACAAAGTCCCTTTATGAGAGCTGTCCTCGCTGTCAATGGTCTTAAAAAGCCATCTGTCTCGAGCAGACGGCTTTTTGTCGCAAAATGGATGACCGATATCTCCTCAAGGTCTGAACGCAAAATTCACACATCCCATTTTAATCACAGTACACGTTGTATGGAATTCAAACGAAGCTTAACTTACCAGCCGCTCAACTCATCACTTAAAGTGCTGCGATGAGAAATTACTTGGCTATCCGACCAGACAAGACAGTAGTCCTTCGTCTTCGAGCATCTTCAATCGGGAAATCGAGATGGCGCTGCAGAAACAGGAAACAGGGAGCACTCTCTCGCACAACACAAATAGTAAAACTGCAAAATAGTAACTACATTTTGTGTTTATATTGGAAATATATACTTGTCATGGCAAGCTTTAAGTTAATCAAGAGTCAGGATTATCATATTGAGCAATTAAAAAGCAAACTTATAACGTCATAAACAACGATGGTGTAAACGAACTATTAGTCCGTCAGATAGGATATGAACACCTCCCCCCCCCCCTCCGCGGGTGATCAGAGACCCCCATTTTTGCGGAAGCCTATCACCTATGAAGATGAACCGTAGGTGTTTGCCAAAAATAAATACCGTATTGAATATAGGAGGGCATGTACTATGGTCATATTTTCCCTCTTTGGGCCTTATATTTTGCTTTTGGGGGTAGGGTTCGTTTTAACGATGCAGTTCCCGTAAAAAAGCACGCAGAACTAAATGACTGGTATCTTTGGAAACAGAATATATTTACCTACCATTTACAATAATTCAATGTCTGAGAAGCAAAATGGTGACGTCATCGTGTTGCCATACTTTTTACCTTTCATTATCCACGAAATAGCATTCTTTCCAAAAGAATAGGTGTCCAATCTTTGACATACTGTGATGAAAACATATATACCAATGTTATAATATATCATCAGTGGAAACCTAAACGATTCAATGTTTTCCACTGCTGACCTTGAAATGTGTTATTTAAAGTCAAGGTCACCTAAAGTTGTACTTTATGAAAAACAACAACATATTTTTGAAAATGTGATTAAAAAAAATCTTACTGAAAGTGATAACATGTAAGGAATTGCTATGAATATTAATAAATGATTAGATGTGACCATGACAAAGGTCAAGGTCGCAGTTTTTCAAAGAGTTCGTAAGAATATTCAGTTTACAATAGGGGCCAAACATTTGCCCTGATTTTAGGAATATTTGCTCACAAGACCTATAGGATCTCTTACTACTGAATCATATTTTTTTAGTTGAGATTATCATGAACATTATAATATAGATACCCTTTATAATTAAGGTCAGGGTCACAATATGTACAACTGTGCACTTCACTCAACCGATCCATCCCCATCTTCTTCGCCCAATTTCATTCTCTGCTGTTATCTGCTCTGTTCTCTCCCAGAGTCTGACGTTGCTGATCTTCTCTGGCCAGTGGATTTTCAAAATTCTTCTAAGGCAACTGTTTATGAAGATCTGTACTCTGTTGACTGTGGTTTTTGTCAATCTCCAAGTCTCTGCTCCATATAGGAGAACTGCTTTTACGTTGGAGTTGAAAATCCGGACTTTGGTGTTTTGTGACAGCTCTCTGGAACTCAACACTTTTTTCAACTGGAGAAAGGCTGCTCTGGCTTTACCGATTCGTGCTCTGACATCTGCATCAGTGCCGCCTTTTTTGTCTATGATGCTCCCGAGATAGGTGAAGGACTCCACCTCCTCCAACAGGGTGCCAGCAAGCAAGACTGGTTCTTCCCTGGTTGCGTTCAGCCTCATTGTCTTTGTTTTCTGTTTGTGGATGGTGAGGCCCACTTGGGACGAGATATCAGCAAGCCTCGTGGTCTTGTCCTGCATTTGTTGATGAGTGTGGGACAGTAATGCCAAGTCATCTGCAAAATCGAGGTCGTCCAGCTGTGTCCACAGTGTTCACTGTATTCCGCTTCTTCTCTGCTCTTTAGTCCTCTTCATGACCCAGTCTATGGCCAGTAGGAAGAGGAACGGAGACAGCAGACACCCCTGCCTGACACCGGTTCTGACCTGGAGCTCCCTGGTGAACTGCCCTTCGTGGATCACGCGACATGTCATGCCATCGTAGCTGCTCTTGATCAGGCGGACGAGCTTTGTGGGTACACCGTAGTGTCATAAGAGTTTCCACAGAGTGGGTACACCGTAGTGTCGTAGGAGTTTCCACAGAGTCTCTCGGTCCACGCTGTCAAATGCTTTCTCGTAATCCATAAAGTTGACGTACAGCGGGGAGCTCCACTCCAGAGACTGTTCCACGATGATGCGGAGAGTGGCGATCTGGTCTGTACATGATCGATTTTTCCTGAATCCTGCTTGCTGTTCTCTCAGCTGGGGGTAAATGGAGCTCTTCATTCTCTCCAGGATGATCCTGTTGAAGACATTTCCTGGTACTGACAGCAAGGTGATTCCTCTATAGTTGGAACTGATGGAAATGATTTACCATTACATATATCCAGTCCTAATACCAAATGTGACATGTTTGCTGATGACTCAACTCTTCATGTGAGTGGGAAAACTGTACCTGAAATATCAAACACTCTTCAAAATAGTCTTCAAGAGGTCTCCCAGTGGTGTAGAAACAATGAAATGCTTGTTAACCCACCCAAAACAAAAAGCATGCTTCTCACAACAAGACAAAATCATCAGCTGCACCCTCCTCTACTTAATCTATCATTTGATTCTGTTTTAATCGAGCAAGTCAAGGAGCTTAGACTGCTCAAGGTGATTGTTGATGAAAATTTAGGCTGGCAACCCCACTTAATACAGCTGGGGAAAACTCTAGCCCAAAAAATATTCCTATTGTCAAAACTTAAGTCTGTTATTTACCTCAAAACACGCAAATTGTTTTTTAATTCTATATAAAGCCACACATTGACTACGCCTCAACTGTTTGGGATAGCTGCAGCAAGGCTAAACTTAAGAGGATTATCTCGCTGTACATTTCCTAAAGTTTCCTAAAGCCTGCGCGGTGGAGCTTTTTGGTGGAGTGCAGTGTGCGCAGTACTGGCCCCACCCTTTAAACCCTTGGTTCATCTGCCATGGCCTTGCAAGCTGGGACGATGGCATCGAGGTCCTCGGGTCGTAGGTTTTATATCAGACTGTCCTTGTCCTAGTCTCTGGCTCAAAAGCCTTCCCCGGAGACACGGGGGCTTTGATGTCAGGGGTTTCCTCCCTTAGCCTTTCCGCAGCCAAGCGGCCAGGCCTGCAAGGCAGCAGGCGACTCGTGGAGGGCGGGGTCGTCTATGTCCCGTGCAGATGTGAACATCAAATGCACAGTTAAACTGATTAATCCTTTCCCCTGTTTAACTTCTGATGAGAGGCTTGAGGCAATCGGCTCCTCCCACTAAAGAAACGCCTGTTGAGCAACAAATGCGTGCTGATGCACAAGACCCTGAACGGGAAAACCCCCTTCTACTTGTCTAAGCTATTTAGTTAAGGCACAAAGGTTTACAGCACCTCCAGGAACAGTCTCGACATTGAGAGACCCCGTATTGGTCTATTTAAATCTAGCCTTTCGTACTCAGGTGCATATCTGTGGAACTCACTTCCTTCACATTTGCAGCTAACTAAATGCCTGCCTTTGTTTAGGAAGAGAGTTTTCGAGTACATGTCAAAGGCCAAACATTTCTGATACAGTCTTTTTTTATAGTTTATTTACCTTAGTTTGTTTAAGTGACTCTTTGCACATCTAAGTGCACTGTGACACCCTCGGCAATAACATCAGCATTCTGTGTGTGTGTGTGTATGTGTGTGTGTGTGTGTGTGTGTGTGTGTGTGTGTGTACGTGTGTGTATGCATGCACGTGAGTGCGTACGTGCTAGCGTGGGTGTGGGTGGGGGTGTGTGCATGTATGTGTGTGTACTGACGTTAAACTGATTTTGCTTTGTTTACAAACGAAGCTTATTTTATCAATGTATGAATATGTCATTTGCCTGTATTGAATTGTTGTTTTGTGTTCAATCTGTAGTTTAGCAAAGACAGATATGAAAAGAGGCCTGTGCGCCTATTGTCTCCATCTGTGAAAAATAATGTTTCATTCATTCATTCATTCATTCATTCATTCATTCATTTATTCATTCATTTATTCATTTTCATTCATTCATTCTCTCTCTCTCTCTCTCTCTCTCTCTCTCTCTCTCTCTCTCTCTCTCTCTCTCTCTCTCTCTCTCTCTCTCTCTCTCTGATCTAATAATTATAGGTAGTAGAAAAGAAAAGGATCTCATTTAATGTTTATGTATGGTCCATTCTGATAAGTATGGAACTTCTGCAGAGCCTGTAACCCTGGCAAATAATATGCAAGTCAACAAATCAGTTGCTTAAACCAGCTATAAGACGGTAGTCATGTAGTTTCTCTCTCTTCCCCCTCCCCCCTCCCCCAACCCTCCCCTCTCCCCCCCTCCCCCCCCAACACCCCCTCCCCCCAACCCTCCCTCCTCCCAACCCTCCCTCCCCCCAACCCCTCCCTCCCCCCTCCACCGCCAACCCCCCCTACCCCCCTACCCCCCCCCCCCCCCCCCCGCCCCTCCTCACATCACCTCACGCCTCACTGACCCCTTCGCAAGACACACTTGAACTGGAAATAACATTGTAACATTAAGCTAACAGATTGTTCGCACTACCATCAAATCAGTGCATGGGCTGATAGCACAAAACAATGTTCAAGCATGTTATGAGTGTTCGTAAGGAATGTACATGTTAGTTTGAAACATGCGGATTGAGGTTTACTGGTCATGTGAGTAGTAAAACTGAGAGAAAAGACGTTTCTCAGGCCACAGGAAAGCAATCCAAAGTTAATTTGCTGTTGTTGTTGTTGAATATTGTTTATGACGCTATAACAAAGTCCCTTTATATGCGGTTTTGGACATGCACACCCCCCCCACCCCACTTTCCCCCACCCCGCCGCACCGGGTATATTTTGACAAGCAGTGAGAGTCCCGACCCCCCCCCCCCTCCATCCCCCTTGTTGTTTAATATTTCGGCGACTGGTTAAAGTTTTTGGCCATTGGAAGCAAGGGGTAGTGTCTGGAGGCTGTGTGTGTGTGTGTGTGTGTGTGTGTGTGTGTGTGTGTGTGTGTGTGTGTGTGTGTGTGTTTTCAAAAGCCCAAATAGCATACACAGGTGATTTAATGGGAAACTGTTAACAATCTCAGTTACAATCTACTATACCATACACACTGAATATCAAACGCGCCATAGTTTAATGTGCTCCTGACTTAGATCGTCGCAAAAGTTGTCTCATGCATGTGGCTGTTTCAGCTTACTGAACGTTCTGCTAGGCCGTTGGCCCACCACTTGCGATATTTAAAAAAGGGCTAAATGCCTTTTAGCACAGTAATATTTTTTCATTCTATTCCGATTGGGGCAGCACAACTGTAGGCATACATAATTGTAGTCTCAGTCTTACACTAATTAGAAACATACTGTAAGCTCTGTGTGTGTTTATTGCCCCCCCCCCCTCCCCACACACACACACACATTCTCACCCACCTGCCTCCACTTTTTAAATTTATTCCCAGCATAGACGTAGCACTCATACTCTTAGCATAAACTGACTAATTTCCACCACACTTCAAAGCCTGAAAAATTACAAAAACTTTAGCTGTAAAAATTAATATTCATGAAACATAATGAAAATCAATCCACTTTAAGCTCAAGGTACTATTATATGACATCACCAGATTTTACAAACTGTGTAAATAAGAAGTGCACATATATTACTGGAAGTATGTTAGCACATAACAAGTCTTTGTGTGTATGTAATTCCATTAATCATGGACGAAGTGCATCAGAACACCGCACCTAAAAATGGTGCCATATTCATAGGGTCCAAATATGGAATGTTGTGATGTCATCATGGATAAAAAGAAGAATATAATAAAGTGTATTATTTTCTGAATGCCCGATAAAGGACGAACACATAGATACAAAATAAAAATAATAAGTATTTTCTTGTAGTTATCATAGCTTACTGTCCATCTAGTACCCTTACCCCCCAAAATCATGACCCCTTTGGGGGGGTGGGTTCGGCCAAACTCTGTGGAATCTTTGATTCGGTGTTTATTTTTGGCAAACACCTAGGAACTTACGTGGTTTTAGATGGACTTTTAGAAAAACATAGTCTCCGATCCCCAGCGGGAGGGGGGGGGGGGGGTTCGGGGTGGAGGGGGATCTATCGAGGGCCAAAGGTCTATATGGATTGGAGTTTGGAGTCAAAGTTGGAGAAGTTTGCGGACACCTATTCGTAAGGACGCTTTATGTAATGTGCATGTTAGCACGTATTTCAACTTATCTTTCTTACTGAATGTACATTTACACATTAGGAACATCTCTTTTAGTTCAACCCACGGTGACACTTAAGCCCAGCGGGCACTTTCGGCGGTAGCCGACTCATGTTTTTAAGTTGTTTCCGGGTTGCTACTGTGCATGCTTTCGCAGTGATCATGGTCCAGATTGGGAGCAGACAAAATATTGTAACAGCTCATTCAGCCCTGACTCTCTATAACAAAATATTGATTGACCATGCTAGTTCAAGGGTGATCACTGATGCCAAATTACGATGGCACCCATAATCGCCAAGCTATTTTGGGCCAAACCATTGAACTTTGCGGACCCTATTCGTAAGGACGCTTTATGTCATTTGCATGTTAGCACGCATTTCAACTTTTCTTACTAAATGTACATTTACACATTAGGAACATCTCTTTCAGTTCAACCTACGTTGACACTTCAGCCCAGCGGACACTTTCGGCGGTAGCCGACTCATATGTTCATAAGTTGTTATCGGGTTGTTACTGTGCATGCTTTCCCAGTGATCACGGTACAGATTGAGAGCAGACAAAATATTGTATCAGCTCATTCAGCCCTGACTATCTATAACAAAATATGGATCGACCATGGGAGTTCAATGGTGATCACTGATGCCAAATTACGTTGGCACCCATAATCGCCAAGTTATTTTGGGCACCACCATTGAACTATCCTTTGCGATATGCAGGAGGGGGGGGATGAGGGGGGGGGGGTTGGTGGGGGTAGAGGGGGTGGGGGGAGGGGTCAGCCTTCTAACGATTGTTTGTTATGAAAATTATTGTAATTTATTATTGTTTGGGATTTCTAAAGTGTCCTATTCTGTTGACTTGTAGATTTGCATTCAAAAATCCTGCAGGAATTATCATCCCAAGTAAGACACGCAAGGGGCTAAGAGAGGTCGATCATTGCTCTAGCAAATATTTCAGTACTATATAGTTTTAGACGATTTCAGCATCCACTTAGTGAAACCTAAGCTTTTGAATCAATGTGAGAATGTATGATGTAGGATGATGGATTCATATAGTAATGACATGAGGAATTGCCGGAAGTGTACTAAAGGATGTACACTGATAGTGATACAGTCAAGTTGTTGTTTCTACATGGCCGCTTCTTGTAACTGAATGAAAACATGCATTTCTTGACTGGTATTGTAGCAACACATATGTTTCATTTACACATTTTACACTTGTTTCGGGGAGGTTTCACATATTATATTTTTATCTTTCCATAGTAAAATAATTATTAAAAAAAAAACCATGTTTAAGCTGAAACTGAGTGAAACGGATTAAATAAATTGTGTTATCAAGTGATGTACTATCACAAAATCATACTTTAAAATCAATTTTAACTGAAAATGAAAGTGACATAACAATTAACAGTAACACTTGGTTGAAAAGTTATATCAATATCATGTGCAAGCATAAAGTTTTACATTTTTGTTTGTATTAGCATGATACATCCATTATTCTTGTTGTAATTTACTTGCTGTGTGATCAGTTGCAGCTTGTGCTGTGTGTGTAATTTTCCCTTTGCTTGCCGGTGGCATTTTTTGTTGCAATAATTGATCCAGTAGGAATAATCGCGACAAAAACCGCTACCGACACGCAAAAGGTTAACATTTTATTGTAACAGGTCATTAATTATTAACTGATGAATTAATATCAGTCATGGGCATCTCTTGGCTTGACTTCGCGAACGAAGATTCTATAGGGCTTGCCCACGTCGTCTGCAGGCATTTTCGTGGCTGCGGAGGCCAATCCGGGACAGGCAGGTTCGACCGCAGTGGCTGCAGGGGAAGGTCTGGTCAGGGTTCTGAGTTACGACAGCTCTGTTTTTTCTTCTGAGCCGCTTGTCTTTAAGGTTAGCTCTGCGAGAGTCCTCAAAGGAGACGACTGCCTTGTGAATGGTGGAGCGCCAGGTGTCACGGTCCGCAGCAAGCGAAGACCATTGGCGGTGGTCGATTTGGCAGGCACTAAGTGACTTCTTGAGACCGTCTTTGTATCTCTTCTTTGGTGCCCCTCTGTCTCGGTGTCCAGTGGCGAGCTCGCTGAACAGAGTGATCTTGGGTAGGCGATGATCCTCCATCCTGGAGACGTGCCCCGCCCAGCTAAGCTGTGTCCGCAGCAGCTAAGCCTCGATGCTCACAGTTTCCGCCTGTTCAAGGACCTCGACGTTGGTGACATAGTCACTCCAGTGAATGCTGAGGATGGTACGCAGGCAGCGCTGGTGAAAGCGTTCGAGGAGTCGTAGTTGGCTGCGGTAGAGGGCCCAGGACTCGGAACCGTACAGCAGGGTGGTGAGGACGACAGCTCTGTACACGCTGATCTTGGTGCCTTTTTTCAGCTGTTGATTGTGCCACACCCGCTTGAATAGTCGCCCGAAAGCACTGTTCGCTTTTGCCAGCCTGTTGTCCAGCTCCTTGTCCAGCTTGGCGTCTGACGTGATGATGCAGCCAAGGTAGGTAAACTGGTGTACAGACTTCAGTTCGGACTCGCCGATGGTGATGTGGGGAGGGCGATGCTCTTCCTTGGGTGCCGGCTGATGAAGGACCTCTGTCTTTTTCAGACTGACCTCAAGTCCAAAGAGCTGGGCGGCATCTGCGAAGCAGGACGTGATGCGCTGCAGGGCTCTCTCTGTGTGTGCAACGAGGGCAGCGTCATCAGCAAAGAGCAGCTCATGAATCAGTTGGTCTAGGGTTTTCGTGTGGGCCTGCAGTCGTCTGAGGTTGAACAGGCTGCCATCGAGACGATACCTGATGTACACTGCGTCGTCATCGTCGAGGTCCACTGTGGCCTGCTTCAACATCATGCTGAAGAAGATGGTGAAGAGGGTCGGTGCCAGCACGCAGCCTTGCTTCACGCCGTTGCAAATGGGGAA
Organism: Semisulcospira habei; assembly: GCA_036245525.1. Taxonomy (NCBI): domain Eukaryota; kingdom Metazoa; phylum Mollusca; class Gastropoda; family Semisulcospiridae; genus Semisulcospira; species Semisulcospira habei. The sequence continues at coordinate 28,406,660 of BTPG01000005.1, forward strand.
TGGTTCTGAGAGGTCACTGTTTAGTCTGACCTGGCCTTGCTGGTCCTCGTGGAGCTGGACGATCATGTTGAGGAACTTTGGGGGACAGCCTAGTCGCTCCAGGATCTGCCACATACCTTGCCTGCTCACAGTGTCAAACGCTTTTGTTAGGTCGACAAACGTTACGTACAGCCCTTTGTTCTGCTCGCGGCACTTCTCCTGAAGCTGTCTCAGCACAAAGACCATGTCGGTGGTACTCCTGTTGGCTCTGAAGCCACACTGGCCCTCTGGGAGGTGGTCTTCAGCGATGGCAGGTACCAGCCGATTCAGGAGCAACCTTGCGAGAATTTTCCCGGCAATGGACAGCAGGGTAATTCCACAATAATTTGAGCAGGCAGACTTCTCTCCTTTGTTCTTGTACAGGGTGATGATGACTGCATCACGGAGATCCTTTGGTAGTGTTCCTTTTTCCCAGCAGCAGAGAAAGAGGTCGTGGAGCTTCTTGTGCAGTGCTGGGCCTCCATGTTTCCAGATCTCTGGCGGGATTCCGTCAATGCCTGCTGCTTTGCCACTCTTGAGCTGGTGGATGGCTGTGAGGGTCTCTTCGGCGGTGGGCGGTTCGTCCAATTCAACCTTTAGTGGAAGGTGTGGGATTTGGAGGATGACTGTTTCTTGAACAGTGCGCTCAGCGCCGAAGAGGTCCTGAAAGTATTCCGACCAGCGGTTCAAGATGGAGGTATTATCTGTGAGGAGTGCCTGTCCATCAGCGCTTCGCAGGGGACTTTGTACCAGGTGCCTAGGGCCGTACACTGCTTTTAGTGCTTCGTAGAAGCCCCTGTAGTCACCGTTGTCAGCGCAGAGCTGGGTCCTCTGTGCGAGTCTGGACCACCACTCGTTCTGGAGCTCTCTAAGCTTGAGCTGGAGACTGCTGCAGATGAGGCGGAAGGCAGACTTCTTCACAGGGCAGGAAGGCTGGGCTAGGTGGGCCTGGTGGGCGGCTCTTTTTTTTGCTAGAAGTTCCTGGATCTCTACGTCGTTTTCGTCAAACCAGTCTTTGTTCCTCTTTCTAGCAAAGCCCAAGACTTCCACAGAAGATTTTACAATAGCAGTTTTCAGTTGTTCCCAGAGTGTTTCAGGGGAGGAGTCTGCTGGATCAACTGTGTCTTTGAGCATGCGCTGTAAATCGGCCTGAAGGGCAGCTTTCTTGTCGTCACGCTGAAGGCTGGCAACATCAAGCTTTTTCTTGGGGGGGCCCCATTTCTTGGGTTTCAGCTTGAGGCGGAGCCTGAGTTTGCAGCGAACAAGGCGGTGGTCAGTGTGGCACTCTGCGCTGGGCATCACTCTGGTGAGGAGGACGTCACTGCGGTCCCTCTGACGCACTAGGACATAGTCGATAAGGTGCCAGTGCTTGCAATAATTGATCCAGTAGGAATAATCGCGACAAAAACCGCTACTGACACGCAAAAGGTTAACATTTTATTGTAACAGGTCATTAATTATTAACTGATGAATTAATATCAGTCATGGGCATAAACCTGAATTATCCCTCCTAAAACTGAAAATAGCTGTGATCTATTAGTACTAATCTTATCTAGCTAGCAAGATGCACAGATTCTCATGAGCCCCTGCAGTTGCAGGGGCTCATGAGAATCTTTGCATCTTGCAATTATAATGGGTTGAGTATATGTAGCAAAGCAAGATGGGGGTTGCTGGTGATATAATTATCATTAATTGTGCATATGTATATAGCTCTGAGTCATGTCAACACAGCATATTACATTCAGTGCATGTACAAACAGGAGAAAAACTAGAACAATAAAGTACAGATAGAATATACTGGAAGTAGACTGTAGCAATAGAAGATGTGAAAATGTAACTGATTATTAAAGACCGTCAATTAGGTGGCTAGAGCCACCTAAAACTTTGGCTGTCAGTAGCACTTTTGTCGCGATGATTCCTGCTGGAATCATCATGACAATAAGTGCAATCGACAGCCAAAGAGTTGATTGATGGTAATCAGGCTTTAGCCTAACACTAACAAAATATTATTTGACCAATACATGTTGAGAGTAACGAAAAAGATGAGAGGCTGTACCTGTATTATGATGTCACTAAAAATATTGTGTTCATTTGGTGGGCATTATTCATACGTACATATTTCTGTGTTATACTTTTCAGATTAAGAAATGCCCAAGCCCGCTGACCAGGAGGTGCTGCTACCTGTCACTACTACAATGCTACTGAGCGCAGGTCTCTGTCCATCATGAAAACCAACCACTGTTTCAACCAACCTTAGTGAACATACAAAATGATGGCAACGGAATCATTGTCATTGTCGTTGACTGTAGTTTGACAGCCAGCTGGCACTGCTTACATTATAACAGTATTAGTGAGTATTGAAGCAGAATGATGTCTGGCGTCAAGGGTGGTCTCTTCATTTTGCTCACAACACTTTTGGCAGCTTGCACTGCCTTGATTGATGTCGCCTCGTATGCTGCAGGGAGTGATAAATACCTCTTTCAGATTGCTATTGGTGATAATGTAGGAACACCCAATGTGTATGTGGGTGGACTGAACACCCTTCTGCAGTTGACAGATGACCTGAAGCTTCTGCATAAACTTACGATTGGTCCAACGCGTGACAGCCTGAACTGCGACCCAACTCAGGGAGATGTGTGTGAAGGTGGTGTATTGACAGGCAATCAGGTCAAAGTTTTAGAGGTGGACGTAAGAAAACAAAAGTTACTAGTATGTGGTTCAGTTCGGCAGGGTGTGTGCAGTTTACACTCTCTGAAAGACATCGCAAACTTCATAAATGTCTCCCACACCTCCAGGGCCAGCTTTTTAGGCAGCAAGAGCTCAGTGGTGGTGCACTTTGACAGTTCTCCTCTCACCTCTAGTGTTTTCTTTGTCGGGCAGGAATATGATGGTCGGGACCTTTCATTTTCACCTAATGTCTTCTCAACGAGAAACTTAACTGACCATGCAGGTGGTATTGCCATTAACTTCACCCGATATGATGTTGAAGCCAGTGTGATTTCTGCACTTGACATCAGAGAAGACATCAAGACTTCCTACCACATGGAGTTTGTGGACATTCTGCAAGATGGCAGTTATGTTTATTTTCTCACCATTCAGCAAAAATCAGAAAGAGAAAAAGATGTCCCATACCCAAGGCTGGGTCGCATATGTCTCGCCGACCCGGTGTACATTTCCTATGTGGAGATGGGTTTGATCTGCAAGGTTGACAACAAAGAATACCGGAAGGTTCTGTCTGCAGCTATTCACAATGGAGTATTCTACTTCTCCGCAGCTCAGACTCTGGCCCAGAAACCGTTTGAAGTGGACCCAAGCCAGGGGTCTGTTTTATGTGCCATTCCAATGGATACCTTAACTCACCAGTTCACACAAGCCAACTTTGACTGCTACCAGGGCAACTCGTTCAGCAATGAGATGTTCCGGATCCCCAGCTGGAAACGGGCAGGGGCTAACTGTGCATCACGGGTGAGGATTGTCTGGCAGCATTTTCACATTTTAAAAAAGGCAATGAAAGGGCATGAGTTGACTTGTACTGTTTGTATAGTCTGCATGTGGTAAGCTTTTCTGAACATTAACCCATTTATCCCCAAGGCTGCGTTTTCCAAATTTTTTAGATATCCCCTGAAGACTTTGTACCAGTTGCGAGAGATGGAATGACCATGATAATTCAAGGGTAGTGCCAAATGAGCTTGGCGCCTGAAGGCGCCAAGCTCATCTGGCACTACCCTTGAATTATGGTCAATCCATCTCCTACTGTAGGGTGTTGGGGCTAAATGAGTTTTAAACAACTTACTCTGGGTACTCCATGCAATAAAGCGTTAATAGTTCGCAATATGTCCATTTTAATAATTAATATTCTTAGTATATCTCACAATAATGCTGGCTGGTTAGAGTAATTCTGGACAAAGGGCTAATTGTAAAGTGTCGGTGCCGTTTTGTTTGCTCTTCTTCTCCTTTGCATGTAGAGGAGTTCTTCCATTGCAATTTACGCTCAAGGGGCAGTGTAGAAAACCTGTCACAAGTACTGATTGTGAAACAATGGTAGAAAAGACATACTGGTAGTTTACATTGATGACCCGTTGTACTTGTATAGATCTGAGGTACATGTTAGAAAATATGAAGTTAATCAAAACTGCATGAATTTTGATGGAAAAAAACGGATTAAAAGCCCTGCAGACAAACACATGATACCGCATGCTGGTCTCAGCTTTTACACCCATTTTTTGATAAAACATTAAAACACGCAATTTTGAATTTTGGCCAACTTCTGATTTCCGGAAATCGTCTTAGCTGTCCAAGCGATGAAACAAATCGCTTCAAATGATATTCATTGACACTGTCAACAGTGTTTCCAAGTGTTCAGTATCTCTGGGATATAATTGTATCATGCAAGTCTGATACATTTAATAATAGAACTGATAAGCATAATCTGGATATGGTCAAGAGTACGACTGGGTGTCTAGTGGTAAAATCTACACCCTCCCTCACAAAACCTGCTACAAAATTATCAGAAGTGGTCAGATCAAACTAAGGCATACATCATGTTGTAGGGAAATGGATAAGGTTTCCAGTGATACATGATTTTTGGGTGACCACGGAAGAATTTGGGACATTATCACAGTTTGTTTGACCAAATCCGAATTATAACTTGAGAACAAAATGTGACACATTTTACACATGCTCCATGGAACTCAGATTTTCAAAGGCATGCTGCACTATGAAAAATCACTGTTACTGTCACAAGATGTTCGCAGTGTTGGCCTAAATTAAAATTGAGTTGGTGATTTTCTAGAGTGAGTTGCTTTTGCATAATTCACCATAATATAAGAGCCTGCTTGAACATAACACATGTAAATTTTGTCAGCAGAAATCATACTACTATAACACATTTTGACAAATGGTCAATTATTTAAAACTTATGTGTTATTTTGTAGAGTAGAGTATGTACTTTGTTTTTATAATGAAAGGTTTGTGGTTCTTACATGGAAAATCAAATGATCCAGTTTTGAAGATTTATACTCAGAATGGTGTAAATGTTGAGTTATGTTTAAACAGTGTAGGCACTTACTTATCTCTACTAATCATTTGTTTTTGCTGAAGACAACTGGTGTAGTGATTTATATCAAGGTTTTGAAGAGGATGTATGGGTGATAGATGAAAGAAACCCTTTACGAAGTTTACAGTAGGCCCTATGCATCCAAATTTTGGGTGTAAATTGTTATGTTCAACTTCAAGCAGTCCATCAAACTTTATAGATTATTTTCTTTTCACTTATTCTGCAATAAATATATAGTAGCACTATACTTATTTAGACAAGACCTTGGTAGCCCCCAAAATACCTAATTTTGTTCAGTTGACATAATTTTATTGTATTTTTTTCTGCGTGCTGGTGTGTAAATGTGATGTTCAAACCAGTATGCACTTTATTTTTGTTAAAGGGTAAATTTTGTTGCAAATCATATAGTAGATGATGTCAACACATAAAAATAGTTATGCACATGCTGGTACACAACACATTTGAAACTCTTTTCAATTTTTCCTCGTGAACATAACTTGACACAACTTTGTGGGATGTAAAGTTACATTCAAACATTTATCACCTAAAATCACAAGAATCAATTTATAATAAAAACTACATGCATTGTGTAAAGTTATGAACAAACACCAGTTTCATTTCTTTGACCGTCCTGCAATAAAGTAAGATAGATAACCAGATAAATCTAGAAAATATGAATTTTAATACCTATAAAATTTTAGTGACTGCAAAACAAGTTAATGTCACAGCTATTTCTCATGAACATAACTCTACGTCGTGTCATGTTACGTTCATGCAATGATGATTCATTTCCTGTTGTATATTGAAATTTGTGCATTAACCTTTATGCATGCACTATCTTAATACTTATCATCTCAAACAGCTTTCAAATCTGCATTTCATAACTCTGCACCTTTACTTTTGTGCTTTATAAAATGGTCCTGTGTCGTCATGTTATGTTCAAACACGCCATGCCATTAGTTTTTACCTTTCTATTTCATGTTTTTGTCATGAAATCATATTAGTGCAAACGTCATTCTTCTTTTGTACACTACAGGCAGGCAATCAAATTTCTAAATAATTCTACTTGTCAAGTTACAAGGCAAATGTGTGAATGTGACTGTGTAAAGTTATGTTCATGCATCCTGTTTTCAGTCTTTTGGCTACTGTTTATGTAATTATGATGGACTAACAAATGAAATTTTACCAGAACAGTATGCACACTGCTTATAGGTGAAAGCAGGCTCGATGATAGTGTCTTCTTTAGAGACTTTTCTTGGATAATCTTAAGATTTTTGCTGTGTGCAAGTCAAAAGATGTAAAGTTATGTACAAACACTTGAAAAGTTGCAACAGCACTTTTTGAAAATCACGTAAACATCACTAGTTTGATACAATAGCTGTGCTTGTTAGTGGGATTGGTATGCATACCTATTTTTTCAAAAAAGAGTTTGTGAGACCAAAAATATATTTGGTGAAGGTGTAAAGTTATGTTCAATCTTGTGAATGTAATTGAATTTGTGCCAAAACTCGGCTCAGTTTATAAAATTGGCTTATTTTCTATTGGAATAGTTAACAACAGATAAAAGTCATATAGTGTAGTCATTTTTAGCTTACAGAAGCTGTATATGATTGCATGAGATAAAAAATGAGAATAACATTGCAGTGAAGATGTATTGAACAGTATTCAGTATTCAGAACTATGTAAACATTATTTTTTTCAATTGGCTTTTGCACTTAAATTAGAGACTTGTTTCTCTGCATTTAGCATACCATTTTAAAATTAGTTCTCCAAGTAGAATTAAAAATTAGTGGCTTTTGGAAATTATGGTGTAAAGTTATGTTCAGACAGTTATTATGGCATAAAAGGTTGCATTTTCCACTAACACACTTTATTTATAGAATAGACATACCATTTATTCTGGATGGGGAACATACTTAGAAACATACAAATGCAAAAAATTGCTTACAGCTTGTGTTTGTTGTGAATTGTTAAATGTGTGACATTGTAAATGTTATGTTCAAACTTAAACGTCAAAGTTCAATAACAACCAAACTGCAAATAACATAAAAATGTTACTTAGTGTCAATGTTTATGTATGCAAAGGTACATCAGATTTATATGAAATATTAAAATTATTTTGCTTTTGAAAATGCAGAGTGCTTGTCACACCATTTGGACACCCAGTCGTACTATTTTCATTTAATTCTGAGAATGCTGTTGTGGTAATGCCATGGAATTCCAGGATGGTAAGCTTGCATTGTGTCATCAGAACATCAGCTGCCCTTTTTGTGACTGCATCGCTCATTAGTTCTAGAAAGGAGAGGGTAGTGGGAGAGAAGGAATGACAGACCTATTATTTTGAGCCTTCCACTGAACACCTACTACATAACGCAGTAGGGACTACCCCCAGGCGCCCCGCCATCCACTGGAGAATATCCAGGCCCATGCAACTGCAGGGGTTCATGAGGATTTATGTCTCTTGCAGTTGAATTGTGCTCATAGTGAAACTGAAAGGGTTAATTGTACTCTGTAGTGCAAGAACAAGATTGAGAAAATGTCTGCACTCCTTTTATGAAGAAGTTTTTTTGTCATTATATTATTCAGTTCCTCTCTTTTGCAGTTTGATATGGATGTTCAAAGTGGATTTTGCGGATTGGACACAAACTGGGGTGTTCAGACGCCTCCTGCATATGACCAGATGGTGACAAATAAGATCAAAATGTTGGAGAGACTGCATTCCATGGTTATCACAGCGATGTCAGCGACAGCTCAGGGAGGCCAGACTGTATTGCTGCTGGGCTCCAACACAGGTCACATAATGAAGGTAAAATGATCTGTACTGTGCATTGGCCAGCCCTTATCACTTGCAAGACTACTTCCAAATCTGGTTTTGATTTGGGGCAAGTGTGGTCACATTGAAATAGTAGTAGGTGACCCTGAGGTCCTATCACGACTTTCTTAACACATATCATACTGAGTCTAAAAGCTTCAAGCTTGTGCACTGATGCAAGCTACATTACAGTACTTACAGATAACGATATAGAACAATGGCTTTAGTTTAAGAGCAGTGCCAGAATAGCTTGGCGCCTAGAAGTGCCAAGCTATTCTGGCACTAGCCTTTGTTACGTGGTGGAGTAGTAGTCGTAGTATGATAAACACACCAGACGCACGCACGTAAGGTCCTTTTAAATAACCCTCATTCAGCTGCAATCCGTCAACCGTGGCTTAAGGATGTAGACAATACTGGAGAAACAGTTCCAACAATATTTTAATTCAGCGATGCGATCTCCACACAATGCAATTCCAAATGCACAATCACTGATACAATGTCTCTTCTGCAATGTCCACACTCCGACACAAAGTTTCTCCTACACAGCGTCTCACACAAAGTACACCCTACACGGGCCACGTACCTACGCTAACTGAGTGTCTCTACAACTGACAAATGCAAGACAATGTACACACATGCTTCCTAGCACAATCCTTTTATAGTAACATACTTTCCAGAAGAATCGCGGAAATTCGTATAACACAACCAATCAGAACAAAATACGCAACTAAAACTCCTAAATATCAATGAATAATTATTTCACTGGAATGTTCTATAAACATCTGGCTGCTATTTACCAGCCGCTATGTTGGGAAAATCTCGGCGTGCTATGACGTCACACAAAAGTAGGCTAGACAGGTCACGACCTTGCCCGCTATATTTGGAAAACACGCGATTAGTGCACCCATACTGACATGCGCGCAGTAAACAAAAGAATACTCGAGCAGTATCTAGACTCTTCGGGACTCAACTCCGTGCGGCAACATATAATCAATACCGCACTATTCATAAACGAAAGTGAAATACATTGAAAAGGTATGTGATTCGTAATTACGATAGCTCAAATAAATATCGGATCGTTTCCTACGATTTATGCATGACCGCTCTCACAGAACACCACAACCACAATCGTAACAGCCTTGAACTATTTTAGTCAAACTTATTTCACACACTGGTGTATTCCGAATGATAAGGGTTAACCTTTTGCTACCAGATGTATCCTGAGGAACAAAAGAAACATGACATTCTTAGAATCATCGGAAACACTATATACTGAGGAGCAAAAGAAATGCAACATTTTTGGAATCATCGGAAACACTATAGTGTTTTGTAAGATAAGGTGGCACTTTGCTATTCTGAGACACTCGGTGCCTTGTGTGATTTGGCGGAGTTCTATCATGGTTTCATCAAGGAATACTATGGGAAACAATCCCAGATTTTTACCTCATAGAGTTGCTTTTTAGAAAAAACTACCAAGTGACCTTTTCGGTCTAGAGTTGCTTTTATTTGACCATTACCTTGGCCTTTAACCGGAGATTAGCTGACAAAACAGAAACTATGTTTCAATATGGCAGTGCCCATTGTGACTCTTTGGCATAGTCTTCTGCAAGTTTTGAACAGCCTGACAGCTTTAGAAGTGACTGTCTGTTTGAATTAACTTGCAGGTAAGTGAATATCTGATGTTTACTAAAGTGTTTTGGTGAGTTTCTTTGCATATTACATCTTGTTTCTCACTGCAGTGTGTTGTGTATACACTGCTGGGCCACTATTGTTTCTTCAAAAACTATACCGATGGCATTACTAATAGGAAGGTACACTTAGCTTACCGATTTCAGCCTAAAAATCTCTAGCAAGCAGTTTCCATGAACCCTGGATAGTCTCCCGTTCCGCCTCACGTGATCAGTGTAGTCATATCAGTCACTTAACTTCCTGGGGAAAGGCTGCTGGTTTCAGTCTGCGTAAGCATCCTTCAGGACTGGATTACGTTTCGTTAGAAGTTCGTCGGCCTTCACTGCAGATGGTGAGGTAAGGCCTCGGTTAATGCCACCAGCCGCCGGGAATTGAGGACAGGCTCTGGCATTTTCTGTGGAATCGTATTGTTGAATTTCGACGTAGAGACCGGCTCATGCAGAGCCGTGAGTGGTCGTGAGCACAGTTCACGTGACCTCGACACCACGGCAGTTGGCGTTCACATATCTGATCTCTATGTTGCAGTTCACAGGTTAAGACCTGCCCCAAGTGTGGGGACTTCCAATGGCCAAGTGACACACAAGCTTGGTGTCTCCCCTGTTCGGGCTGTGCATCTGGATGGACGTGCGGGACTTGCACGTTCTGGGAGGAAGACCGCTGGTCCCAACTGTGGGGCTTCTACCGGCGCGACCGGCCGTTGAGGCCTAAGGAATCCCCCCCCCCCCTCCTGGGGCCTCCTGCGATGCCACGGATGCACAGGCACGCCACCTCGGACATACTGGGGATGTCTTCACGTCGTGCACACCTGACGCCGTTGGCTCTCCTGCCCTTAACCCCCGCTGCCCGCTCCACTCGTCGGGATAGGCACAGACCCTACTCTGGTCTGGACAGGTCACCTGAGACTTTATGCGCCCGCGCCAGAGAGCGGCATCGGAAGCGACTGGAGTCGCCCAGCCACGCGTTGGCAAGGTCCACTGGCCCCTATGTGTCCAGACAGAGAAGCTGACTGTTGGCCCCCGTAGGCCCTGTACGACCTTACCCGCCCGCTCCGGGGAGCGGTGTCGGGATCGACACAGACCCTCCTCTGGCCTGGACGTGCCTGCTGCTCCCGATAGGTCACCTGAGACCTCATCCGCCAGCACCAGGGAGGGGCGTCGGGAGTGACTACAGTCGCCAGGCCACGCGTCGGCAGGAGCCTATGGCCGCCACGGGTCAAGACAGACCACACGCCCCCGTGCCACAGACCCGGCTCGGAAGCGGGAAAAGCCCTACCACACAGCGGGGGGCAGACTCCGTGCGGAGGAGACCCCACCTGGAGCACTAGAGTCAAAGGGCCAGACGGAAAGACGGAGGGAGGGCCACCACATGCGGCCAGTAACATCCCCGGACTCATGCCACATGGGCAGTGCATTGTCGCGTCATTGGGTTAACCCTTGACGCCCCAGACGTTCCCCTCCGCCGCTGTGGCGCCAGGATCCACACACGCTTTCCAGGGACGTGAGACCTTACAGCCGATCGCCCAGCAGTCACCGGACTATTCACGGGAGGGACATCTCGCCCCGCCAAACCCCGATAGGACGCCGCATCGTACTTCTCGTCCACAACGTCAGGTGAGGCCGCTCCCTGTCTCCTCGGACCGAGTTCAGGATCATTGATTCTCCCGTCTAGTTTCCCTACGGCCTACCCTAGACCCAGGTCTTCACGCCCTCTCCCCCTCGGCGAGCTGGCGCTCCTCGCGTAGCGGGTCCCTCACTTCTGTAGTAAGTCGCCCCCCCCCTCCCCCCCCTTCCCCCCCCCTCCCCCCCCCTTCCCCCCCTCCCCCCCTTCCCCCCCCTCCCCCCCTGTGGCCCTGGCCCTCCGAGGTGGCGGCGGACGACGCTCTCAGCCTGCACCCAGAGAACTCTGCTTCTGTCCTGTTCCTGTATGACCGTGGTCCTTCTTCCATGAACTCCCCCCCCCCCCCCCCCCCCACCCCCACTCCTTCAACTTGCAAGCCTGTCTTTGTCATCCGACCACGATACTCCAAGGTGGGAGACCCGACGCTCGTTAAAGGAGGCAGCGTGACTTATTTCAGAGATTCTCCCGCTTGAGGTTTGCCCCCCCCGGCTTCACCACTCAAGAGGAAGGCTGGGTGGACGCACCACACCTGCTCGAGAGACTGAAGTCCCTGTCGCAGTTGCCCAACTTTCGAGATCTCTTGGACGCGTTCTCAGCCCATCTGCAGGGACCCATGCCGGGTGCCGGATTTTTCGCAGACAAGTGGCCGGATGGAGTAGACATCAAGATTCGCCAACAGTGGTACGCCGGTCACTCCCAATCCTTCTCCTGCCCACTTCCTTCGCTCGATGCCGCAGCAGAGTTACAGGCAGGAGGACGCAAGACCATTAAGCTCCGGACGCTGCAAGGGCTGGGACAGACAGCCACCCTGGTACGCAATGCCCTGGCCTGTGCGGGCTTTCTGGAGTTGACCACACAGGCAGTCATCAGATGTGTCGCGGACAACTGGGACCTAGATGCCTCTCCGCTGCACGATCTTCACTCCTTAGCGGTCGTGGCGAATCAGGCGGTGTACACACCTCAGTGAACACCATGGCGGTGGCGGCCAACTGTGACCTGATGATGAGGGACATCTTTCTTGCAAGCTGTCCACGGTTACCCACGATGCTGCGGTCTCAGCTCTGCCGGGCTCCGCTTGGAAGCACTCATCTGTTTGGCCCTACCTGGCAGACAGTCAAGGACGCGAACAAGGACCTATGGCCCTGCGCCCCTGGACTGACCTCCGCTCGCTTTCAGGCTGCCTGCAAGGCCGTGGGTCATGCCCTGCGGACCTCCAGACCCTTTGCTCACCCTCCCAGACGCTCCTGCGGCTCCGGTTGCCCCCCTCCCCCCCCCCCCCCCCCCCGGCCGCCCCAGCACCCTCCTGGCCCCCACCCCCCTCCTGGCCCCAGAGCGCCCGGCATCCCGGGCGTAGGAGGGCTCGCTGACTTCTCTACCGTGTTGCCCCCGCCGACATCTGAAGCGTCTCCAGTCGGCGGGAGGCTGGCGCTACACAGCGACGTGTGGCGTTTGCTGCTGCCGGACGACCCTTGGATCCTCTCTACCATCTCGGAGGGTCTTCAGATCTCCTTTCGGCCTCCACCTCCGCTTCAGCGCTCCCCGCTCTGGACGCAGGTTTCAGGTGACCAGATTAAGGCTCAGGCACTTCGAGGGAACCGCCACGGCGGTGGTCGCGCGTCACGAAACACCAGCCTTCTATAGTCACCTCTTCGTCGTGCCAAAGCCGGACGGCAGGTGGCGTCCCATCATAGATCTCTCGGCATTGAACAAGTACATTGCCGTCCCCACGTTTCGGATGGAAACTACCAGAGCCTTAAGAGCGTCGGTCCAATCCATGGACTTCGCCATCAGTCTCGACTTGGCCGACACCTACCTGCTCGTGCCCATGGACCCCTAATCGCGCCGTTACCTTTGCTTCGCCTTCTGCAGGGTGGTGTACCAGTTCCGCGCCCTGCCCTTCGGCCTCAACCACAGCCCCTGGGTCTTCACTAGGATTATGGACGCGGTGGTGGCCAGGGCCAGGTCGTCTTCGAGCCCGACCTCTAACTAACTTGACGACCTGCTCCTCAGGAAGTATGACGCGGCCGCGCTTACGGGAGACAGGGACGCACTGCTTGCACTGCTTCGACAACTCGGCTTCCTGGTCAACATAGGGAAGTTGGACCTTACGCCCTCCTGCAGGTTTACTCACCTTGGCATGCAATTCCTGACCAACCTCAGCACGGTGAGACTACTCGAGGCACGTATCCAGAAGTTGGCGGAACTAGCCCTACAAGTGTCCCACGCTGATGTGGTTCTGGCCAAAGTGTGGCTACAGCTTCTGGGGCTCACGAGTGCGGTGGCGGATCTGTTACCCCTTGGCAGGCTCTACTCGTGACCGATCCAGCAGCATCTCCTGCTTCATTGGCGCCCGTTCTCTGGCAACCTCACGGCCTTGGCCCCGTGTCCCAGCTAGTCCGCCCGCACCTGCAGAGATGGACAGACCCGTCGTGGCTCGCGATGGGCGTACCCCTCTCCTCTCCCCCCTCTCCGCACGTCCCTCTGCACGGATGCAAGCCTCTCGGGTTGGGGGGCACACCTGTTCTCGGACTTTAGCGCTGTTGCGGTCCGGTGGGATCCGGAGCTGTCCAGTAAGCACATCAACTAGCTGGAGTTGAAGGCAGTGTGGCTCGCCCTCATCGCATAGGAGGTGAATCTCAAGCATGAGGAGGTACTGGTTCTCTCCGACAACACGACAGTCATGGCCTATATCCAGAAGCAGGGTGGGATGTGCTCCATCTCCCTCTGCAACCTACTCGCTTCGAGCGCAACACATTCCAGGACACTTGTACGTGCTAGCGGACTCCCACTCGCTTCAGGGCCAACTACTCCACACCGAGTGGTCCCTCCGCCTCGACCTCTTCAGGATGATAGGTGCGCATTGGGAGACACCGATGATTGACCAGTTTGTGACGAGGTGGAACAGGCAGCTTCCCCTCTTGGTATCTCCAGTGCCGGACCCCCAAGCATGGTCGGTGGATGCTCTCTCCATCCCCTGGGACGGCCTGCTGGCGTATGCATATCCTCCCTCTGTGCTGGTGCCCAAGGAGCTGCTGAAGCTCAGAGGCTGCAACGCAGTACTGTTCCTGGTGTTGGCCCTTTCAGTTGGAACAAGAGCTGGACCACCGACCTCCTGAGCCTCGCCATGGATCCTCCCATGAGACTTCCCACACTGCCCACGATGCTGAAGCAACCCCGGCAGGATCTCTTTCACCCGTGTCTGGAGAGACTCCTCTTACATGCCTGGAGGTTGTGTGGCAGGCCCTCGCCGCAAGAGGCTTCGCGGGTCCGGCAGTGGAGCGCTGCAGCACGCAGATCTTCGACCCGGAAAGTCTATGAGGGGAAGTGGAGAGTCATGCAGGCCTGGTGCGACGCCAGGCATCTCCCCCTCTCCCCCCCCCCCCTCCCCCCTCCGCCCCACGGATCTGACGGTGCCCCAGCTCGCCGAGTTCTCCCTGTGGCTCTTCGTGGAGCAGAACTTGGCGCCGATTACCATCAGGGGCTATGGGGCGATGGTATCAGACACGTACCGGCACTTGGGCAGACCAGACCCGGGAGCTTGCAAGGGCCTCTCCGGCCTATTGGCGCACTTTGAGCTTCAGCGGCCGGTGACCCGCTCACTGATACCACGCTGGGACCTGCCGTGGGTCCTAACCTGGTTGAACTTGGACTGCTTCGAACTTCCGCCTTTGGCTTGGTTCGCCCACTTGACCAGGACGACTTGCTTCCTGCTTGCCCTCACTATAGCGTCGAGGGTGAGCAAGCTACATGCACTCTCTGTGTGCCCCTCCTGTCTGCCGCTCAGGGCTTGATTCAGCTTCTCATCAACCCGTCCTTCTTGGCCAAGAATAGACCCCCCTCAGCCGCAGCACATACAATAACTATTCAGCCACTACAGGGCCGTGACCTGTCCCGGGCATCCTGTCAGCAGGACCCCGTCAGGGCATTAAAGATTTATCTCCGCCGATCAAAGCCCCTCAGACGAGGGTGATCTCGCCTCTTCCAGCCCTTGGCACCGGGCAGGCACGACATCTCAGCCCAGATTATCTCCGCGTAGATACGCGGGGTCATACGGTCCGCATACGAAGGAGGGAGCTAAGAGGCTGAGAATCGGGGCGCGTGAGGTCAGAGCCGTGGCCACGAGCGTCGCCTTCGATCGCAGCTGCGCTGTGAGGGATATTGTGGCGGCCATGGGCAGGCGGGCAGAATCAACATTCACCCGGTTCTACCTCGGAGACTTCTCTGGCCAACGAGCAAACCTCGCCCTAGTGGGGGACATCGCCGCGGTGCAACACTCCCTCCCGGCGGCGAGCGCGGCATAGGTAATGCTTAACTGAAATTGTTGGGAGTTAGCACCTAAGGAGGCATGGCTAAAGCGTTCAGGCTGGGATAGGTTGTAGTGGGTGGCACCCTCCTCCTCTTCACTATTCTTCCTATTAGTAATGCCGTCTGTATAGTTTTTGAAGAAACAAATGTATTTTTCTCTAAAATGTATTTTTTCGAAAAATACTTACTGATGGCATTACTCAAAGCGCCCTTCCACCTACCCCGCTTGCCGCCAGTATGCTAAGAGTAAGACTGGTGTGATTACACCGATCACGTGAGGAGGAAGGGGAGACTATCCAGGGTTCATGGTAACTGCTTGCTAGAGTTACTTCCCTGTTTGTGTAGCAAAACACAATGTTTTTTTAGGCTGAAATTGGTAAGCTAAGTGTACCTTCCTATTAGTAATGCCATCGGTAACTATTTTTCGAAAAAATACATTTTAGAGAAAAATACATTTTTATTTTAAAGAAAAATCAATTATTTACAAGTGCACACATGTAGTGACATACACAACAAAATAACTGCATCAATTTCTGAACACTGTATTTATAACATATATATGAAAGTACAGCATGTCAGCATTCATAATGTCAAACTTTTAACAAATATTGTAAGGAATGAGTGAGTAGATTAAGTTTTAGAGTATACTGTAACACTATTTTTTGCCTTGTTCTCCTTTCATGTCTTGGCAGTCAAAAGGGTTATAAACATTAACACTTAAACTTCCAGAACTAAAGGACCCCCCCCCCCCCCCTCCCCCTCCCCTGTCTGCAGCGCAGGGCCGATGGTTCGATTCAGCTTCTCATTTAGTTCTGGGAGTTTAAGACTTGATGATTATTCTCTAATGCGGCATATGTATGTGGGGTTTTCTCATTGTTGCAGGTTTCTGTGAATAAGAAGACAGTAGACACATTTGCCTCCAACTTGTACATGACTCACCCAATCAGCGACAGAGCTATAGAGAGTGACATGACACTGGATGCAGAAGGGGAACATATCTATATTCTTTCAGGCACCACAGTAAGCGCTTTTGACTGTGCCTTTCATTTACAGTTTGTCACTTTGTCAATCAAAATTACAACACTGTTCTGATCAATGCATCAGTTCAAAGACATCAATTGCTGTTAACTAATCATCTAATCTGTTTCCATAAACCATATCATACTGATGCTAAAAGCGTCAAATTTGTACACTGCCATATATGCAAGCTGCATTATAGTACTTACAGATAAGGATATAGACCAATGGATTTAGTTCAAGGGTAGTGCCAGAATAGCTTAGTGCCTAGAGGCACCAAGTTATTCTGGCACTAGCCTTGAACTATTTTAGTCAAACTTATTTCACACATTGGTGTATTCCGAATGATAAGGGTTAAACCCTTGGGCTATCAGAGGCACTTTTTGTCGAGGTGATTCCTTCAGGAATCCGCTCAACTAAAAAAGCATTACTGACAGACAAAGGGTTGACTTCTCAGGAAATGTTTGAGTGCTAAAATTTGCCAATAAAATGGATTCTTAGGGTCGTCTTGCCTTAACTAAAACTTTCCTACCCTTCTTTTTACAAGCCAACGTAGGCACATGTAAATAAGGTGTCAGTACTTCCTAGATAGCAGAAGAGAAGAAGGGAGAATTTTTTTTCATTGTACACTTGAAGTTCATCTTTGTGCTGCGTTAATAAAAGACTAACTGGAAACTATAACTCTTTATTGCCTGAGTAGATATTTAAAAGGAAAAAAAAAGATTGCCTTAACTGATCTGTCAGTTGCAACTGGTAAATTGTAATCAGAGGCTGCCTCTTAAGGCCACATGCATGACTTAGCCCATTTACACCACGACTGCTTTTCTCAAATTTTGAATGTGTCACCTAACGACTATGTATCAGTTGCAGGAGATGGTTCGATCATGATAATTCGAAGGTAGTGCCAGACTTGCTTGGCGCAATCAGGCGCCAAGCTAATCTGGCACTACCCTTGAATTATCATGGTCGAGCCATCTTCAGCTGTAGGGTGTTGGGGCTAAACACACCACAAGAAAATATGGATCAACTATGATAGTTCAAGGGTTGTGCCAGAATAGATTGGCACCTCTAGATGCTAAAGCTATTCTGGTACTATCCAGAATTTTCATGGTTGAGATATCGTAAACTGTAATGTAGTCTTTAGAGGACAACTTTTTAGTTTTAGGAATTGTGACCCTGGGTTTCAGCGTGTTAAATTATAAAGTCCCTGTTAGTGTTAAGTTCAAGTGTAGCTAGATGGGTGCCTATCAGTGATAGCAAAAATGATCATAACCCAGTAGTAGCCTTTGACCGTATGAGATTTTTTTTCATCAATTTAAAAAAAAAAAGTTACTGTTTGTTTGTTTTTGTTTTTTTAGACTGCTTATTTCCCTGACAGGTTTACAGATTCCCCATAGCGACATGTTCTGTCCACGCTGACTGTGGCAATTGCGTGAAGAGCAGAGACCCACTGGGTTGTGGGTGGTGTGAAGATAGCTGCACTACCAAGGAGGATTGTCCAGATTCTAAACTTTGGACCAATCCAGACCGCTCCACTACCCCATCCTGTCCCCCTGCATTGTACTCGGTGAGCTTGACTCAAAATGTACATTAACTCTTTCCCTACGTAACATTTTCAGCGAGTCAGTTCCCTGTCGACGTAGCAGGGAAAAGGACGTCTGTTCCCTGGTGACGTACATTTTTGGGGTAGATTGAATTAATTTTCACAGTCTCCCAAGGTAACAACCATAGATAAGTTGGGTATCATTGGAAAGAGCATTAAAAGTACTTTTGAAAACTAGAAATCACACAAGAGAACTGTCTCTTCTTGAATCACAATATTACGAGCTAAAAATCACTGTTGAAACCGCGCTCATGAGGATCGAATAAGCTCATCGTTGGGGACGATCCAAGGCACGTTGTCGGCTACTTTGGCCTTGTTCCGACACCATCCGACAAGGGCATTCACTTTCAGATAACTTAGAAATGGTTGGTGAAACATATTATAGTGGTTGCTTCCCTTAAGGGCTGGCTTAACTGGGCGAGACAAACCCGAACCTCGTCTCAGCGAGACACCCGAGACAGCCTCGGCGAGATACCTGACCCACCCCTTTATTAGGTTCGCCGAACTCCCCGAGACAAGATCAGACGTGCCGAACCTAATAAACGGGTGGTACGGGTATCTGGCCGAGGCTGTCTCGGGTGTCTCGCCGAGACGAGGTTTGGGTTTGTCTCGCCCAGTTAAGCCAGCCCTTTAGACCGATAGCTGTGCTTCAGGCGATTTTTGTATAAACACAATGCTAGAATACTAGTGACTCGTCTATAGACGGCATCGAGCACAACGCTATAACGTAAGTGTTTCGATGGCTAAGGGTTTGTTTGGGCTAACACTAAACCGGGAGTGATACGTCGGGAAAGAGTTAACCCATTTACCCTCAACTCCCTGCAGCGGGAGATGATGGATCATGCTAATTCAAGGGTAGTGCCAGATTAGCTTGGCGCCTAAAGGCGCCAAGCTAATCAGGCACTACACTTGAATTGCCACAGTCCATTCATCTCCTGCAACTGGTACATTGTCATTAGGGTTACACTTCCAAAAGTTTGGAAATGCAGCCATGGAGTAAAATGGGTTAAAACTGTGCAATGATAGTGCGTGTGCAGACAGTTCTCTTTTTGTAAGCGAACATCAAGTTGTGCACAAGTTTTTAGTGAAAATAATTATAACTTTCTATAATGCCTGACCTCGGCAGTGCTCTAGGCACTTTAAAAGAGGCACATCATTCAACATTCAGCTAACAAATCACAGACCTACTGGGCACATGATCGTTTTTAAATAATTGATGATGATGATGATGTCCACTTGTAATGCGCATCCACTCCATGCTAGCAGCATGCTCAGGGCGCAAAAAAAAAAAAAAGAAAAAAAAAAAGAAAAAAACTTAGGTGCACAGTTGTCCTAGAATTAAAAGTCAAGAAACAAGTGGGTCTTGAGGTGCGCTGGAAGATGTCAATGCAGTCAATGTCCCTCAAGGATTGGTAGTCCATTCCACAGCATAGGTCCGCAGTGTGAAAATGCCCGGAAACCAAGACGCTTCTTTGTGTGGCTTTCAACACTTGGGGTGCAGAATTTGGATTGGACAGCAAAACGGAGCTGCCTCGGGGGGTTATGATGTGGGACTATTTCCTGGAGGTACTCTGGTGAGGCTGGGTCATTTATAGACTTATGGCAGAGAGTGAGAATAATGTGATCAATTCTTTGCTTGACTGGAAGCCAGTGCAACCGCTTAAGGACAGGTGTGATATGCTCCCTTCTTTTGGTTCTTGAGACAGTTCTGGCGGCAGTGTTCTGAACCAGTTGAAGACGTCTGAGTTGTTAGTGTTACAGTAGTCCAGTCTGGATAGGACAAGGGCAACGGCGACAGCATTTGCAGCTTTGGCTGTCGGGACAGGTCGTAGTTTCCCAAGGGAGCGAAGATGGAAGTAGCATCCCCTGACAACAGCATTGATATGGTCTTCCATGGTAAGATTGACATCAACAAAGACACCAAGATCTCTGACAGTCTTGGAGAAAGGGATGAGGGACTCGCCAACATGGATGGCATCAAGAGCTTTCACATCCAGTTTGTTCTTGGGTCCACACAGAATTGCCTCAGTCTTATCATTATTTAACTTCAGCATGTTGGTTGACACCCAAGACTTGATTTCTTGGCAGCACGACTCTGTTTTCTGCACTGTCTGAGAAGCAGAGACACTGCTTGGTATCAGAATCATTCTTATTGTCCCAGTTCTTCTTCTTCTTCTTCTCAAACGCCATCACACTTGGAGTTTGGCTCTCAAAATGAAATCTGTGGTCTTCTGTAGCGCCTCCACAGGCCCGTACAGTTTCAATTGTCCCAGTAAATATTAAAGTCACCAAGTACAACCAGTTTTTGTGTTGTGACTACAGTACTTTTGAGGAAGAGTGAAAATTCCTCCCGAAATTCGGCATTTGTGTTCTTATTTATCTTTTAGGGGGGGGGGGGGGGGGGGGGAGGGGGGTACAAACAATAGACTCACAGCCACTGATTTTTTAGAAATGGTGAAGTCAGTGTTTTCAAAAGTAGTGAAAATTTTTGTACAGCACAATCTCACATTCATAGAACTCTTGTGGATCAGAGCCACACCCCTACCACTTCTCAGTGAGCGTGGTTTATTGATGATGGTATAGCCTGGAGGGGTCAATGCTGTGATGGTCACTTCATCCCCCTTTTCCTTCAACCAAGACTCTGTTACCACAAGAACATCAAGTTTCTTATCCACAATACAGTCATAGATATCACTAATCTTCGTGCTGGCTGATTGTACATTCCAAAGACCAACATGCAGTTTTCTCTTGCGGGCAGTTCTTTTCCCCCCTCTAATACCTCTATGTGATTTGTTCTTGATAAGTCCCAAGTCTCTGCATCTAGCAAGTGCACATGTGTCTAGTACACATTACTAGTTGAACAAATCTGTCTCAGAGCTACTGAAGTGTACTTTGACACTGTCATCATGAACACATCAACACTGGTTCTGGGGGAATGGAAAATGTCCACCAAAAGTAAAAAACCAGACAAATCACATTAAAAAAACAACAACCAGCTTGTAGGTAATCCTCTGAGGAACAACCGTGCACCAAAAATTAATGAGAAAATTAAATGTAGAAAACAAAACAAAAATAAGACTATGAATGTGAGAGATGTGAACTGCTGCTCCTTTTAAGCGCATGAACACTACAGTGGAGTCCAGTTAACACGAACTCGCTTAACACGAATTTCCGGTTAACACGAAACGTTTTTGCATTCCCGGCCAACGGCCTTCTTATTCTGTATTAAAATTCCACTGATAACACGAAATGCTTAACACGAAATTTCGCTTAACACGAAGCTGTTTTCGGTTCCCAACCAGAGCAATTTCACTATTATTCACCTGTTTAACACGAACACAGATTCCATTCACCGAAAACCAAATTCACGTGTCGCTCTCGCGCTGTGGAGTACACATAACAGATCAGAGCGAACTCTAGTCTGTGATTGGCTGAATAGCCTTCGGCTGTTGTAATCCGTCTTCTCATTGGCTAGCACTTCTGAACTGTATTCATGTTGTATCATTCGTGTACCAACACAACCCTTTTACCGATGCGGGATTGTAATTCAGCCTGTGTTGCTTTTACCTGATGGATTGTAACTTACTATGGATTTTACCTGATGGATTTTACATTAAATATGTGAGCTAAACACGTTTCCTTGTGTTTTCCTAGCGAGCTGAAGGTATGCACATCAAAGTACGATAATGTGCACTTTTAACCTCATACTCATTCATGCACGCATCTCTTACACACTTTTTTTTTTGCCGGGAGGGCCGTGATAAATTTTGAGGCCATATCGGTTAACACGAAATACGGTTAACACGAAGTGATTTTCCGTGTCCCCAGAAATTCGTGTTAAGCGGACTCCACTGTACTTACTACCAGTCAGTATCCTCAGGATTGCACAGAAGAACAGTCTTACAATACACCAATGAAGCCCACACACACACAAAGATTCAAATATTTTATTTCCTTTATTCCTTATTGGGATATGAAGGAAAGAAACTGACGACAAGTTTAATGCATACAGGTGTTCACTGATACATGATATATGACACAAACATTCTTTGTCAGCTGCCCATTACTAATCGGTTAAAATCAGTGTACAGATAACATTGAACATAAGAAGACAGCTAAGACTATAAAAGTGTAAACACAGTGTACTCAGTAACAACTAACATTTGAAGCGCACACACGCACACTTAGAGAGGTCATGTTCACTTCGGATAACTCCCAACAGCGAATGAGAGCGAAATCACAACTGATAAGCAGCTCATAAGCATAGACAACACTTCGAACATCTCCAGTGGTGTAGATCCTCATGAGCCTCATTACCTTACCTCACCTTACCTTCCCCATTAGCAAAACCTTTTGGGGCCCACGATGGCAGCAGTGGGTCCGCGCACATCCGTGCGCAGATCCACTACGGCCATTGTGGGCCCAAGGACCTTTGCTTTCTGGGTTACCACATGTTATCTCATCTGTTGTGTTTTTGCATCCAGATTACCCCAGAGGCAGGACCGGTACAGGGAGGTACTCTTCTTACACTGCGTGGAAAGGATTTTGGTACTGCTGACAACACAGTTCGCACTGTCAAAGTTTCTGATATCATGTGTCAACCTAAATCTCAGTCTGCATCAGAGTAAGTGTCAATAGGATTTACTCCCAGAAAGAAGATTATAGTATGTTAACCCTTTGAGTGACGTTAACAGTTTTTGTCACGATGATTCCTGCAAGAATAATTGTGAGTAAAGTCGTTACCAAACACCCAAAGGGTAAAGTCCCTTTCTAGCAGGGAAGGAGATAGTTGGTTGCTTCTTTGTAGCTCAATACCTGAGGATGTCGGTGAGGCAATTCCTTGCGAGCAAGAGGCATATATTCTGATGAGCCCCTGCAGCTGCAGATAGGGTGGGCTGGATTAATCCACCGAATGTTTGAAGTCGGTGCAATGTTTGACCTATTTCTTGTTAACTCATTCAACCCCAAGGCCGTTTGTTTCCTCAGAAACATTATCGATGCCATTACTACAATGGAACAACCTATAGCTTGCGTAATTTTAGCCCCAAAACTTACGATGTGTTCCTTTAGGGCCAGGGGAGGCCACCAGGGGTGCCGTGACCTGGTACATGGGTAGCCTCCCTTCCCACCCCATACGGGCAACTGCCAGCGCAGCCAAGCCAAACCAGTTCTTTCTTTAGCTTGCAGCGTGTAGACGTGTTAGCTATAGCCCTCTGCAGTGCTACCTTCGGCTGTGTATGGTCAGCTACTTGTGGATTTTCGACAGTGGACTTCATTCCCGGCCTGTGCTTTCGCCTTGCCTTGGAACTTTTTCTGCCCTTGTGTGCCTTTCTAGGAAGGAAGTGTCACTCGTGCTCCTGTGCTTGTTTTGCCGGAAAGACACTTGGTTCTCGGTCTCTCCGGGCCTTGGAGCCAGTCTTTGCCCCATGTGGGGGCTCTGTTCTGCACCGGTTTTCCGGCACTTAGAAACTTGCGAGCCTGTGTGGTGCCTCTCGGAGCCTTCGCCTGGCGTCCGGTGTGCTCCTTCTTCGGCCTCCCCGGTCCTTTCGCCGGTTGGACTGCCGGGACCTTCGTCGAGGACTCAGCCTCCTTCCCTGTTCGTCTGGTCTTCAGCCGTGTGAGCGCCGCTTCTTCTTCTTCTTCGGCTACAGGTGCTACCTTCCCCTGCCCCCTGCGAGATGTCCAGGTAAGGTCTCGGTGTTTGACAGCGCCTGCGCCTCTGGCGGCGTGCGCCGGCATCCTTTGCTATATCGTTGCTTGTTCGATATTACTCGGCGCAGGATAGTGGGGAACGGTGAGGGGTGGTGCGCAGTTTTCGTCTCGTGGCCTTCTGCTACGACCAGTCGCCTTGTAGTTTCGCTCTATATTGCAGTTGTCAAGTCCGCACCTGCAAACGATGTGGCGACTTCCAGTGGCCGAGTGACAAGCATGCGGTCTGCCTCCCCTGCGCTGGTTGTGCTTCGGGCCACACCTGTAATGTCTGCGCTCTCTGGGTGGAGGAACAATGGGCCCGGCTGTGGAGTTTTTATCGACGTGACAGAGGACCGCCGCCCGCCCGCAGCCACGAGCATGCATCGGCCTCGGATCCGACAAGACGCACCTACGCTGCCACTGGGGGACGGCATACAAAGGCTCCCCCCTTGCGCACCCACTCTCTCGAGTCAGGTCCGCAGCGAGTCCGCTCGCCCCGCTCTGCGGAAAACAAACAAGCCCCAACTCTCGACATTGGGGGACCACGCCTTTACCATAGCTGACACTTAGTTCGCTTCCAGCTGCCAGAGAGATAAAGCTGCCGCGAGGTAACATTCCACTCTCGCCCGCTCATTCTATTTATATCGCACCTGCTACTGTGCGGTACACGGCGTGACCGGCTCTCTGCCGCTATAACAACTACCTACACATTTGTATTCATAACACATCTCTGCCTACAGTGACTGTTGTGGAAGCAACATCGTTCAAAAGTTGAAATTCTCACCTACACACTGATACCAAACATGACAACATTACGACTTGCACTTGTGTAGCAGGTCATGGTGAAAATAAAGAGAACGGGAATTTGTTGATGCGTACGAGAACGAGAATTTATTGTGAAATTGACAAAGTTCCCACAGCCATAACACAAAGACGCTACTTTTCCCAGTGAAACACACTTGCATGCATAAGGGTTAGCATGCCTACAGTACGTATCACTTAATGGATTTTGGGTTCATGGTGGGGGGACGGAAGCAGGAGGGTAATTAATGAGGTCACTGACAGGTGTCGACAGACAAGTTCCAGACATCCGACTTGGTGTACACTCCCGGCATTGGGGAAAGAGAGGGCTTAGTTACACGGATACTATTGAGGAGATAGCCACGTTTCTTTCTTGGGAAATAGTGTAACACTAACAGTCAACCTTGTAAATGTACTTTTGATTTAACTTTTGATCATGATGGAGTCTGATGAAACGCGTACAGTCTGTGTACACACAGGTGTGTTCCATACAATGAGAGTAAATGCATTGTGCAGAATATGTGGCGGGAGATCACAAAAGAGATACACGGATAAAAAGCCATTTCTTTGTATCAATTATGAACACTTAATCCACAAGTGTTATGGAATTAATATCCAGGAAGACAAAGACATGATGCACTCCAAAACAATGTGTAGGAGTTGCTATTGTCGGATGAAACGGATAGACTCGACTGAAACACGTGTGTCCGAGGAGGCAACGCGAAATGCGGCGTATGATATTGCCTCATCACAACACATTTGGACCATGTTCGATCCAAATACGAGTGTTGAAGAATGTGTCGTGTGTGTTCACTTCATGCAGCTAGGTAAAGGAGGACGACCAGTGAAGCGGGGTTCCCGGCATGGAAAGAAACGATCGTTTCAATCCGCGGCATGTGACACTCATAACACTGACACTGATAACAGCACTAATGAAGGTGATAGTGGTATACAAGGTTTTATTCCGCCGACGTCTACTCCCCGTAAAACGCCATGCACAGTCGATGCTCAAACGTCGCCGTTACAAAGAGTGTGGACCCCATCTCCACCAGCCAAGCGGACGCATGAAATAGCCATTTCACCCATTGAAAAAACGGGTGTCGATATAGCCACATCTCCACATATCAAACGACCCAGCCTTCGACCTATCCAGGAACTGCAGACGCCACTGACAAAGGAGGAAGAAAAATATCAGACGGCACTAAACCGCACAATGCTTAATGAATCAGCTGATGCCACAATTCATTGCAAGACTGGAGGACAGCCTTTGTATTTTATGCACATACCCAAACCGAGAAAACCAACAACAGTGGCATCATCGGCCGTAATACAAAGAAGGTCGAAGGTGCTAGCCCATGCTAGAGCGAATATGTCTGGCGGATCAGAGGTGGACGAAACTGAACAAATAGCTGACGAGTTAAAACGAGAAAGAAATGAAAAAATGACTGCAATATTAGACAGAGCAGGCCATAGGCGATCCGTGTATATCTGTAGAAAACAGGGTATTGCGCTGAGAACCAATCTAGGATTAAGCTGGTCCAAGTACAAAACATATAAACGCTTCATGAGAAGTATTGGTGTCAACCTTGAAAGTGAAAGAAAAGAAAGGCAGGCCCAGAAGGAAGCACTCTGTGGCAGAGTGACCATTGAACAAAAGAATCTGACCTTTGAAAACAAAGTCACAAACAAGAAGGAAAGCCAGAAAACGCCTGTCGCATACATAGAAGATCTCACACATTTTGTTTCTGAACTGCTTGACAAGTATGAAGCTGCAAATCTTCTTGAATGGCATGAACAAATACCAAAAGATGAAATTTGGATAAAACTATGAGGAGATCATGGCGGTAACAGTTATAAAACAATGCTTCAAGTTGCTAATCTCCAAAACCCTAACTCTAAACACAGTACGTTTTTGGTGTGTATGGCTAACTGTAAAGACAGTCATGAAAATCTTCAAACAATTTTGCAGCCGTTTAAAGAGCAGGTGTCAGTTCTCCAAACCATGAAATGGAAAGAAAAACAGATACGTGTATTTCTGTTTGGCGATTACGATTTTCTCCTCAAACTTTTTGGTCTCTCAGGAGCACAAGGGGTCCACCCTTGACTTTGGTGCACAGCTTCGAAAAGTCAGCTACAAAGAGCTCCACATGAGCGAGTACAAGTGAAACAATGAACTCTGAACAACATCAAGAGGGATTACAGGCGATACATTCGTGCAGGAGGAGACAAAAAGAATGCCAAGGGTTACAACAATGTTGTACATGAACCAATCTTTGATGTTGAGATTTCGCAAACGGCACCACCATACCTCCATCTTCTGTTAGGTATAGTAAAAAAACATCATTCCCTCCTTGAGCAAGAATGCCACGAACTTGATAAAGCCATTGCTGAAAGACTGGCCGAGGGAAAGGAGGCACATGATGAAAACACACCTTTTGAAAAGTACATTTCAGAAGTAAGAGTCATCAAAGAACTGGAAAAAAGAAAACAGCTGACTGAGGGTATTGCAGTGTTGAGCGACAAGAGACACAATGAGAGTGCGAAGAATTTTGATGAACGACGTGAGCAGAAGATGCAGCGGGTAGCAGAATTCGAGGACAAAATAGAAGCTCTGAGAGAAGAGACAAAGTTGCCATTTCTGTGCGGGCCTGTCACTTCTGGCCTTGACGAAGCACTAAAGAGGAATAAGATATTCATGCAAGCATACCATGGCCGTTCGTTTGTTGGCAGCCACTGCCACCATTACTTGAAGTATGATGTGTTGACTGATGTTGGTGACAGTGTTATCAGCAATACCATGAAGCTGACAGATGATCCTAAATTTCATGCAGCAGCGCATGACATATCCTTAAAGTTCCGAATTCTGAACGACCTTTACTCACAAGTTCATGCTAATGTTTCTCACAAAATGCCGGTGAAGAGCAAGAATGAATCAATGCAAGACATCAATGACAAGATTGCAAACTACATGCGTTTTTTTCGAAGTACTTTTCCAGCCAGTAGCATCATTTCGAAACAACATATCCTGGAATGTCACTGCGTTGAATTTATGACAAAGTGGGGATTTGGTTTGGCGCTTCATGGTGAGCAGGGAGGTGAAGAGAGTCACGCTACCATTAACATTCTAAAGAGCAGGACATATGGCTTGCGGACAGAGGAGGAAAAACTCAGACTGCTCATGACCGAGCACATGACACTCGTGTCACCCGTCCTCCACTCTGTCATTCCTACAGTAGTCAAACAGAAACAAATTCTCGCCGAGACGGCGCCGGAGTTGTGTATCTGTGAACAGAAACTCGGTATTCGGTTCTTATGTCTAGTGTGTCAGAAAATGTGTTAAACCTCAAGGTATGTTTTAAAACACTGTTGAATATTGTGACCTGTTATGGACTGATCGTATTTCGGGATGGCAATAGCAGTCTGTGGAGTACCAAGACGGCTGCGGGCGAGAAATGCCAGAACACGCGACCTGTCAGTGACCTCATTAACCACCCTCCTGCTTTCGTCCCCCACCATGAATCCAAAATCCAGTAAGTGATACTTACTGTAGGCATGCTGACCCTTATGCATGCAAGTGTGTTTCGTTGGGAAAAGTAGCGTCTTCGTGTTATGGCTGTGGGAACTTTATCAATTTCACAACAAACACCGACATCGTACATCAACAAATTCCCGTTCTCTTTATTTTCACCATAACCTGCTACACAAGTGCAAGTCGTAATGTTGTCATATTTGGTATCAGTGTGTAGGTGAGAATTTCAACTTTTGAACAATGTTGCTTCCACAACAGTCACTGTAGGCAGAGATGTGTTATGAATACAAATGTCTCTCTCTTGGCTTGACTTCGCGAACGAAGATTTTATAGGAGTTGCCCACGGCGTCTGCAGGCTTGTTCGTGGCTGCGGAGGCCAATCCGAGACAGGCAGGTTCGACCGCAGTGGCTGCAGGGGAAGGTATGGCCAGGGTTCTGAGCTGCGGCATCTCTGTTTTTTCTCCTGAGCCGCTTGTCCTTAAGGCTAGCTCTGTGAGAGTCCTCAAAGGAGACAGCTGCCTTGTAAATGGTGGAGCGCCAGGTGTCACGGTCCGCAGCAAGCGAAGACCACTGGTGGTGGTCGATTTGGCAGGCACTAAGTGACTTCTTGAGACAGTCTTTGTATCTCTTCTTTGGTGCCCCTCTGTCACGGTGTCCAGTAGCAAGCTCGCCGAACAGGGTGATCTTTGGTAGGCGATGATCCTCCATCCTGGAGACATGCCCCGCCCAGCGGAGCTGTGTCCGCAGCAGCAAAGCCTCGATGCTCACAGTTTCAGCCTGTTCAAGGACCTCGACGTTGGTGACATAGTCACTCCAGTGAATGCCCAGGATGGTACGCAGGCAGCGCTGGTGGAAGCGTTCGAGGAGTCGTAGTTGGCTGCGGTAGAGGGCCCAGGACTCGGAACCATACAGCAGGGTGGTGAGGACCACAGCTCTGTACACGCTGATCTTGGTGCCTGTTTTCAGCTGTTGATTGTGCCACACCCGCTTGAAAAGTCGCCCAAAAGCGCTGTTCGCTTTTGCCAGCCTGCTGTCAAGCTCCTTGTCCAGCTTGGCGTCCGACGTGATAATGCAGCCAAGGTAAGTAAACTGGTGCACTGACTTTAGTTCAGACTCGCCAATGGTGATGTGAGGAGGGCGATACACTGTCTTGGGTGCCGGCTGATGGAGGACCTCTGTCTTTTTCAGACTGACCTCGAGTCCAAAGAGCTGGGCAGCATCTGCGAAGCAAGACGTGATGCGCTGCAGGGCTCTCTCTGTGTGTGCAACGAGGGCAGCATCATCAGCAAAAAGCAGCTCACGAATCAGTTGGTCTAGGGTTTTCATGTGGGCCTGCAGTCGTCTGAGGTTGAACAGGCTGCCATCGAGACGATACCTGATGTACACTGCATCGTCATCATTGAGGTCCACTGTGGCCTGCTTCAACATCATGCTAAAAAAGATGGTGAAGAGGGTCGGTGCCAGCACGCAGCCCTGCTTTACGCATGTGTAGGTAGTTGTTATAGCGGCAGAGAGCCGGTCACGCCGTGTACCGCACAGTAGCAAGTGCGATATAAATAGAATGAGCGGGCAAGAGTGGAATGTTACCTCGCGGCGCCTTATCTCTCTGGCAGCTGGAAGCGAACTAAGTGCTAGGCGCCAGCACTGGCTGGTAAAGCCGTGGGACGCCTTTCTCCCACCTTGCGCACCAGCTCGCTCGAGCCAGGTCTGCAGCGAGCTAGCTCGCCCTGCCTTGCGGAACTCAAGCCTCACAAGACCACCGACAGAAGTGGACGCCGCTTCTCCCCGACGCCAGACCCTCGGCTTCTGCGTACGACCCCCGACGGGCGGCCTCGAGTTCGCGACCGCCTGGACTCAACCTCTCACCCTCGGAGGCCCGTTCGCGGCGCAGCCCTCGCCCGCGTACGCCCCCTCGGACCTCGGCTTCCCGCCCTCGGGCCCGCAGCCCTTCGTCTTCGGTCCTCGCCTCCCGCCGCAAGCACTCTTCGGTCTCTGCTCGCTCCTCGCGCCCGGCTTCGCCCGCCGCTGCAGCTTCGCGGACGTCACACCCTCCTCATTGGTCTTCCCCTTGGCTTGGTCCTCGGAGGTTCCTTCTTCCAGTCGGCGCTCTTCCCGGTGGGTGTCCCCTTCGGTCGTCCATGCTGTTCCTCGTTTCCGGCCTTTGTCCCCCCCCCCCCCCCCCCCCCGGCGTCCCTCCCCCCCCCCCCCCCCCCCCGGCGTCCCTCCCCCCCCCCCCCCCCCGGCGTCCCTCCTCCCCCCCCCCCCCCCGCCTTCCCCGCTCCCCCTCCACTTCGTGCCATCGACCACACGCTCGCCGCTCTCCTTTGCGCGGACGCTCCACTCGTCGGTCTTGCCGCTCCCGCTCGCGCCATCGCAGCCGCTCGCCCCGGTCTCGCTCCTCCACGCGGCGGCGCCCGCCTCCCCAGCCCCTGGTGCATCGGCCTCCTGCGCCGCCCGTCGATGTGGACTCCCTCAGCATCGCTCCGGAGGACTCTGATTCGGCCCTCTTCAACTGCTCGACCTCCTCGCGCGCTCTCTCGCCGTCGGCTCCCTCGTCGCCTATGTTGCGGACGACCAGGGCGGAGACCCTTGCCTCGCTCGATGAGGCCGCGCGCCTGATTGCCTCGTGTCTTCTCCCGGACGCCTGTCCCCCGTCGCCGCCCCCCAAGAGGAAGCTCTCGGCCTTCGTGGACGCGGATCGCCCTTCCAAGAGGTTTAAGTCCCTGCCACAACCCCCGGGGTTTAAAGGACTTCGTGACGCCTTCTCCGCTCTCCTGCAGCAGGGTTCAGGCTCCGACGCAGCATTCTTCTTCTCCGAAGCCCGCTGGCCGGCGGACTTGGACATTGCCTTTCAGCACAGCTGGTATGCCGGACACTCACAGACCTTCGCTGCTGCCCTCCCCGCGGTGGATCCTGCCGCTCAGCAGCAAGCTGGTGGACTTCGCACCTCCCGCCGTTGCATCCCTCCCGGCCTGGAGCGGATGGCGATCTGCAACGCCCTCGCCTGTGCTGGATTCCTCGACTTGGCCACGCAAGCGGTCGTCAACCTTCTGGAGCGGAACTGGCACTTCTCGATCTCGCCGCTGTTAGGGGACCTCCTCGCACTAGCCACGGCCGCCAACCGTGCGGCGTACCACGCTTCCGTCAACTCTATGGCCGCTGCCGCGACCTGCTCCGCCGGGATGCCGTGCTTGCCGTCTGCCCCGACCTCTGCGGAAGAACGCCACAGAGGTGGTGTTGCGTCACGACTCGCCCGCCTTCTACAGTCGCCTCTTCCTTGTCCCCAAGCCCGGCAACAGGTGGCGTCCGATTATCGACCTTTCCACGCTGAACGTGTTCATCGCAGCGCCGTCCTTCCGCATGGAGACCGCCAGAGCCCTGCGCCCCGCGGTTCAACCCATGGACTTCGCTGTCAGCCTGGATCTAACAGACGCTTACCTACACGTACCCGTGCATCCGGCTTCCGGACGCTATCTGCGCTTCGCTTTCGACGGCGTCGTTTACCAGTTCCGCGCCCTCCCCTTCGGCCTCAACCTTAGCCCCTGGGTGTTCACCCGTCTCATGGATGGCGTCATCGCCAAGGCCAGGCGGACTTCGTCGAGTCCTTTCTCGAACTACCTCGACGATCTGCTCCTGCACAACCAGTCGGCACCTGCCCTGGAGAGGGACCGAGACGCCTTGCTGGCCCTCCTCGACAGCCTCAGCTTCATCGTCAACTTAGGCAAGTCGGATCTCGCCCCGTCCCGCCAATTCGTCCACCTTGGCATAGAGTTCCTTACGGACCTCAATCTGGTGTGACTCCCGGAACCGCGGATCCAGAAGTTGGCAAAGCTGGCGCTTTTAGTTTCACAGGAAGAGACGGTCCTTGCCAGAGTCTGGTTGCAGCTCTTAGGTCTGATGAGCGCGGCTGCGGATCTCCTTCCCCTTGGCCGGCTCTGCTCGCGCCCGCTTCAACTTCATCTGCTCCTTCACTGGCGTCCCTCGACTGGCGACATCGAGGCCCCCGTTCTGGTACTTTCCTTGCTCGTTCCTCCGCTGGGCAGATCCTGTCTGGCTCGCGACCGGAGTCCCACTCCTTACGCCGCCCCCCTCAGTTGTCCCTTTGCGTCGACGCCAGCCGTTCCGGCTGGGGCGCACTCCTGCTGCCGACGTTCGCCACGGCTTCCGGTAGCTGGCCACCGGACCTCGCGGTCAAGCATATCAACTGGTTGGAGCTACAGGCGGTGTGGCAAGCTCTCCTCGCATGGGAACCGACTCTCGGACACCAGGAGCTACTCGTCCTTTCCGACAACTCCACTGTGGTGTCCTACATACAGAAGCAGGGCGGGACCCGCTCCCCTTCCCTCTGCATTCTTCTTTACCAACTTCTCCGTTGGTGCGAGGATCGCCGCATCTCTGTCCGAGCGAGACACATCCCCGGCCATCTGAATGTCCTCGCGGACTCCCTCTCACGGTGCGGTCAGCTCCTCCATACCGAGTGAGCGCTTCGCCCGGACATCTTTTGGATGATCTGTGCCACGTGGGAGACCCCCCTTATCGATCTCTTCGCGACAAGGTGGAACTGCCAGCTACCCCTCTTTGTCTCGCCTGTCCCTGACCCCCTTGCCTGGGCGGTCGATGCGCTCTACATCCCCTGGGACGACCTCAGCACTTATGCTTACCCTCCCTCAGTCCTCGTTCCCAAGGTCCTTCTCAAGCTGAAGGGGTGCAACGCGATCCTTTTGTTAGTGGCGCTGTTCTGCTGCACCAAGTGTAAGTTTTTGGGCTAAAATTATGCAAGCTATAGGTTGTTCCATTGTAGTAATGGCATCGGTAAGTATTTTTCGAAAAAATACATTTTAGAGAAAAATTCATATTTCCCAAATTTGGGTGGGTCATCTAATGACTATGCACCAGTTGCAGGAGATGGATTGATCATGATAATTCAAGGGTAGTGCCAGATTAGCTTGGCGCCGACAGGTGCCAAGCTAATCTGGCACTACCCTTGAATTATCATCTTCTGCTGTAGTGTGTTGGGAGTGAATGAGTTAAGGGATACCCAGGTAACCTCTAGAAACAATTCAGTG
The DNA here is from genome assembly GCA_036245525.1 of Semisulcospira habei. Classification (NCBI taxonomy): domain Eukaryota; kingdom Metazoa; phylum Mollusca; class Gastropoda; family Semisulcospiridae; genus Semisulcospira; species Semisulcospira habei. The sequence goes on from BTPG01000005.1 coordinate 28,439,864, forward strand.
AAATGTTTGGAAGCATATGTCACGTCTGTCAGTTGGCATGCAAGTTGTAAACCAGTAGACACAATATCCTTGGGCTGACGTTGGTCGCCGTCGGCTTGTGCAGTGTGCACACATACCACGGCCTGAGACCCTTTTCCTCCCTGGGAAGCAACAGGTTGTGGGCTGAAATATGTGTACTGATCCGTGATGTTATACCTCCCAAAGTAAAGCTTTAAGGCCCAAAGTCACAGACTTGCACACATGCTAACGATGACATTTCTTTGGTGACATGCCTTTTGAGGTGGCCATTAACTCATTTAGTCCGGTGCACATATATTCCGAAATTTTGGAGGCATTATTTAACAATTATGGACCTGTTGCAGGAGATGGATCGACCATGATAATTCAAGGGTAGTGCCAGATTAGCTTGGCTCTGACAGGCACCAGGGCTGAATGGGTTAAAGTAAAAAAGAAAGAACACAGAATTTCAGAAGCAAACATCAACCCCAGTAGCATTCTGTAATATTTTGCACCCTTCAGACGTTTTTTCTATATCGACCGAACAAGCTTGATATGGAAAAAAGTATCGCCATATATTGAAGCCTTGTAGAGCCGGGCTTGAACATTGAACTGAAAACTTGCAAAATTTGATACACATGATCACCAAATTTGTAAGATGTTGCGATACCTGTGAGCCATGAAATCAGATCCTTATACTCGCATAAATGTTCATGTGGTGCTTAATTTTGACGGACATGTAAAAAGAACCACTCAGGCTGACGTAAGCTCACATACATTTCTCACACAGGCCAATTAACCCTTTAAGCACTGAGTATATAAGAAGTCTATGTATCTTTCAGCCCTGACTTTATTTGAAAAATTTCTGTTTAAAATGGGTGTGCACTGTAAAATATTTGTAAAAAATAATTTACAACAAATATCCCCCATGAAATTATATATGTACTGATTTGTCATTGGATGGACTACTTTATGGATTTGATCACACTGTGTCACGTGTTATAATGCCTGGTGACAAAAATAGTGACAGGTACAAAAATAAATTTGAAAAAAAAAATCTTTTGTGCACGACAGGTCGCTGTTAGTTAACATGCATCACTGAATAGGGTGTCTGTTATCACTGTGACACATTAGTACCCATGCATTTCCAGCATGCCGATACACTGTAAGGCCCCTACCTTGTCACCAGATGTCATTGTTTACACCTGCCACTTATAGGTCAGAAGTGGCATCAAACGATGATCAGTGTGTTTGTGTTGTGTCTCATACACAATCGGATGGAAATACTAGTGTTTTAAAGATTCTACACATACTACACATGTGACCAATGTGTGTCATTGGTGTCCACAGTGTCACCTACAGGTGCACCAAGGTATGGCATCAAAATAATGGAATATCAGTTAGAACCTCTGAATTCAGGATATAAGGCATTGCCGTTGTCGGTGCCGCAACGGTCGATTGCTCCAGCTGACACTGCCTGCCAACATGTGGTTATGCTGCCAATGCATTAGGTGGGCACACATGTCCTGATACATCAAAGCAATCTGCTTTTGAAACCATGTCTCCAAGCACAAATGTTATCACTCCGAGTATCTACACATTCACTCGCCATTTCCACCGTAATTCCAACACTAGCACCGCAAAACTGACCGCATACCACAGATAAAGTATGTGCACACTGTCGGGACTCTGTAGTGTAAACAGGATATGTGAGGTCACCACACGCGCAGTGAGGCTCATGCATCACCGATACAAAACACCTGAAACCGCTCTAGTGGTTTGCCGGGCTGAATGGTATATGAGACCACCAACCACTAAAGCGTTTTGCCAGGCTGAAAGGGTTAAGGTTGACTTCAGCTCAGGGACCATTTTGCTCACCAGGTATCTAAGTATAGCTTGCCCGCGTTATACCTAATTTTGCTTCTGATCCACGTAATAGTCAATGATGACGCTAACCATTACATGATTGCTTGCCTCAGGGGTCAGTTGCATGAATTTTATGAACTTAGTCCTGCTCCAGCGACTGAGCAAGGTGCTCCACTGACTCATGCATAGCCCCTGTTGATTTTTGTCTAGTATAAGGATGTTTATTTGTTTTTCCTGTCACAGGCTCGTATGTGAGATTCAGCCAGCAAACTCCGAGCTGAGTGATATGGTGTCAGTGGAAATCAAAGATCACACGCACACAGATGAGCGGCCATATTATATAGATGGCACGGTCACGTCAGCAGTGCCGTTTGTGTTTACAGTGAGTGGATTTCTCATTATGCCCTTTTTACATTCAGAACCGATGAGAATCATCATTCAGCACACTGAGTCTGATGGTTAAAATCAGTTCAGAGACAGTAGGTTGAGCCCCTTATCATAAGGAAATGGTATAGGTTGCAGATCTTAACAGTAAAGATTGAAGAAAGGGACTGTTTTTCTGGACTGCAGCATGTGTCCTCATAGCAGTTGTAACGTTTATACCGGATAAGTACCTCAAGCATAGCAGCCGTAATGTTTATACCAGATAAGTACCTCAAGCATAGCAGTCGTAACGTTTATACCAGATAAGTACCTCGAGCATAGCAGTCGCAACATTTATACCGGATAAGTACCTCAAGCATAGCAATTGTAACGTTTGTACCGGATAAGTACCTCAAGCATAGCAGTTGTAATGTTTATACCGGATAAGTACCTCAAGCATAGCAGTCATAACATTTATACCGGATAAATACCTCGAGCATAGCAGTCGTAATGTTTATACCAGATGAGTACCTCAAGCATAGCAGTCGTAACGTTTATACCAGATAAGTACCTCAAGCATAGCAGTCGTAATGTTTATACTGGATAAGTACCTCAAACGGTGGATGTCAGTGAGGCAACTCCTTGCGATCAAGAGGCATACATTCTCATGAGCCCTTGCAGTCGCAGGGGCTCATGAGAATATAATTATGCCTCTTGCAGATGTAGCGGGCTGACTGAATCCACGGAATGTCTGAAGTAGGTGCAGTGTTTCACCTACTTATGATATAGGGATGACCACTATTTGTGACTTTGGGAGTTAGTCTTCTGAACCTCAAGATTGCATTACAGCTCAGGGGTCAGTTGCATGAGCGAGCTTAGTCCTGCACCAGCCACTATAGCGGCACATTTTGTTTAGTGGCTGGTGCAGGACTAAGCTTGCTCATGCAACTGACCCCTGGATACAGATCAACCAAGAAAGTTCAAGGGTAGTAGCAGAAGAGCTTGGCGTCGGGTCTTTTGGCACTATCCTTCAACCCCCTCACTGCTGAGGAAAGCTAAACACAATCCAGCCGCAGGAGGCATGGATCCTCTTGAGCCACCAAAACTTGCGGGGGCTCATGAGGATCTATGCCTCTTATGCCTGAGTGGTGTTAGCTTTATCTCGGCAGTGAGGGAGTTAAAGTCTTCTGTTGAAGGTCTTCCACTCCGGGGGGAACTGAAGCACATCGACTAAGAAAGCAGAAAAATCGATTAGCACTTTTTTGTGTGTGTTGCTAACGTCACAGTGATGCTAATGAGATTACCTCTTTTTAGGCTTCCTCTTGCTGAAACCACTTTGCATCCAGGTTCCTTGGACAGATGGGGTTCTTTGACATAGAAATCACGATGATTTCAAAAGTACAATCTGCATTCCCTGGTGGTGATGGGGTTAACTAGCATAACTAGGTATTCTGTTCTAGTGTGTCAGAGCTTAGTGGGTTTATCCATTTAGCCCAGATGCACTGCAGCTGGAGATGGATCGACCTTGATAATTCAAGAGTACTGCCAAGCCTTCAGGTGCCAAGCTCATTTGGCACTACCCTTGAATTATCATGGTCGATCTATCTCCTGCAAATGGCACATAATCTATTGGTGAAACATCCAAAACTTGAGAAATGTGGCTGTGTGGTTTAATGGGTTAACTCATTCAAGACATGCAAAGCTTGCTGCATATCTGTATACAGCATGTTTTGAATGAGCTAAAAGTGAATACAGATCTATGTCTTTGCAGATTCGTGTGGTAGTGATAATGTTATTGGAATCCGTTTGTTTTGTTTGCTTCGCAGACACCCACTGTAACATCTTACAGTCCTGATCGCGGCCCATTGTCAGGGGGAACAAAAATCACCATTACCGGAACACACCTGGATGTAGGCTCAATCCTCAAAGTCAAAGTAGCAGACACAAGTGAATGCCTAATTACCAGGTGAGTGCATCAATGTAGAATATCGTCCGTCTAACTACTGTAAAACTTCTGATTTGCCAGCGATTTTTTTTTTGCTCCGAATTTTCAGCATTTGTCAAAAGAATTAAAAGTTGATTTTCGGAGTTGCTCTAAATTTTCGGCAATTTGGTTGAAATCTATTTTCGGCAATTAGAGAAAATTTTCATCAATTGGAGGATAAGAATTCCCATTGCAGCCGGCAGTGAACACAAGCGACAGCTGGCAGTGAACACAAGCGACAGCCGCCATGACGACATACTTTATTTCCTCAAAAACATTACCGATGACATGACTGATAGGAAGTGTCTACTTACTCTCACAATTTTAGCCTAGGAACCCGTTGTGCCCCTGCACCAACCGGGAGGCACTCGGGGAACCCCCAGAGGGGCCGAGAGTGGTCTCCCGTGACTGCCCATCCGGTTCCGAGTCATGTGATGATTACTCAGTTTAGTCTACTTAGCTCGTCTAGTGCAGACGTGTTTTGCTAGCCTCCGGCCTCGCTTACCTTCGACCGGTTTGGAACCCGTCTTTGTCTTGTGTTGGGACCTGCTTCGCTTGCGGGCTCTTGCCGTGTGCTGCTACTTTCGGCTGCTTCTTCTTCTGCCTCTGCTGCCTTCTCGCCTCTTCGGTTGGCCTCCTTTCCTGCCTTCGGCGCTGTTGTGGTATGGAGGTGTCGTCCCCCGTCCCTGTGGCTGCGGAGAGGTAAGGTAGTTGTTTGGCCTTCGGCCGGCTTCCAAGCAGGTCGCCGGTTGTGAGCACTTCTCAGCCGTTGATTGTCTAACCTGGCGCCGCGCTTTGTTTCTCGGCTTGGCCCTGGGGCCTACGCCGTCTCGCTTAATACCGAGCGCTGGCGCGTAAACTGTCTTTGTTTTTCATGCAGAGATTGACCGATGAAACATGTGTTATGCAAGACGGCTTTCCGTCTTTCATTGCGGTTATGTTGGGTCGCTGGGTGCTGGCGGAGCGTTGCTGCGCTGCAGGCTCTTAGCTTGCCGGCCTCGTGCCTGGGCGCTCGCACCTTGGGGGGTGAATTGTGTTTTCACTTTGGGTATGTTGACTTTGTCACCTTAGTTTCCCCTTTCCCCTTGTTGGGCGCGGCCACGTGCTCTCGCTCGTACGCTTGTTTGTTTGTGTGTTGCAGTTGCCAAGTGCGGACCTGCACCCTCTGCGGCGACTTCCAGTGGCCAACGGACAACCACGCTGTATGCCTCCCTTGCTCTGGCTGTGCCTCGGACCGCTCTTGTGACATCTGCTTCACGTAGCCAGAACTGTAGTGGTCGCAGCTTTGGAGATTTTACAGGCGGGACCGCCGTTACCTGTGAGTAACCCTCCCGTCCGAGCGTCCCCCACTATGTCAGGAGCCGGGACCAAGCTTGTCCGTATGGACCCCATGGATAGAACGCCGCTTAAGACGCGTACACCCAGCACTGTTTGGACAACTGACCCTGCCTTGCAGACCCCAAGTGCCGTCCTCCCTGAGCTCGGCTCAAGGGGACGTGACCCTCGCCGCCCCTTGTCTGCGGTCAGTTCTCGCTCGTCTCTCACGCCCGCGCACTCCTACGAGGAGCCAAGTTACCGGCAGGGAGCCCGCCTTTTAGCGCCCAGCTCTCAGAGACGAAGTGCTACGCGACCAAGGACTCACGACTCTAGGGCTTCTCCCTATTCGCCGCGATCTCGCTCGCCGTGGGACTCTCGTCGTCGGCATCATCATTCTCGTCGGACACCCACCAGCCCCCCTCTCCTGGTTGCGGCTTTGCCGCGGTCTTCTTCGCGCTTCCGGCGGTCTTCGCCACATCGCTCTTCGCGTCGGCCGTCTTTTTCCCCTAGTCGTCGCTCCGCGCAGAGCCCTCGCCGGGAGGGTCGCCCTCATTCCCGTCCTCGTAGCCGCTCTCCCTACTCCTCCTGGCTGGACGCCTCTCGGGGACCTCTCCGTTCTCGCCGCTGCAGTCCGCTTGCCGCTCCCCCTCCTCCCCGGGGCGAGGACGCCTTGAGTTTGCTGGCTGAGGATTCTGCTACTGCCCTGCTAGCCGTTCCCCTGCCTCCTGCTCGTCCTTTTCGGACATCTCGGACTCTTCTCCGCTGCCTTCTTCTTCTCGCGCGGCTACTTTGCTCGCCTTGGATGAGGCCACCCGCATCGTTTCCGCCTCCCTCCCAGTCGACTCTTGCCCTCCGTCTCCCCCCCCTCAAGCGCAAGGTCTCGGCCTTCGTCGATGCTGATCGGCAGACGAAGAAGTTTAAGTCTCTCCCTCAGCCTCCTGGTTTCAGCGACATGCGGGACGCCTTCTCCGCGCACCTTCTCGCTGCCCCTAGGGAACATAAGTTTTTCGGCGACTGCAGATGGCCCCCCCGGCCTTGACATCGCCTTCCGGCAGGAGTGGTACTCTGGACATTCCCAGTCCTTTGTTTGCGCTCTTCCTCCAGTGGATCCGGCAGCTGTTCTTCAGGCTGGCGGCTCCTCGCTTCTGAAACGCGCCATTCCTTGAGGTTTGGATGCTACAGCAGCCCTGGTTCGTAACACCCTTGCTTGTTTGGGCTTCCTGGAGCTTGTCACCCGAGCGGCGGTGCAGCGGATAGAGGAAGCTTGGCATCCTTCCATCACTCCCTTGTTAGGAGATCTTCTCGCCCTCGCGGAGGTAGCTAATCATGCGGCTTATCACTCATCTGTCAACGCCATGGCGGCTTCCTCCAATTGTGACCTCATGCGTCGAGATGCTGTCCTGCGGGCATGCCGTGGTATGCCTTCGGACCTGCAGAACCAGTTGCGTCGTGCCCCCCTAGGCGGATCACTTCTGTTTGGCGACACCTGGTCTTCGGTTAAGATCGTGAACTCGGATCGGTGGCCTACCAAATCTGCGCCTTCTCGCTTTCGCTCCTCCCGCAAGGCCGCGGGTTGCGCCCTGCGGGGCTCCGGACTTCCTGCATCCTCAGACCCCCTCCCTTCTCATAACCCCCGCCGCCGCCCTGCCTTTGGTCGACCCGGTCCGGTTAGCTCCTTTGCCCCCGCCCGGTCCCGACCTGCCCGTTGCCCTGGGCGCGGGCGGGCCCACTGACTCCCTAGCTCCGCCCCCGCCGACCGTCTTGGGTCCTCCAGTCGGCGGGAGGCTTGCCCAGTTCAGTGAAGAGTGGTTGTCGCTGTTCCCAGACGACCCCTGGATCAGGACCACCGTCTCCGACGGCCTTCGGATTTCGTTTCGCTCTCCTCCTCCGCTGCGCCGGTCCCCTGTGTGGACCGCCGTGCCCTCCGACCTGTTAAAGTCCAGCGCTCTGCGTTCCGAGGTCTCCGCTCTTCTGCAGAAGTGTGCCACGGAGGTGGTCGTGCTTCACGATTCCCCGGCCTTCTACAGTCGCCTCTTCCTGGTGCCCAAGCCGGGCGGCAGGTGGCGCCCGATTATCGATCTTTCCAAGCTGAACTCCTTCATTTCGGCTCCTCACTTCTGCATGGAAACCGCATGGTCCCTCAGGGCCGCGGTTCATCCAAGGGACTTTGCCGTGAGCTTGGATCTGTCGGATGCGTAATTTACATGTTCCCATTCACCCTGCCTCCAGGAAGTACCTGCGCTTCGCCTTCGACGAAGTAGTCTACCAGTTCCGGGCCCTACCGTTTGGTCTCAACCTCAGCCCTTGGGTTTTCTCTCGCCTGATGGACGCGGTAGTGGCCAAGGCTTGTCAGTCGTCATCCAGCCCTACTTCCAATTATCTCGACGACCTTCTCCTACGCAATCAATCGGCGACCGTTCTTTCAGCCTTGATCCGGCTGTTAGCGCGACTAGGTTTTCTGCTCATCAGAGGGAAATCGGATCTTTCGCCCAGTCGCCGATTCGTCCACTTAGGCATGGACTTCGCTACCGATCTGAACTTGGTTCGTCTTTCGGAACAGCGGATCCAGAGGTTAGCCTCCTTGACCGCCGACCTTTGCCGGCTAGACGCAGCACCTGCCAGGACTTGGCTACAGCTTCTCGGAACGATGAACGCCGCTGCAGATCTCCTTCATCTAGGGTGTCTCTACTATCGGCCCATACAGCTGCACCTCCTCCTTCACTGGCGCCCGTCCTCCGCCGACTTGGCAGCCTCGGTACCGGTCACTGCGCTTCTTCGTCCCCATCTGCTGCGCTGGATTGATCCGGCGTGGCTGGCTTCAGGAGTTCCCCTCGCGTCTCCCCCTCCTCGCCTATCCCTGTGTGTCGACGCGAGCCTCTCAGGGTGGGGTGCCCATCTGTTTCCGGACTTCCGAACGACATCGGGAGCCTGGCCGCCAGAGATGTCTGCCCGTCACATCAACTGGTTGGAGTTTCAGGCCGTTTGGCAAGCCCTCATCACTTGGGAATCGAGTCTGCTGCACCAGAAGCTCTTGGTCCTTTCCGACAACGCGGCGGTGGTAGCGTACCTTCAGAAGCAAGGCGGAACTCACTCTCCCGACCTGTGCATGCTCACCTACCGGCTGATGCTTTGGTGCCAGTCCTGCGGCATCTTCCTTTGAGTGAGACACATTCCGGGTCACCTGAACGTCCTGGCCGACTCGCTGGTCGACGCTCTCTCCATCCCCTGGGACGGTTTGATCGCGTACGCCTTTCCCCCAACGGTCCTTGTCCCCAAAGTCCTCCTCAAACTCCGGGGATCCAACGCCGTTGTTCTCCTGGTCGCCCCGTTTTCCTGGAACCGCTCTTGGACCACCGACCTCCTCAGCCTCGCCACGGGCCCTCCTTTGCGCTTACCGCAGACCCTCAACGTGATGTGTCTACGAGGGAAAGTGGCGAGTGCTGTGCGCCTGGTGTCTCCACCCCTCTGGTTTGACTCACCCCCAGCTCGCGGACTTCTTCCTCTGGCTCTTCGGAGACCAGGGCCTCGCCCCTATCACCATCAGAGGGTACCTTTCCATGATTGCCGACACTTATCGACACCTTGGACGTCCGGACCCCGGCGCCTGTAAAGACATCGCCGACCTTATGTCGCACTTCGGCTTGCGACATCCGGTACTCCGCTCTCTCGTTCCACGCTGGGACCTTCCCTGTGTCCTGACGTGGCTGAACTCACCCAGATTCGAACCACTGCCCTTGGCCCGCCTTGCGGACGTGACTCGTAAGACCTTCCTTTTGGCCCTTGCCACAGCGGCCCGAGTCAGCGAGGTTCACGCGCTCTCAGCGCGCCCTGCCTGCCTGCAATTTCGTGCGGATGGCTCCAAGCACCTTCTCCCAGATCCCTCCTTCCTTGCCAAGACCAGGTCTCCACTGACGGCGCCACAAGTGATCACACTGCGACCGCTGCGGGGAATGGACTTCCCTCGAGAGACCAGGCAACAAGATCCTGTGCGCGCCTTACGCGTCTATCTACGCCAAAGCCGTCCGTCGAGGACGCTCACGCCTCTTCCTGCCTCTTAGGACCGGCAGAGATGACATTTCGACCCAGATGATCTCTTCCTGGCTACGCTGGGTCATTCGGTCCGCCTACCAGGACCTCTCCCCACAGGGAGCAAAGAGGCTTAAGATACGCGCGCACGAGGTACGTGCCATGGCCACGAGTCTTGCCTTCGACCAGAACTGTGCTGTTAAAGACATTGTGGCAGCAGTAGGCTGGCAAGCAGAATCGACCTTCGCCCGCTTCTACCTCCGGGATCTGGCAGGCCAGCGAGACAACCTCGCTCTGGTGGGGGACATCACGGCAGCGCAACACTCCCTCCCGGCGCCACAGGCGCCGTAGGTACGCTACTTAGCTAAAATTGTCGGGAGTTTGCAACTGGGAGGATGGCTCTGCAGGCCCCCTGGTTTTTTTGGGGGGCAGCGGCACCCTCCTCCTACTCGTAATTCTTCCTATCAGTCATGTCATCGGTAATGTTTTTGAGGAAATAAATGCATTTTTCTCTAAAAGGTATTTTTTCGAAAAATACTTACCGATGACATGACTCGGAGGACCCTCCCACCTGCCCCGCTTGCCGCTGGTAAGCTAAGTATCCTAAACTGAGTAATCATCACATGACTCGGAACTGGATGGGCAGTCACGGGAGATCACTCTCGGCCCCTCTGGGGGTTCCCCGAGTGCCTGCCGGAGGGTGCAGGGGCACAATGGGCACGGCTGTTTCAGTTTGGCCACTTAGTTTGTTCCAGGCGAGCCGAGAAACTGGGTCACAAGTCGCGCTCGCGCGCTGCCTCAGCCAGTCTCTCAGCTGTCAGGCTAGCTGATAAGTGGGCTTCCTGCTAGGCGCAGTACAGCAGGGAAAATGACTACCTTTTGTTTTTCATGACTTTCTTATTTACCGTTCAAGTGTGTGATGCAAAACTTTGTTTGTTTAAAAGCGGACATTCTGCTCAACACACTGACACCAAACACACTATAGTTGTGACGAACCAGTAGCCAGCAGGATAAGGTGGAAATAAAGAGAAAAAAAAAACAGATTTTACTGTCTGTGTTGAGTTTTGTCACAAAATAGATGAAGTTCCAACATCAATAACACAAATACGATACAAACTACATCAAAACGGACTTGCATGTGCCAGAAGTAACATGCCTAGAGTAAGTATGACTTACCAGATCAGAGATACCGTGGAAGGGGCCGGAGAGCGGAGGGTGATAATGAGGTCACTGTTAGTGCCAGTACTCTCACAGGCACATAGCAGTAGCACGGATCTGTCAACGCTGGACACACAGTTCTTTGGCACTATTTCAGTTTTACTCCAACACCCTATAGCAGGAGATGGATCGACCATGGTATTTCAAGGGTAGGGCCAGATTAGCTTGGTGACAAGCACAAAGCTAATCTGGCACTACCCTTGAATTATCATGATCAATCCATCTACTACAACTGTTATTCAGTCGTTCAGTAGATGACACCTCCAAAATTTGGGAAATGCAGCCGTGGTATTAAACGGGTTAATGAAAACTGTTGTGTGGTAAACAAGATGATCTCACTCTTGGATAGTTTCTCAGGACGAAAATGTTTAATCTGGAAAAGTCTGCTTTGACTGAACATGAACGGACCACCACAAAATAAAGAAATTCAATACACCTATGCACATCAGCCTGTTTGGCACACCAAAACCTCCTCCGACAGCAACTTAGACCAACTTTGTGATTAAGAAATAAAAGATTAGCTTAATTGTCGGTAGAAATTCGATGGTGTGATATAAAAAATAAAAAAAAAACACTGCCGCGCGTGTGTGTAACGACAGCATAACAATCACCTGCTTCCATTTACTCTTTTCTTTTCTTCACACGTGGCATGACTGAGTACAGCATAGGTGACACTAGTGCCTTCAGTGTGTTCTGTTATGAGCCGTATGTCCTGCTCTTTAGAACGTTTATTGTTGCATGCATCTCTTCGCCTCCCTGCTCACCATCGACTGCCAGTCCAAAGCCACATTGTGCAATAAAGTCTGCACAGTGGCACTCAAGTATGTGTTGTTTTGGGATTATCTTTACTGCTGGAAAGTTGGTTCTAAAGAAGATCATGTAGTTGTCAATGCTGTTTTTGATTTCTTGGATGCTAACACCTGTTCTGATGATTGGTAGTTTATGTGAAACATTCTTGTGAACTTTGGAATACAGTTCATTAAGCATTTTGAACTTGGAGGATATTATCCTCTGCTTTTGCGTGTAGGTTGTGGTCATCTGTTATCTTTATTGTGTTGGTGAGAACACTGTCACTGGATATCACTGTACACATCAGGCCTCAGATAACGATGACAGTGGTTCCCAACAAAAGATCGCCCATGATAGGCCTGCACGAATAGGGCCTGTTTTTTGTCAATTTGTTTACCTCCTTCCACATATTCGACACAGAGAATTGAGTCTATATTCATGGACACTGACAGTATGTGAGGTGTCCTCCATTTTCACAATCTACACAATTTAACTTTCAAACTTTCACATAAACATACGTTACGACTGATATTAACTCCTATAGCTAGAAAGGGACTAAACAAAAAAGTCACGTTCATTTAGCAAGCACTCCGACGTCACAAAAGCAGAAAACGCACAAGAGAGTATGACACATATTCCCGTGACTGACTGCATGAATGTTTTTATCCCACTAAAAACCTTACAACAAGAATCTCTAGTTGTGGATGAAACTCAATGCTGATAGCAAGGAATGCGGCATCTTGGATACCACTTGACTTCTGGCTATCGTCTGTCAGTCTCCTCATTAATTCCGTCTCTGCTCCCACGGGCCTCTCAGGCTAGTACAAACCAAACCAGACCATTAATTAATGTCAGTATGTCTGCAGTCTTGTTAACTTAACTATGTACAAAAAAAAATGTAATGTCTGACTAAATGCTTTGCTATAGAAGAACATTATAAAAAGACTTAATGAAGTACATGAAAGAAATGATAACATTGATCTGTGCTACTGCTCCGTCCTGTCTGTGACTGAGAGTACTGGCACTAACAGTGACCTCATTATCACCCTCCGCTCTCCGGCCCCTTCCACGGTATCTCTGATCTGGTAAGACATACTTACTCTAGGCATGTTACTTCTAGCACATGCAAGTCCGTTTTGATGTAGTTTGTATCGTATTTGTGTTATTGATGTTGGAACTTCATCTATTTTGTGACAAAACTCAACACAGACAGTGAAATCTGTTTTTTTCTCTTTATTTCCACCTTATCCTGCTGGCTACTGGTTTGTCACAACTATAGTGTGTTTGGTGTCAGTGTGTTGGGCCGAATGTCCGCTTTTAAACAAACAAAGTTTTGCATCACACACTTGAACGGTAAATAAGAAAGTCATGAAAAACAAAAGGTAGTCATTTTCCCTGCTGTACTGCGCCTAGCAGGAAGCCCACTTATCAGCTAGCCTGACAGCTGAGAGACTCGCTGGCCTCACCGCGCGAGCACCACTTGTGACCCAGTTTCTCGGCTCGCCTGGAACAAACTAAAGGGCCACTTCTAGCGTTGGGCCAAACAGCCGTGTGGGTTCCTAGGCTAAAATTGTGAGAGTAAGTAGACACTTCCTATCAGTCATGTCATCTGTAAGTATTTTTCGAAAAAATACCTTTCAGAGAAAAATGCATTTTCACGGCTTTACAGTACTGCAGCTTTACTGTAACTGGTGAAAGCTGGCACCTCCCTTGAACTATCAATCAAAATTTATTTCCAGCAAAGGGTGTATCAGGATGAAAAGGGTCAGTCTACTGAAATGTCACCTAATTTTCTTTTCCAGGATTTGTGTTTTTGGGATTGAGTGGTTTAAAGTAGTATTCACTTGTGTGTGTGCATTGTGTAAATGCTTTACAGCACAGTGGGTCAAGTGTTGTCAGGAGAGCAGTGCTTTATGAGAACTGTGTATTGTTATACTTGTTATTATTATTATTTATTATTATTTTTATTATTATTTATTATTACTATTATTGACATTTTTTAAAACAAAAGTCAACTGTTATTTTGAAGTCCTGACATCACTGCTGTGCTTAACCTCTAAAGCTCTGACCCCCCCCCCCCCCCCCCCCCCCCTGCTACACACACACACACACACACACGGACATGGATCGACCATGATAGTTCAAGGGTGGTTTCAGAATAGCTTGGTGCCTACCCTTAAACTTTCATGGTTGATCTGTCTCCAGAACTGTGATGCAGACCTCAAACGGTGTAAAAAAGAAAAGATTATTTCATCCTCAGGATGTAATGAGTTAAAACAAATTTGACCCATTTACTTCAGTAAGAAGGAAATTAAGTTACTGAAACTGTAGCAAACAGAATACACACACACACACACACACACACACACACACACACACACACACACACACACACACACACACACACACACACACACACAAACACACACACACACACACACACACACAGAGATTTGTGAGCAGATACTGTGGGAGTATATATCCATATGGCAAACATGGACTTGTTCAGAGTCGAACCAGTCATGCCTGACGGTCCATAACCGTCACACAAGCATATTGTTTCATTGCATTGGTCTAATCACATGCCATTCCAAAGATCTTCTTGGTGCCACATGACATACAGTTTTGTACCCACAGTTTTGCAGTCTTGCTCTTGTGTATTAAAAACCTGTTGCAGCAGCACAGTCCATTTCTGGTCTGCCTTGTCTGTAAATACATATGATGTGCGTCCATCGCGGGCGATAAGGACCACTGAAATCCCTAGCCATGTTGTGTCTAATAATGATGTGTCTGGAGATGGCTGGTGAGGCCAATCCAGGCGCGGAGGTGCATCCCACAAGTGGGACACACGTGAGATGGTGCAGCATTGAAAGTGCTTGCCGCTCGTTCTTTTCTCTGGAGGCGCTTTCGCTCTGCTTCGGTTGTGTGTCTATCCTCAGTGATTGTGGATCCCCTGTTGATAAGACTGCGCCATGAGGTGCGATCCAGGGCCGATTTCTCCCAGGAGTTGGTATCTATCTCAAGGGCATTCAGGGAAACCTTGAGAGTGTCTTTGAAACATATAGTCCAGAATCAACAGCTAAAAGTACATGGACACCAATCCTGGTAGGCTTATTCGACAAAAGTGCGAAGTACTGATTGAATGTGTAATCTTCAGTTACCTTAGTTTGTGTGCTACTGTATGCCGAACACACACACACACACACCACACACACACACACACACACACACACACACACACACACACACACACACACACACACACACACACACACACACACACACACATATGGAGACAAAAGCCTCAGAGTGGGTTACCTACCATTTTATGTGAAAATGGGTTCTCATATTTCTATTTATTCTAGGGCTCTGGAATTGATGCGAATGTTTAGAACTCACCTTATAACTAAGCTCTATAACTTAAAATAAAATAGGCATTTTCTAGAAACAGAGCCACTAGATGGAGAAAAAATGGGTTTCTACCAATAAAGTGGGTGCCTCTCACACAAAAACTGGCATTACAGTGAAAATGGGTGTCTTTGCAACATTAGGTGTCTGTAATAAGGTCATGTTCATGGAATACTTCTTTTTCACATTCTTTTTTTTTTTTTTTTTTTTTTCAACTTAATGTGTATGTATGCATTAACATTTTTAACATTGTATGGTTCAAAATTGAATGAACACTGGCCCGTAACCTTTATATTATGATTTTTACAGAGGAAATCTTTTAAACATTGCTACGTTTTGTCCTTCTGAAGCAAAACAGTTTATCATGGCATTTATGTGAGAATTAACATAATGTATTATGGAAATTAAAGGACTTTTTTTAAATGTACTCTGGAGTTTAAGACAAACAGCAACAGAGCATTTTGAATATTAACCCTTATCATTCAAAATACACCAGTGTGTGTAACAAGTGTGACTAAAATAGTCCAAGGGTAATGCCAGAATAGCTTGGCGCCTCAAGCTATTGTGGCACCACCCTTGAACTAAAGCCATTGGTCTATGTCCTCATCTGTAAGTACTGTAATGTAGCTTGCATATATGGCAGTGTACAAATTTGAAGCTTTTAGCCTCAGTATGATGCGGGTTAAAAAGTGTGGAAAATATGAAAGATAGAAAAAGACCCAGACGAAGAAACTAACACTTAACTTATTCTACCTCAGACACACCACAGCAAAATAAAGATCGACCATGCCTATGGGCGCCAAGCTATTCTGGCATCACCCTTGAACTATCATGGTTGATCTGTGTCCTGCACTGCAACGCAGTCTTCAGAAGATGACTTCAACATTTGGGGATTCCAGTCTTGGGGTAGAATGAGTTAAAATGACAAAACAGAACACTGACATTAATTAATTAACTGACAACATAAGAAATCACTTGAAACTTCAGCCTTTATTAATCACATCAAAGGTGCATGCATATAAAAACACAGTAATTGTTTGTAAACACTTCAAATCAAACAATCAAGAGTAGTCGAACCTTTTTCTGGCAACTTTGTGGTGATGAAAACTAGTTCTTGCCTTCGGCAGGTAAAGTGTTTCTGTGACTTATGTGCCTCTATTCATAAAATGGAGAGAGAAATATAATACTGAGTTCTAGCAAGTGCGACAATAAAGTTTAGCCGAGTTGGTATACCTCTTTTAATAAATCTTTATGTTGACAATGGTTTTCTTATCTTATTATTGTCTTTCGTCCCCAACCGCTGTTCCGTTTGCAAAGTTTTAAATGTTATACAGTATACAAAATGATCGAGGCGGACCAACCCCATAGTAGCACTCTTGTAATAAATCTTTATGTTGACAATGGTTTTCTTACCCCTTATTATTGTCTTTCGTCCCCAACCGCTGTTCCATTTGCAAAGATGTTGTTAAATGTTATTATACAGGTGATATACGACACAAATGGAGTCCAGGCGGCGGACCAACCCCATAATAACACTCTTGTAATAAATCTTTATGTTGTCAATGGTTTTCTTATCTTATCGTCTTTTGTCCCCAGCCGGCTGTTTCGTTTTGCAAATTCAAAGGTTATACAGTATACAAAATGATCCAGGCGTCCATCAGATAAAAACAGGCTATACATGCTGAAACCAACCCAATAATAACACTCTTGTAATAAATCTGTATGAAAACGAAATGCCGCGAGTGTTGGAGAATCTCAATTCATTCTTTTGTAACTTTTTCAGTCTGTTGCGGATGTAATCCTTAATGTTTGTCCGCCTATGTCTAAGTGCGGGCTCTTCTGCGATTGCCTGTTGTGTCTCGGCCTTTCCAGAAAGTTTGTTCACGACGAGGTGTGTCTTGAAATGAGTTTAAATAGCTTTCTCTTCAGCTTTCCCCCATGGTTTCCTTGTAAATCTAGCTTTCTTTTGAACAGGAGCTGACGCAGTACTGTCATTATCAAAACTATCTAGATTGTCATCAGGCTCTGGACGTCTTTTCTCTGTCATGCTCATTGATTCCTGTGTTGTTGACTTGCTACTTGCTTCATTCACAGGTGCTGTTTCCCCCGAGACCTCTCTGCAAGTTTCTGATGCGTCTTCATTGTCAAAGTCAATCTCTTCATCATCGCCCAGCTCAGCTCTCATCCAACTCTCAAAATCTGTCGTCCCATTGTTAACTGACAGAAGAATCTTTGCCACTTTTGCCTTTTGAAGGACGTCTTGAGGTTGGCGGTAGATATGGCGATGTATCCGAATATCATGACCAAGGAAGTCTGCCAGCTGAACCTGGTCTAACTCCGAGATGGCCATTGACTGAGCCAAAGTTGCAACCTGCTTCCGTAACTGAGTAAATGTGAACATGGCTGGGTTTGACACTTGTGCTTGTAGCGCATGTTCTTTCAGAACATCATGGTCTCTGTAAGGCCTCTGACCAGGTGTGGCAAAGATGTACTGGGAACCAGCAAGAACTGGCACTGATTGCCTCATTTGAAGGATTCTGTCCACAGTTGTCATCATCTTCTTCGTCAGCAAAATGGGAACACTCCTATTAAACTTGCCTCTGATTTCCACACGCTGAAAATGATTCACCATTTTCTTCTCAACCTCTGTGAGACCTTTCAAGATATCTTGATTGGTGATCGATCCAATCTTAGCATTCTGGAAGTCTGATACCTTCATTCTCTGAACTTCTCCCCCTCGTTTTCGGTTGAAAAGTGATACAGCGCAAAGAGTTGCTTTAACCACTGTCGGATAATCTTCCGAAACCATCCTTGTCTCAAGAAGCTGTTGGACCTTCCTCACATCTTCACATGATGGGATCAGCTTGGGTTTGTTCATGGTCATTTTCCTGACCGTCTGGGCTGCTGTAGCTGACACACAATCATACCAGTCCCCGGTGAAGACAGAGTCAAACCGCTGCACCTCAGAGAGCTCCTGTCGCCACCTGTCATCTGAACCATGCCCAAGCTGTTTGGATGCCTGTGACTGTTTGATCTGTGAACATTTTTTCAAAGCATGGCTTATGCGCATTGCGAGATTGCCTTTTTTGAACTGATGTGTGTCCTCATCAAATTCTGCTAGCTCTTTACAGCCAGTACAACATGATCAAAGCTAGCTGAATTGATCACAGCATTGAAACTTGCGATTTTCATTTCTGACCTCACTCTGATAATCTTTAATAGTCTCCCTAACTCCCGCATCCTGGAGCTGATTTGTCCAGCCGTGTGTTCTTCAATGTCCCTGCGGTCAAATAATCTCTTTCCATACTCAAGAAGCAAGGGGTAAGTTTTGATGAGACGGCTTATCTCATCATCTCCTGTCTGGCTAATACCTTATAATAGAAGGAAAAGTCAACGTCTAAGGGTATTGGAAGCATTAGCCTCCCATGTCGTGCCGCCTCACCTCTCTTAGCGATCTGAAACCCTCCTGGTTTCTGACAGCAACGTTTTGAGTAAACAGAGATCAGCTTTTTTTGATAGAGCCCTTTGCAATGGCTACAGGCGAGAAGGTCGTCAACCTTACTAGTTTTGGTGCGATACTTAGGAGTCAAACATCCTGATTTCTTTTCAAGAACTGCAACATTATGCATGTAATCACCCTCATCTTGTAGTCTGATCAATGCTTGACGTCTTTGCTTTGTCCCTTTTTTCATCACCAAAATTTTAGCAACGTCTGCCTCATCTGCATGGACATCTTGTAAGTGCGTGCTCATTTTCAAGACAAGCTTGCTACACAATTTGCATGCATGTTTCTTGTCCCATTTGTACTTTCCTTTCCCTCTCTGCAACACGTGCACACCTGTTTATTCTGTAAGCGCTCTTTCCCCACCCCCAACGTCATGTTTCTTCTGCCTATCCACATTCTCATTGCCACCCGCTAATTCACCCCCTAACGCACACTGCACCTTGCTGGTACTTGCTTCACTGACACCTGCCCACCCTAAACCTGCCACTTTGATGAAATCTAACATAGTCAATACAATACTGTCTGTGTCAGAGATCCCAGAGATTGATGGCGACACACCGTCAGAATCCTGTGAGCTCGAGCCAGGTACAAACTCCTTGTCATCACTGTCCTTGTATTGCAATGCACTTGCGCTCTCAGTCTCAGGTCCATCCCAGGCTCCATTTGCCAACTGCCCCCACCCAGGTCTGCCCTGGGGGACTTGGGTGGGGTTAACTACTTTTTAGTTCCCAGGGTCACCCTGGTCAGCCCCACAGGGTGGGGTTTTCCCTCTATTCTGAGGCATGTGTTTCTGTCTACCCTTGGTCCATTCACCTGTATTTGTCTTTTTAAAACTTTCCCTGTTGTCTGCGCTGCCTGTAGCTCTTGATATTGGATGTGTGTTGCTAAATGGTCTTAGCTTTATTTAGGCCCCATGGCGTAGGATTATTTAACGTATTGGACCGGCTGGCGACATACATTCAATATTCTGGGGGTTTTTTTGGGTTTTTTTTCGCAAGCAGTGCAGGCACGTCCTGAGAAAGCCTTGTTGCTGTCGGGACGTTAAGCAATGTACAATCAATCAACCATTTGCCAACTGGAAAAAGAAAGAAAATAAAAGCTGCATTAAGACAGAAACAGCCCAATTTTGGTTTAAGGGGCCTTGCACAAGAATAAAAAGAGTAATCCCGTGTATGACCGATTTACATATGTGTGACCTCGGTGACGAGGGCTGGCTTCTGCAGCAGCAAAATCCATGTTTTCTGAAAATGTAAGCAGTTTTCACACATCTGTCAATCCCGAGTGACCCTTTGAGAGAGGTCACTCAAATTGGTATGTTTACAAAGGTCTTGCCACAAAGTATCCTTGGGCCAAGCTTGAAGAATGTGGCTTGAATAGTCTCCGAGAAAATGCCACCGTTAAAGTTTACCATGGACGACGGACGGACGACCAGTGGCCCAGAACATAAACTCACTTTTGCTTCGCGGCACGCGAGCCAATAAAACGAAGATGATCATAGAATCACTTACCAGTTTGTAATTGGGGGCATTCCGCTGCCGTCTATGCACCCTCCTACCTCTCCGGCAGAGGCTGGGCTATCCTGCTGCAGCTGACTAATTTTGCCATGGGCCTTGGTCATGTGCCAGGAAGGGGCATGCTTGTCCACTTCCATAGATCCCGATGGGTTTGGACATCCTGCTGCCATCTAGCGCTGGGTGTGTGCAGAAAGTGCTGAGTGTGGCCAAAACAGTGCTGCAAACATGTCAAATGCAACCATGTAAACCATTGACATTTTGGATCAGATTTATACATAATTACTGCAGTACCCCTAGCCCCCTACGAAAAATAAACAGGTAATACAGTAAAAAGCGACACTTCAGTTGCACAATCCGAAAAACCTGTGCATGGAAGTCTGTTCTTCGAATCGCGAGGCAGTTTTGCGTACGAGGATTGAAATACACACTGAAATCTGGTGCCATTTTTTTTTTTTTCGTAGTGCATGCATGTGTCAAGTTACTTTTCGATCACAATCACACATGTCAGAAAAAAAGCAACAAAATCTGGTCACAGATTGACCTTGTTATTGAACAAATTCCTTTCATTGAAGAAGAAAGCTTTTGTTAAAATCGTGGGGTTCTATTATCTTTTACTACAACAAGACTGAGCAGCAGACGCGGCCGACGGGCCATAGCAGACGTCTCACTGAGTTTTCTCGACCAAACGGGTCAGTATTTGCTGACTGTGCAATTGTATCGGATTGGGAGCATCTCAGTTAAATAACTGCGCTGAAGAAGTACACTTGGGCGTGCTCTTAACTAAGAAATATTGCATAAAATTGTACCTCTGCAAACGGAACAACGGCCGGCGGGACGAAAGACAATAGGAAGGGGAAACAACTCAGTTCATCAGAACGGCCTCTGTAGCGCAGTGGTTAGCGTGTCGGACTGGCGGCCGGGAGATCCAGGTTCAAATCCCAGCCGAGTCAAGCGGGATTTTTCCTACCTGGGTCGGCTCCTACCCAGAGTGGGTGTGCTATGGACCCAATGGAAAGGCTGATGCCATGCAGCCGAGACTCGCCCACTTCAGGGGTGCGACTTTGGGGGTGCTACCCGGGTTATGACACATCGCAAGGTGTGAATGATTAACGGCTGGCACTGCAGGTGTCCGCAGTTCCCGGGCCTGGTTAACACCAGGATATTTATGACAGGAAGCGTGGAATGCGGCCCTGTCACGCAGTCCCCAACCACATGGACCACCATGGCATCATCATATCATCTTCATCCTCATCATCATGCAAAATGAAAAGAACGCTTGTCCAGGTTTCTGATCCCTCAAGTCTCCGTCTCATGGTGACCTCATCCCAGTCCTCCAGGAGCCCTAGGTGTGCTGTTGTCTTAGGCCAGACCTGTTGCTGTGCGTGGAAGGACTTAGTGGTTGACTCGCCATCTCTGGGGGGAGCTCCCACTCGTCGACTCCGCGACTAGCAATGTCGTAAGTAGGGGGAATAGTAGGTGTGGTCACCTGAAGGCTACACTGAACACCACCGAAGTGACTTGGCAGCAGTGCGGAGTTTCCTCTGGAGGGAGTCCCCTACTACCTGCCATATATATAGCGGCAGGGCCGGGAGTCTGGCTGGAACAACCAGCGGGCCTGGATGGGCACACTGGGGTTGACGGGGATGAGCGGCGTGAGAGGAAGACCTCTGAGGTCGACAAAGAAAAATTGGAGTAGCAAAAAAAAAACCAAAAAAAAAAAAACAACCTCAGTTCATCAGTTTCACTGAGCAGCCGACCAATCAGGTATCAAGTTGATCTATAGCGACACTCGCTTCCATGGCAACACACAGGCCTAGTGCGTTGCAAGCACACAACATGAGGTAAACCTCTGAAAATGGGACATCCTATTTTGATATTTTTTTCTGACTTTTGAAGGAAAGATAATGCAGAAACAACTCTCAGAAAAAAATGGGTGACTGACTTGGTCACCCAGAATTTTACACACACCCATTTTCCATAAGGATGGTAAAGAAAGTCACCCATTTTAGTGGTTTTGTGCATACACACACACACACACACACACACACACACACACACACACACACACACTATGTCCAATGAACACGGACATAAATGGTACCAGTATGAGGTAAAGACAGTAAGTGCTTGTCTGTTTTACTGTGCAGTAAGTCTGAATCAGAAATTCACTGCACCACGTCATCAAGCACAGGTGTGGGTAGTGGGGCAGTGGTGGTTGCCATTGACAAACAAGAGATGACCTTGAATTCACCCTTCACCTTCCTCCAGGATCCCTCCATACAACGGGTCACACCTACAAGGTCATTTGTGAGGTATGGAATATCTGTTGTCTAAGACTTTTCTTGACAGTTTAGAATAAATATCAAAGCGGCTGATACAGTCTACATCTCTAAGTCAGATTTACACCACATGGGGAGTGATATGACTGTGTACCCAGAGAAAAATGCACTGAAACTCGGTCTAAACAAAGTGGCCATACATTTGTAAACTGCAAGGGAATGACCAAAAAAGCAACGTACTGTTGAATATCACGGACAAAATATTTTACTGTTTTCTGCAGTTATTTGGAAAAAGCCACGATGTCTATGCTTTCTCCTTTGTACATCAGGGAGTTCCTCCTTTGTGCGCAAGAAGTGGTAGGAAATTTCTGTTATGTGCGCATACATGGACTGTGAAAAGATGAGTAGGAACGTCTTGGTCAAGCCAACATTCATAAATCCATTGTGTCAGCGGATTTTAGCAAGCAATCCAAGCCTGCAAATCACTTTTAGGTATTAACTTTCCTGAGGCTGATGAAATGCATATTTTCAGTGGTGGTATCCAAATGACGATGGATGGGTCCAATCTTCATGCAGCTGTCCAACCTACACTACGGGCCAAGTATTCCAATCAGGAAGTAACTGATGTGTCTGAGGTTAGCTTTTTAATGTTTTAGCATGCGCATGTGTATGTGTCTTTTTTTTTTTTTTTTCTCACCCTTTGGGTGTCGGTAGCGGTTTTAGTCATGATTCCTGCAGGAATCAATGCGGCTGAAACCGCTACCGACACCCAAAGGATTTAAAAGTTTTTCAGTGATTGTTATCTCAGATTATCGTGTGGTCTAGTTTTAGTGTGCATGTTAGCCATGTAGTCAAACACCTTTTGGCTTCTTTTCATGACACCCTCATGCTCATCCACCACCCATTTCTGATTTAGGGATAACCAGTGTTCTGGAACTTCCAGAGAGTGTAAGGTTCCAGGGCCTACCTTTGTCTGAGGGTCGTCTGCTGTTTTATGTTTTAAAATAGATAAGAGAATAATTTATAACCCCTTCCTTGAAGTAAATGTAGATGTCTTTTTGAAATCTTTGTTAATTCAACTTGAGATAGCCACATCCGTCCAAGGAACATGGATACAAAGTGGTGTCAGCAAGAGGCGTAGATCCTCATGAGCTGCCGCATCTGGGGGCTCATGAAGATCTATGCCTCTTGCTGTGTTGTAGTGTTTACGTTTTCTACGGTGGCGAAGGGGTTGATGCAATACCAGTAGATGTTTCTGTCTGTCAGCTGTGCACGCCAGGCGAGGATGGGCGCAAGCTGAAGTGTCCGACTCTCAACATGAAGAATGTGTTGATGACACCGAAAGAGGGAACCCCAGATGTGGTCAGCATTTACGTTGTCATGGACGGCGTCCGTGCTTTAGAGTCAGACTCGCACCTCAACCACTTTGAGTACTACCCTGACCCTGAGTTCTACCCCTTTAAGGAAGAGGGAAAGCTGCACCTGTTTGACGTCAACACTGTGGAGCTAGAACTTTTAGTGAGTATGATGTGAACACATAAACTAGATGAAGCTGTGACCAGCAAAAGCAAGATATTGATTGACCATGATAGTTCAAGGGTGGTGCCAGAATATATTCTGGCTATCTATCTATCTATCTATCTATCTATATCCTGTAGTCTTGCCGACCGTTGGGGCACCACTGATGACTTGGCTACCAGCTCCCTCCATTCCTCTCTGTTCTCTGCCATTCTCAGCGTATCGCCCAGCTTCAGTTCTGTCCACTCTGAGATAAGTCATGTTAAAGATCCTACTGAACAGGCTGAAGCCACAGGCAGAGGAAATCATAGCTGAGGTGGAGCACAACTGAACAGATCTTCAACCTGAGAGTTCTATGTGAGAGATACCTCCAGCACCAGCAGGACCTCTATCATGTCTTTGTGGATTTTAAGAAAGCGTTTGACAGGGTGTGGCATGCAGCCCTTTGGTCCACCATGAAGCTATACAACATCAATGCCAACCTGATCAAAGTCATAGAAAACCTTTACAACAAGGCCACTAGCGCAGTCTGCTTCAACGGCAAAATAGGAAACTGGTTTAGGACTACAGTTGGAGTCAGACAAGGCTGCATGCTCTCACCTACTCTTTTCAACATCATCCTGGAAAGAATCATGACGGACGCTCTGAAAGATCATGAAGGAACTGTCAGTATTGGAGGCAGAACAATCACGAACTTGCGCTTTGCGGACGACATTGATGGCCTTGCAGGAACAGAGAAGGAGCTAGCTCAGCTGGTCGAGAAGCTGGACAGTACAGCCATTGCATATGGGATGGAAATCAGTGCAGAGAAGACCAAACTGATGACCAATAACGCCAGTGGCATTGGCACTGAAATCATGGTTGGAGGCCAGAAACTGGAAACAGTTAAGAAATTCAAATACTTAGGAGCCATTGTGACAGATGAGGGATCACAACCAGAAATACTTTCCAGGATTGTGCAGACAACAACAGCACTGACAAGACTGAAGACCATATGGAAGGACAGAAACATCACACTCTGCTCCAAGATCAGACTGATGCGCTCCTTAGTCATCTCAGTGTTCTTGTATGCCTGCGAGTCATGGACCCTCACAGCAGACCTTAAAAGGAGGATACAAACCACTGAAATGAGATGTTTTCGAAGGCTGCTTGGCATCTCATACAGAGATCACATCACAAACGAGGAAGTGGGAAGCAGAATCAGGCAAGCCATCGGGCCCTATGAAGACTTATTAGCCATTGTGAGAAAACGCAAACTGAAGTGGTATGGGCATGTCACGCGTTCAGCAGGGCTTGCCAAAACAATCCTGCAAGGCACTGTGCAAGGAGGACGAAGGAGAGGAAGACAGAGGAAAAGATGGGAGGAAATATCTCATATTCTGGCACTACTCTTAAACTGTCATGGTTAATCTGTGTCCTGAACTGTAGTGTAGTCCTCAGTGGATGGCTGCTAAATCTGGAAATTTTGATTTTATGGATTCAGTGTGTTAACCTCTCTGATGCCGGTAATCACGAATTGCATGTCTGAAACCACTATACACTGACCAGCCTTCATGTGTAAAGCACAGATGTAAATCGGACCAATGATAGGCAAAAGGAGCACCGGACTAACTTGAGACATAAATCCTCTGAGCCCTCACAGTAGCGGGGGCTCATGAGGGTTTATGTCTCATGCAGCAGTGTCACATTCGCTTTGCCGCATCAGGTAAGAGGTTAAATAGAAAAGCCAGAAATACATGTGCAGAAAAAACAACAAACTGAAAAACACAAACACAACAGAGACCTTTCTGATTCAGATTCAGATCAGACAGTATCAACTTGGTTCTCAGTATCAACTTGATTTTAACTCGTTCTACCCCAGACACACCACAGCAAGATATGGATCGACCATGATAGTTCAAGGGTGACGCCAGAATAGCTTGGTGCCTATAGGCGCCAAGCTATTCTGGTATCATCCTTGAACTATCATGGTCGATTTGTGTTCTGCACTGCAATGCAGTCTTCAGAGGGCAATGGCAAAATTTGGGGATTTCGGTCTTGGAGTACAATGAGCTAAGTCAGAATGTTCGTTCAACCATGTACCAACAGGAAATACTAAATCATCTATTCCTGTACACACATAGTAAGTGTGTACCCAGGGAGACAATGTGGTCACTTATAACATGGAAGACAGTCCTCAGTGGTGGGGGAATTTCTGACTGCTGTCTCTTGCTGCCGTCATTACATTTTTTTTTCTCAATATACATTCCCGATGACATTACTATCTGGAAGTATACCTAGCTTACGTAATTTCAGCCTAAGAACCTGTTGTGTTCCCACACAACCAGGGAGGCAACTCAAGGGGGCCATAACCAGGGACCCTGAGTAGCCTCCCGTCCCTGCCCATCCGGTCACGTGGCATGTGGTGTCACGCCAGTCATCTACTTAGCTTACATGTGAACGGTTGTGTTCTAACCTACAGGACCTTGACTGTGTATGGTGCGACCGGTTCTTAAAGGGCCGGTTAGTGTTGGATTACTTGTGTTCCCTTGGATTACGTTGCTAGTCCTCCTTGCGTGGGTTCCTTAAATTATTGTGGTTCCCCGTCGTGCTCCCCCACCCGGGTCTGCCCTGGGGGACTTGGGTGGGGTTAACTACTTTTTAGTTCTCAGGGTCACCCTGGTCAGCCCCACAGGGTGGGTTTCCTTTCCGATTCTGGGGCATGTGTTTCTGTCTACCTTTGGTCCATTCACCTGTATTTGCCTTTTTAAACTCTCCCTACTGTCTGCGCTGCCTGTAGCTCTTGATATTGGATGTGTGTTGCTAAATGGTCTTTGCTTTATTTGGGCCCCATGTCGTAGGTTTATATAACGTATTGGACCGGCTGGTGACATACATTCAATATTCTGTTTAGTTTTTTTTCACAAGCAGTGCAGGCACGTCCTGAGAAAGCCTTGTTGCTGTCGGGACGTTAAGCAATGTACAATCAATCAATCCCTGTCGTGCCTTGGACAGACGTGGTTGTGGGTGTGTGGTTCCGGGATTTACGCTGTGCCTTCTGGGACTTCTTTTCCGGTGGCGTGTCCTAGGGCCGTGTGGCAGGTTCCCCTCCCCACCCCCTCCCTTTGTCCCCGCAGCCATGGCAAGGTAAGGTCTCGGTCCATGCCCTTGACCGGCCCTGGGGCCGGGCGGTGGCTGCGACCGGGGTGCTTTCACGTTGCTTGTTTGACAATTCGCGTTGAGAGCTCGAACTCATTTGCGGGGCCTCGGGAGCCCATGCCCGGTCGCCTCTCACGTCTGTTGTGTGTTGCAGCTGCCAAGTTCGCAACTGCCTACAATTCGGCGACTTCCAGTGGCCGAGCGATCTCCACCCAGTCTGCCTACCCTGTTCCGGCTGCGCCTCCGATCACTCTTGCGCTGTTTGGCTGGAGGATCTTTGGTCGCAGCTCTGGAGTTTCTACCGGTTCGAGCGCCTGACGCCAGCCTGTGACCGCCTGTCTGCCATGGCGCCCCCCCCCCCCCCCCCCCCTTCCTAGGAGAAGTGACCAGCCGCGCCCGCTCCGACTTTGGGGAACGAACGTCACGCGATTACGGCTCACGTTCCAGGATTGCGGCTTCCATGGTGCCCACACTGAATATGCCTGCTCACTTCTATGGGGAGTCACATAGCTGGCAGAGCGCCCGCCTCACCGAGGCTGGCCTGCAGCGACCATCGTCGTCTCGTATGCTGACCCCTGGCAGTTCTGCCGTTGCTCGCACGGATAGGCCCGCTAACTCCTATGGGGAGTCAGATAGCCGGCACAGCGCCCGCCTCATCAAGGCCCGCCTGCAGCGACTCTCATCGCCTCGTCTGTTATTCACTGGCAGTCCTGACGTTCCCCTCACGAATAAGCCCGCTCACTCCTACGGGGAGTCAAATAGCTGGCAGAGTGCCCGCCTCACTGAGGCCCGCCCGCAGCGACCTTCGTCGCCTCGTCATAAACATCTTGGCAGACCCGACAGACCGCTCGACGCCAGGAGCGCCATGCGCCCCCGCCTTCCTCCGGAGGTGAAGTCGCAGCTCCGTCGCACTCCCCTTGGTGGCTCCCTCCTCTTCAGCCCCACATGGCAGACGGTGAAGGAAGCAAGCAAGGACCTCTGGCCCAGTAGCGCCGCTCCTCCCCGCTTTCCGGCAGCCCGCAGGCCGTGGGTACTGGATGACCCGTGGGTCCTCGCCTCGATCTCTGAGGGCCTCCTGGTCACCTTTCTATATCCGCCGCCGCTACGATGCTCTCCCTGGTGGACCGAGATTCCGATCGACCAACTCAAAGCCGACACCCTTCGTGGCGAGGTCGCCGCTCTACTGCAGAAGGACGCCCAGAGGTAGTCTCACGTCACAACTCCCCAGCCTTCTACAGCCACCTCTTCGTGATACCCAAGCCGGGCGGCAAGTGGTGACCCGTCATCAATCTCTCGGCACTGAACAGGTACATCTCAGCCCCGTCCTTTCGCATGGAGGCAGCCAGGGCCCTCAGGGCCGCCGTGCAGCCCATGGATTTCATGTCAGTCTGGACCTGTCCGACGCGCGTCTCCACGTCCCCATGCTCCCCGCCTCCCGACGGTACCTGCGCTTCGCCTTCGACGGCGTGGTCTACCAGTTTGGGCCCTCCCGTTCGGCCTCAACCTCAGCCCATGGGTCTTCACCCGCATCATGGACGCCGTCGTTGCCAAGACCAGACAGTCGTCCACCAGTCCGATCTTGAACTAGTTAGACGACCTCCTTCTGAGGAACTAGTTGGAGACCACTCTAGTGACAGACAGGGATGCACTGCTCCGGTTGTTGACGCGGCTGGGCTTCCTGGTCAACGCAGGCAAGTTGGACCTCACATCTTTGCCGCCGGTTTGTGCACCTCGGCATGGAATTTGCGACCGACCTCAACCGGGTGAGACTTCCAGAGCCTCGGATCCAGAAGCTGGCCTCCTTGGCCTGCCAGGTGGCCCATGAAGATGCAGTTCCCACCAGAGTTTGGCTCCAGCTCCTCGGCCTGATGAATGCAGCAGCGGACCTCCTGCCACTCGGTCGTCTTTACTCCTAGCCTCTCCAGCTGCATCTCTTTCTCCACTGGCATCCGTCCTCCAGCGATCTCACTGCCTCGGTACCTGTTCCTCAGATGCATCGTCCCCATCTGCGATGCTGGACGGACCATTCGTGGCTCGTGTCGGGAGTTCCTCTGGCCTCGCCCCTGCCCCAGCTTTTGCTCTGCATGGATGCAAGTCTTACCGGGTGGGGTGCTCACCTGCTACCGAGGTTCCTCACGACATCCAGCCGCTGGCCTCAGGACCTGGCAGACAGGCACATCAACTGGTTGGAACTGAACGCAGTTTGGCAAGCCCTCATCGTGTGGGTCTTGCCTCCACCCCCAGGAGCTCCTCGTCCTCTTGGACAACTCCACGGTGGTTTCCTACATTCGGAAACAGGGCGGGATGCGTTCCCCCGACCTATGTATGTTTCTCTACCAGGTCCTGCTCTGGTGCGAAGACCGAGGCATCTTCCTCTGAGCGCGACACATTCTGGGACACCTGAACGTCCTAGCCGACTCCATCTCGCGGCGCGGCCAGCTACTCCACACGAAATGGGTTCTGCGACCGGACATCTTTCAGATGATCTGCGCTCACTGGGAGACTCCCATGATCGACCTCTTTGCCATGAGGTGGAATCGCCAACTTCCCTTGTCGTCTCCCCTATTCCAGACCAGCTAGCCTGGGCAGTCGACTCGCTCTCCATTCCGTGGGACGGTCTCATCGCTTACGCGTATCCCCCGATGGTTCTTGTCCCCAAAGTCCTGCTCATGCTCAAGGGATGCAATGCGGTGATGTTACTGGTGGCCCCATTCTCCTTGAACAGATCTTGGACCACCGACCTGCTCAGTCTTGCCACGGGACCTCCCCCCCCCCCCCTTGCTCCTCCCCACCCTGAGCACTATGCTCAAGCAGCCCCGACAGCTGCTGTTCCACCCATGCCCAGAGCGGCTTCACCTTCACGCCTGGAGATTTTGCGGCAAGCCCTCGCCACAAGAGGCTTCTCGAGTGCAGCTGTGGAGGGGATCGCTACAGCCCGCAGACCCTCGACCAGACGAGTCTGCGAGGGAAAGTGGCGAGTACTCCGTTTCTGGGGTGCTGACCAGCAGCTCTCCCCCACCGAACTGACTACCCCTCAGCTCGCCGAGTTCTTCCTCTGGCTCTTTGGCAACCAGGGATTAGCCCCCATCATGATCAGAGGATACCTGTACATGATTGCGGACACCTACCGACACCTCGGCCGCCCAGACCCCGGCGAATGCAAAGACCTTGCCGATCTTATGGCACACTCTGGCCTCCAGCGCCCGGTTCCCCGTTTGCTGATTCCACACTGGCACCTACCCTGGGTAATCACGTGGCTGAATTCCGACTGATTCGAACCGCTCTCCTTGGCCCGGTTGGCGGATGTGACTCAGAAGACCTGCTTCCTGTTGGCCCTGGCCACGGCGGCCCGAGTAAGCGAGCTACATGCGCTCTCAGCGCGCCCTGCAAGCCTGCAGTTCAGGACGGATGGCTCCGTGCAGCTACTCACTGACCCTTCCTTCCTCGCCAAGACTAGGTCTCCCTTGACCGCGCCCCAGGTGATCACCATACGGCCGCTGAAAGGAGTTAACTTTCCCCAGGAGACCAGGCAGCATGATCCAGTGCGCGCCCTGCGAGTCTATCTATGCCGATCCAAGCCCGTCCGGAGGGGATGGTCTCGCCTCATTCTGCCATTGGCCCCAGGCAGAACTGACATTACAGCCCAGACGATATCTTCCTGGCTATGCTGGGTCATGCCTACCTGGACCTCTCCCCGGCAGGAGCTAAGAGGCTAAGGATCCGCTCACACGAGGTTAGAGCCATGGCCACGAGCGTCGCCTTCAACCACAACTGTGCCGTCAGAGACATCGTGGCAGCTGTAGGCTGGTGGGCAGAGTCAACCTTCGCCCGCTTCTACCTCCGGGATCTGGCAGGCCAGCGAGACAGCCTCACACTGGTGGGGGACATCGCTGCGGCGCAACACTCCCTCCTGGCGCCAGAGGCGCCATAGGTGATACTTAGCTGAAATTGTCGGGAGTTTGCTTGCTAAGCCCTTTTACAGGGGGTAATCTTGGGCGGCACCCTCCTCCTCTTCGCTATTCTTCTAGATAGTAATGTCATCGGGAATGTATTTTGAGAAAACAAATGAATTTTTCTCTAAAATGTATTTTTTCGAAAAATACTTACCGATGACATTACTCAGAGGACCCTCCCACCTGCCCCTCTTGCTGCCAGTAAGCTAAGGTGCCATGTGACCGGATGGGCAGGGATGGGAGGCTACTCAGGGTCCCTGGTTATGGCCCCCCTTGAGTTGCCTCCCTGGTTGTGTGGGAACACAACAGGTTCTTAGGCTGAAATTATGTAAGCTAGGTATACTTCCAGATAGTAATGTCAGAGGTAAGTATTTTTCAAAAAAATACATTTTAGAAAAAAATTCATGTTTTAAGCAACCACCTGTTTTGCCTTGAAAGATGGTCTTTAGACGTAGGTGCTATTAAAGAGAAGTCTTCAAGGACAAAGAGGTCACCGGTCATTAAAGATTATCTTTTAGGCGCATGACTACAACCACCTAAGTGATGTTCTTTAATAACAGGTCTCTCATCAAGGTGATCACTCAAAACAGGTTCTGCCATAATTATACAGTCCATTTATTTTATATTTATGAAGGGTTTCTTTTGGGAAAAAGTAAATTGAATTTCTTGCTTTCAGGGAAACAATTTACAATCGGGATTCAGCACATCAGATATCAAGATTTTTATTAACCAGGATGTGTGCAATGTAACATCTAAAACGGCCAACTTGCTGAAATGCAAGCCTACCTACAAGGAGTCCTACATTGATGACAATACAAGGCGTGTTGTATCAGTAAGTCACATTTATGCTTTTCAAGTGAAGTTTGACACATTCCAGATGTGCTGCATTTGTATACATGTTGTTTTACCGCATGTCCGGATTCACCATGTCTTGATTGGCACCTACACTGCTAATAGCCATGTCATGTGTCTCTGAAATCATTTCAAAATCAACAAATGTTGATCCATTGAGTAGATGGATCGACAATAATGATTCAAGGGAAGCGTCAGATTAGCTTGGCACCTTATGGCGCCAAGCTAATGTGGCACTACCCTTGAATTATTTTTGTCGATCAGTCTACACCAACTGGTAACTAGTCCTTAGATGACGCCTCCACAATTTGGGAAATGCGGCTAGGGGGTTCAGTGGGTTAACCACATTTGCCTGAGGAACACACTTGGGTCGCTTGTTTTGTGCATATTCAGTCACATTTGTTGCACTGCCGGAATTTTAACCCAGTCCACCCCATGGCCACATTTCCCAAATTTGGGAGGTGTTACCCAATAACTAGGTACCAGTTGCAGGAGATGGATTGACCATGATAATTCAAGGGTATTGCCGGATTAGCTTGGCGCCTTCAGGCGCCAAGCTAATCTGGCACTACCCTTGAATTACCATGGGTCAATCCATCTCTAGTTGTTGGGTGTTGGGGCTAAGTGGGTTAGCTGTCCCATACACATTTTTTGTTGATTGTGTTCCTACACTCCCGCAGAGTGTTGTCAGGTAGTTTGTCTCCCCTGAACACAGATACAGATTGAGCCCATTTGACAGAGTGATGTTGTAGTAGACTTTAGTTATCAGACATTATCATAACTCCCTACAGCATAGTTCATCATTCTCTTTTCAGGTTCAAGTTGGAAATCTGGTGTTCAACGGCTCGCAGATAGGCTACGTCACTTTCACACGCTCAGCTGCTGCTAGTTTGTCAGTGGTCATCATTGTGCTGGTCGTGCTTTTGTTTTTCATTTTGTTGGCCATTGTGGTGATGGTCATCGTCATGAAACGTAAAAAGGTTGGCTTCTTCAAGCCCAAAATGATGCCACCATCTGTACAGTACACTGCGGGTTACGGAGATGGGCTGGATTCAAACGGAACGCGCACTTACGCCATTGAGGCTGTGGAAAATGGTGTGACATTAGAAATATTCATTGTACTTTGTGCAGTAAATAACAATAAGGTAACCAGTTTTTGAGGGACCACCCTTTTATAAAGAGTTCACCTGTCACCTAATCGATGGTCTTTGATGCATTTAGCCCCCATGCACTATAGCAGGCGATGGATAGATGAAATCCAAGGGTAGTTCCAGATTAGATTGGTGCCATCAGGCGCCAAGCTAATCTGGCACTACCCTTCAATTATCATCATCAATCTATAGTCATACAAGGTCATTAGGTGACACCTCCAGTCTGTGGCCTTGGGGTTGAATGGGTTAATAATAAATATGACACTTTTTGCCCTTCAAGACTTCCCTGTAGAGAGCACTTGTATTCTTTTCACCCTTTAGTTGTCAGCAGTAGCGACTTTTTTTCACAATGATTCCTGCAGGAATCAAACTTCACTACTGACAGCCACAGGGTTAAGACATCTTTTTTCTTGCAGAAAGGTGGTCACACAAAACAGGTTCTACTGTATTGTCATAACACTGGAAATGCAATCAGCCTGTCCATCTCCTCTAAATCAGAATTTTATGAAAGACTCCCCCTGAGAGTAAAGACGTTCATGCAATAACCCATATAATATTGAGGCTAAAAGCTTCAAATTTGTACACTGTCATATGCAAGCTACATTATAGTACTTACAGATAAGACAATGGCTTTAGTTCAAGGGTGGTGCCAGAATAGCTTGGTGCCTAGAGGCGCCAACTATTCTGGCACTATCCTTGAACTATTTTAGTCAAACTTATTTCACACACTGGTGATAAGGGATAATAGAGAAACCACTTTGATGGGACATCGCCAATCACTTCGGCATGTATCCTTATAATGGTCATACTGTTAACAGCCAATAAGTACCTCAATTTGCAGATGTAAATTTGGCAATTTGTAAATTTGGCAACTTCTTGCGAGTAGGAGGCATACATTCTCATGAGTTGCTGCAGGGGTTCATGAGAATCTACGCTTCTCACAGATGGAATCAGCTGGATGAATCCCCTGAATGTTTGAAGTTCGTGCAAATTTTCACCTACGATACTTATGATTTTATTATTTTTCATCTCCACAGAAATCGCTACCGACAGCCAAAGGTTTAACTCACTTTCGTGGTTGCTAAACATTGGTTGGTTTGTTCTCAACAGATTACTTTGACCGTGGTGACATTCAAGGGGCCGAGGCAATGCCTCTCCTTCACATTGATGCATCCATCATGAAGCTGATGGAGAATGAGAGTCTCCTGATCGACCGTGAGACCCTGACACTGGCAGATGAGATTGGCAAGGGTGAGTATCCACTCCAAAAAGCTGGGTGTTTAATTAACCCATTTAGCCCCAGCGCACTACAGCAGGAGATGGATTAACCATGATAATTCAAGAGTAGTGCCAGATTAGCATGGTGCCATCAGGCACCAAGCTAATCTGGCACTATCCTTGAATGATCCATCTCTGGCAACTGGTGCATAGTCATTAGGTGACACCTCCAAAATTTGGGAAATACAGCCTTGGGGTCACAGGGATTAATTGAGTGTCATATAACCCAGTGTTGCCTTAACTCGTCTGCTATGGATGAATGTGTTCAGCAGAAAAGAGATTTTGGTATGCTTTTCTGCCGAGCAGTATTGTTAGTCGGTAGCAGTCAAGGGGTTAGTCTGGGAAAGTCTATTTAAACTTTCCATTGATTATATTTGTTTCCTCAAAATACATAACCTATGGCATTACTATATGGAAGATACAATTAGCTTACCAATTTCAGCCTAAGAATCTGTTGTGTATACCTACACAACCAGGGAGGCGACTCTAGGGAGTCGTTACCAAGAAACCCTGAGTAGCCTCCCTTCCCTCCCTATCCAGTCACCTGTGTATTCGTGCCACGCCAGTTGAACGCTTAGCTGCGTAGTGATAGGGTGTTCCTGGCCCTGGTTTGACAACTCTGCGGCGTAACACTCCCTCCCGGCGCCTTGGGCGCCGTAGGTCACGCTTAGCTGAAATTGTCGGGAGGTTGCCCCTCGCGGGCTGCGCTAGTTTGCTCTGGCGGGTTTTGGGGGCGGCACCCACCTCCTTTTCACTATTCTTCCATATAGTAATGCCATCGGTAATGTATTTTGAGGAAACAAATGTATTTGTTTCCTCAAAAACATTACCGATGACATGACTATGTGGAAGTGTCTACTACTTACTCAATTTTAGCCTAAGAACCTGTTGTGTTACCACACAATCCGGGAGGCACTCGGGGGAACCCCTAGAGGGGCCAAGAGTTGTCTCCCGTTCCTGCCCATTCGGTTCCGAGTCACGTGGTGACCAACCAGTCATGCTACTTAGCTCACGCTGTGCAGACGTGTTTTTAATTAGCCTACGGACTTGACTTTGCTTGGTGCAACCGGTTGCTTCGCCGGTCTTCTTGACTTCTCATTTGGGCTTCTGTTTGCACCGACCCTGCCTGCGCCCTGTGTGGGTCTGCTTTGTTCCCTGAGCGTTCGGCTGCTGCCCTCTCCTGCGCCTTGGGTTGCGTGGACTTCTTGGTACTGTTTGCTGGGACGCCGCCCGCTTTCGCGCCCTGAGGGTAATATGGAGGTTCCTCCCCCCGTCCCTGCTCCGGCAGAGAGGTAAGGTAGCTGTGTTAGCCCTCGGCCGGCTCCCGGGCTGGGCGCCGGTTCGAGCAGAGGCACCACATTCTTCTTTTCACTGTTTCTTCGTGCCAAACGCTCGACTTAGCTTGGCGGGGCCCCATGTGCCCGCGCCCGCTCACCTTTCAGGCTGTTTGGTGTTGCAGGATCTGGCGCTTACCTGCTTGCTTGTACCTTTGTTGTTCCTTTGTGGTACTATTATGCGTTGATGGCTCGCTTAGCTTGGCGGGGCCCCACGTGCCCGCGCCCATGCGCCTTTTACGTTGATAACTGTTTCAGTGCCAGAAGCTTCTACATGCTTGTCCTTCTCATGATATTCTGCATCGAATGCTTGCCTTAGCTTGGCGGGGCTCCACGTGCCCGCGCCCTCTCGCGTTTCTTGTTGACAGGTCCTGCAGTACCCGGCACTTGCCTGCATGCTTGTGTCTTGTTGTGCCGTGATGCATCGTATGCTCGCCTTTGCTTGGCAGGTCCCCATGTGCCCGCGCCCACTAGCTTTCACGTTGATAGCTGTTGCAGGGCCAGACGCTTACTTGCATGCTTGTACCTTTTTTGTGCCATTATGTTTTGAAGGCTCGCCTTAGCTGGGCGGGACCCCACAGGCTCTCGCCCGCGTGCCTCCGTGTTTGATATGTGTTGCAGTTGCCAGGTGCTGACCTGCACGCAATGCGGCGGGTTTCATCGCCGTCGGACAACCACAGGTCTGTCTCTCCTGCGCCGGATGTGCCTCCGACCATGCTTGCGACACCTGCTCCACCTGGCATGAGCTGCTCTGGTCACAGTTATGGAGCTTTTACAGACGCGTGTGCCTGGCACCAGTGTGTGGTCCTTCTCCAGTCGAGGCGCCATCCTCCATGTCTGGAGCAGTGACCGCACGAGACCACACCGACCTTGTGGAACGGACGCCACACCGGACGCGTGACCCTAGCGCTCCTAGCAGGACTGCTCTCATCGCGATCGCTTCCAGGAGGGAGCCCGCCTGGACAAAGCCTGCTGGTTCCTACGGGGAACCTAATTGCCAGCAGAGAGCCCACCTCACTAAGCCCAGCTTGGAGAGACGCGCCACGTGCCGTCCCATGTCCGCTGTCAGTCCTCACTCGTCTCCATTTGAAAAGCCCACTGACTCTTACGGGGAGTCGTTTAGCCGACAGAGAGCCTGCCTTACTGAGCCCGGCTCGCAGAGACCAGTGCCAAGAGAGAAGAGCGCGACCACACCGCCTTTGGGGATGCACGCCGTGCCGGACATGGGAGCCCAGCACTCCTAACAGGACTGCATTCAACGCGACACCTCCCCGGAGGGAGCCCGCTGGTTCTTATGGGGAGCCATACAGCCGGCAGAGCGCCCGCCTCACTGAGCCCGGCCTCCTGGGATGCGCCGCACGCCATCCCGTGTCCACTGTCAGTCCTTATTGTCTCTACTCGGAAAGCTCGCTGACTCCTACGGGGAGTCTTTAGCTGGCAGAGAGCCAGCCTCACTGAGCCCGGATCGCGGAGACCAGTGTCCACTCGTCCGAGGACTTCGGGCAGTTCGGAGCCCTCCCACTCCTCCAGCAGCCCCAGACGCTCGCGCTCACCCGTGGAAAGCTCAGGATGGACTGCGGTGCGCGTCACTACAGCGGACGCGGCCCTTGACCAAGTCTCGCGCTTCGGTTCCGCGGCCATCTCCACGTTGTCTTGTTCTGCTCGCCCACTGCGTCGCCTGGCGCCTTCGCCACTTCGACGCTTGAGTAGGAGCTCTCAAAGGAAACAAAGAAGGCCCAGCTGCCCCCACCGGTGCTGCGTGCAGAGCTGCCTCATCCTGCGCGGACAATTGAGCCTAATAGCAGCCAACGGGATTCGCCATCCAGCACAGCACCAAGAGCTCAGTTATACCTGTCGATCGACAGAAGGGAATTAGGCCTGGCAAGGGTTCTCCACCCTAGGTTTTAGTGAGGCCTTGGAGAGCTCGGCCCCCCCTG
This sequence comes from Semisulcospira habei, assembly GCA_036245525.1. NCBI lineage: Eukaryota > Metazoa > Mollusca > Gastropoda > Semisulcospiridae > Semisulcospira > Semisulcospira habei. Next base: position 28,477,291 of record BTPG01000005.1, read on the forward strand.
CAGGGATTGCGTTGGGTCACATGGAAGCCCTCCTGGCAGTAAGAGGACCCAGGCAGCAGAAGTGGGGAAGGATTTCAAGACGCCGACTTGGTAAGCCGCATGTTAAGTTTGCGGGGTCCAGTGATAGAGAGTGGCGCCACAGGCGATCCGCTGGCGATGATAGCCTCCTTCGGGAGAGGACCAGTGTGGTCAGTTCGATGAGCCGTCGTATGGAGAGTGTCTACATGTGGCGGGGACCGTATTCAGGTTGACGTCTCGTCTTCTCGCTCTTCACCGTCAGGTCTGAGGTCTAGCTCAAGCGTCTCGCGCCAACAGACTTGCCACGGCAACGGACTTCAAAGTTTCCAGCTAGGTGCAGCAGTTCCTCGGACCGGTTGGGCAGCTGTCGCTTTACTCAGGAGACGCAGGTTCGACGACAGAGGGACAGTGCATGGCAGTTACCGTTCTCTTGATGATGTCTCATCTTCCCTCTCCTCTTCGCGGACGGCAGACAAGTTCGAGCGTGGCGCGGCACGGACCTCGTCTAGACACCGGGCTTCGGAGACTTCAACGAGGAGCATCAGACCTTGAGACCAGTTTGGCAGGGATCGCGCGGCCGCAGGCGCAGTATGACCTCAACATCGGGCTCTCGGACATCCTTGGACGGAGGCGCCTTCACTGTGTTAATTTACGACCTCCCAAAATCTCTCTCACAGGACACAACTGTGGTACAATATGTCTCTTGGCTTGACTTCGCGAACGAAGATTTTATAGGAGTTGCCCACGACGTCTGCAGGCTTGTTCGTGGCTGCGGAGGCCAATCCGAGACAGGCAGGTTCGACCGCAGTGGCTGCAGGGGAAGGTATGGCCAGGGTTCTGAGCTGCGGCATCTCTGTTTTTTCTCCTGAGCCGCTTGTCCTTAAGGCTAGCTCTGTGAGAGTCCTCAAAGGAGACAGCTGCCTTGTAAATGGTGGAGCGCCAGGTGTCACGGTCCGCAGCAAGCGAAGACCACTGGTGGTGGTCGATTTGGCAGGCACTAAGTGACTTCTTGAGACAGTCTTTGTATCTCTTCTTTGGTGCCCCTCTGTCACGGTGTCCAGTAGCAAGCTCGCCGAACAGGGTGATCTTTGGTAGGCGATGATCCTCCATCCTGGAGACATGCCCCACCCAGCGGAGCTGTGTCCGCAGCAGCAAAGCCTCGATGCTCACAGTTTCAGCCTGTTCAAGGACCTCGACGTTGGTGACATAGTCACTCCAGTGAATGCCCAGGATGGTACGCAGGCAGCGCTGGTGGAAGCGTTCGAGGAGTCGTAGTTGGCTGCGGTAGAGGGCCCAGGACTCGGAACCATACAGCAGGGTGGTGAGGACCACAGCTCTGTACACGCTGATCTTGGTGCCTGTTTTCAGCTGTTGATTGTGCCACACCCGCTTGAAAAGTCGCCCGAAAGCGCTGTTCGCTTTTGCCAGCCTGCTGTCAAGCTCCTTGTCCAGCTTGGCGTCCGACGTGATAATGCAGCCAAGGTAAGTAAACTGGTGCACTGACTTTAGTTCAGACTCGCCAATGGTGATGTGAGGAGGGCGATACACTGTCTTGGGTGCCGGCTGATGGAGGACCTCTGTCTTTTTCAGACTGACCTCGAGTCCAAAGAGCTGGGCAGCATCTGCGAAACAAGACGTGATGCGCTGCAGGGCTCTCTCTGTGTGTGCAACGAGGGCAGCATCATCAGCAAAAAGCAGCTCACGAATCAGTTGGTCTAGGGTTTTCATGTGGGCCTGTAGTCGTCTGAGGTTGAACAGGCTGCCATCGAGACGATACCTGATGTACACTGCATCGTCATCATCGAGGTCCACTGTGGCCTGCTTCAACATCATGCTAAAAAAGATGGTGAAGAGGGTCGGTGCCAGCACGCAGCCCTGCTTTACGCCGTTGAGAATAGGGAATGGTTCTGAGAGGTCATTGTTGAGTCTGCCCTGGCCTTGCTGGTCCTCGTGTAGCTGGACAATCATGTTGAGGAACTTTGGGGGACAGCCAAGTCGCTCCAGGATCTGCCACATGCCTTGCCTGCTCACAGTGTCGAACGCTTTTGTTAGGTCGACAAATGTTACGTACAGCCCTTTGTTCTGCTCGCGGCACTTCTCCTGTAGCTGTCTCAGCACAAAGACCATATCGGTGGTGCTCCTGTTTGCTCTGAAGCCACACTGGCCCTCTGGGAGTTGGTCTTCAGCGATGGCAGGTACCAGCCGATTCAGGAGCAGCCTTGCAAGGATTTTCCCAGCAATGGACAGCAGGGTAATTCCCCGATAGTTGGAACAGTCAGACTTCTCACCTTTGTTCTTGTACAGGGTGATAACGACTGCATCACGGAGATCTTTTGGTAGTGTTCCTTCCTCCCAGCAGCAGAGAAAGAGGTCATGAAGCTTGTGCAGTGCTGTGCCTCCATGTTTCCAGATCTCTGGCGGTATTCCATCAATGCCTGCTGCTTTGCCACTCTTGAGCTGGTGGATGGCTGTGAGGGTCTCTTCAGCGGTGGGCGGTTCGTCCAATTCAACCTTTACTGGGAGGTGTGGGATTTGTAGGACGACTGCTTCTTGAACAGTGCGCTCAGCGCTGAAGAGGCTCTGAAAGTATTCCGACCAGCAGTTCAAGATGGAGGTATTATCTGTGAGGAGTGCCTGGCCATTCGCGCTTTGCAGGGGACTTTGTACCAGGTGCCTGGGGCCATACACTGCTTTCAGTGCTGGGCAGTGGGCAGATGTTCACATCTGCACGGGACATAGACGACCCCGCCCTCCACGAGTCCCCTGCTGCCTTGCAGGCCTGGCCGCTTGGCTGCGGAAAGGCTAAGGGAGGAAACCCCTGACATCAAAGCCCCCGTGTCTCCGGGGAAGGCTTTTGAGCCAGAGACTAGGACAAGGACAGTCTGATATAAAACCTACGACCCGAGGACCTCGATGCCATCGTCCCAGCTTGCTAGGCCATGGCAGATGAACCAAGGGTTTAAAGGGTGGGGCCAGTACTGCGCACACTGCACTCCACCAAAAAGCTCCACTGCGCAGGCTTTAGGAAACGTCCACGGACCATGACACTGACCATTCCAAGTCCTGTAGCGACGGGCGAGGGGCGAAACGGCAGGTGAAAGATGTCACTGGAAGCCGCAGTCTCAAACCTGCATGCAGGCGGTTCAGGATATTGGTCGCCTGATGTTGACCTGGGGATGACAACATCACTCGGCACATCCTGAGTGACCAAGCAGCCTTCTCTAGGGACAGCACTGTTTGCTCCACACGGAGAGGGGCCTAGAAAAGGTGGCCTAACCAAAGCTCGTCCCCTCGCAACCCCAGTTGGCTAGTCGCGGTCAACGGGCATCTTCTCTTGCGGTCAAAAAACAAGAAAGAATAACGGATCCACTCTCATGACGACCACGACCGGACTCAACGTAGCATGCTGGAACGTCCGAACCATGCTCGACAAAGCAGACAGCGGACGCCCTGAACGTCGCTCCGCCCTCATTGCCCATGAATTGCGGAGGTTAAACATCGACATCGCCGCGCTCAGCGAAGTACGCCTTCCGGACGAAGGCAGCCTCCAAGAACTTGGTGCTGGGTACACCCTCAACTGGTCAGGCAGGCCTGCATCAGAAAGACGGCTCTCAGGCGTGGGTTTCATGGTCAAGACATCCATTGCGACTAAGCTGGAAAACCTACCAACGGGCCACTCAGACCGCATCATGTCCATGCGCCTCCCACTGAGACACCAGCAACACGTCACCCTTCTCAGTGTGTACTCCCCAACCCTCCTGGCAGAGCCTGCTGAAAAGGACAAGTTTTACACTGACCTGCGCAGCCTCCTACAGAGTACCCCTGCAGACGACAAAGTCATCATCCTTGGCGACTTCAACGCCAGAGTGGGCCAGGACTCTGAAGCCTGGAAAGGAGTCCTCGGCAAGCATGGCGTGGGGAACTGCAATGACAATGGCCGCCTACTGTTGGAGTTCTGTGCGGAGCAGCAACTGGTCATCACCAACACTACTTTTCAGCAAAAGGACAGTCGAAAGACCACCTGGATGCATCCTCGCTCCAAACACTGGCACCTTATCGACTATGTCCTAGTGCGTCAGAGGGACCGCAGTGACGTCCTCCTCACCAGTGATGCCCAGCGCAGAGTGCCACACTGACCACCGCCTTGTCCGCTGCAAACTCAGGCTCCACTTCAAGCCAAAACCCAAGAAATGGGGGCCCCCCAAGAAAAAGCTTGATGTTGCCAGCCTTCAGCGTGACGATGTGAAAGCTGCCTTTCAGACAGATTTACAGCGCAGGCTCAAAGACACAGCGGACCCAGTAGACTCCTCCCCTGAAACGCTTTGGGAACAACTGAAAACTGCTATTGCAAAATCCTCTGCAGAAGTCTTGGGTTTCGCCAGAAAGAAGAACAAAGACTGGTTTGACGAAAACGATGTAGAGATCCAGGAACACCTAGCAAAAAAAAGAGCCGCCCATCAGGCCCACCTAGCCCAGCCTTCCTGCCCTGTGAAGAAGTCTGCCTTCCGCCTCGTCTGCAGCAGTCTCCAGCGCAAGCTCAGAGATCTCCAGAATGAGTGGTGGACCAGACTTGCACATAGGACCCAGGTACAATATGTAGATGATATTGATATATGGATAAACACTAATCTCAGAAAACGTACCCCCCAAAAAATTGTAGATTACGTTAAAAAAATTTATCAGATTGAATTGGACAAATTATCAAACTATATGAAAGAAAATGGTCTAGAACTATCTGGGGAAAAAACATGTCTAGTGGCTTTTCAATAATGGGAAAAGTGCTAAAACATTACCTAAATTATCCCTAAATGGGACACCTTTAAACTACCAACAGTGTGTAAAGTTTTTTAGGCATTCGTTTTACATCAAAATTATTTTGGAGAATTCATATTGAAGCCATATTAAATAAGGCAAGAAAAAGACTTGTTAAAAATTATAAACTCACAACCATGGAGTCCCTCGCGCTGTGACCATATGGCGTTGAGGCGCGTCCCCTGGGTGGTGGATAGGGGGTCCCTCGTGAGAGGGGTGCACCGAATGAAATAAGGTGCCGTGAACCAACATGGTCTAAGGGAAGGTGACCCCGACAGAAAACCCCTGGTCCTCCTAGTAAGGGGGTTGGGCGTGGGGGTAGCTTCCCCACCCTGCAAAAAAGGAAATAGCTACAAAAACGCCGACGAAAAGACTAACAGTAATTCCATTCCTGGAGGAGGAAGTTTCTTCTACCAGAAGACTTATGACGTCCTGTGGTGAAAGCCGGAAGTCTTCGGAAGCCACAGGACTGAGCCGCCTCTCTCTATCCAGGGATACAACCATGGGCACATGGAAAGTCAAGACCATGTACCAGAGCGGCAAGGCCGCCCAGATAGCAGCGGAAATGCAAAAGTACAACCTTTCCCTGCTAGGTATCAGTGAAGCCAGATGGACGCAGTCTGGCCAGAAAAGGCTGTTAAGTGGGGAGATGATTCTGTATTCAGGTCATGAAGAGGAGAATGCCCCCCATACAGAAGGTGTAGCATTCATGCTGTCGCCAGTGGCACAGAGCGCGCTGATGGGCTGGGAACCTCTTGGGCCAAGAATTATCACAGCAGCCTTTAGAACCAAGAAAAAGCTCAAGCTGAACGTCATCCAGTGTTATGCGCCCACTAATGACAGTGACGAGGAAGAGAAACAAGAGTTCTACGACCGACTCCAGAGTGCCTTGGACAAATGTGCAGAGATATAAATACTGAGCGGACTAAAGCTTCATTATCATAATGACTGAGTTAAACCCTTATTTATAACTTTTTGACTCTCCATTTTCCATGTCCCTGGCACAGAGTAAATACCATTGGAAGTTACCCCTAAATCATTATTATTTAAACAACCACAATTTTATGAAAATCAAAAATAATACTTAAGGGGTTAACTCAGTCATTGTGTTCCCCCCCCCCCCCCCCCCCCCCATGCTGGTAACCCTGGAGCTATCACATACACAAACACCTCATGTCTACGCTTGTCTGAAAGACATCCACCTCTATTCAGATATACCATGAAGGGCTGCAATTATTCACATTTTCATGTCGGGACTAGATTGCTCTATAAAACCGAAATCTCATATGCCACCCGTCACGATATGTACCACACTTCAATCCGTATTCACGAAACCCCCACCCGGGTCTGCCCTGGGGGACTTGGGTGGGGTTAGGTATTTTTTAGTTCCCAGGGTCACCCTGGTCAGCCCCACAGGGTGGGTTTTTCTCTCTATTCTGGGGCATGTGTTTCTGTCTACCCTTTGTCCATTCACCTGTATTTGCCTTTTTAAAACTCTCCCTACTGTCTGCACTGCCTGTAGCTCTTGATATTGGATGTGTGTTGCTAAATGGTCTTAGCTTTATTTAGGCCCCATGTGTTAGGTTTATTTAATGTATTTGACCGGCTGGCGACATACATTCAATGTTCTGTTTATTTTTTTTTTTTCACAAGCAGTGCAGGCACGTCCTGAGAAAGCCTTGTTGCTGTCGGGACGCTAAGCAATGTACAATCAATCAAACCGTATTCACGAAAACCTTCTTGCCTTTCCATTTAATGTAAAATCACAGACAACCCCACCCCTTTTTCACAAAGAGAGGCCCGTGCTTATGTCAACATTACAAGCACTGATGAACCTGACTCGGGGTGTTTAATGTTGACTGTTATTATTTAATACACTGGAGAAACTACATGGCTGTGTTTACAAAGCACTTGAGAAGCTGCATGACTGTTTATACAGCACTCGAGGTGCTGGGCCTGACTGTTATTAGATACCACTTGAGAAAGTGCTGACCGAGTTTGTACCTGAGAAAACTGCTGGGTCATACACAAAAGCTTTAACTTGATGTTGGCACAGCACTCCATGCATACACATAAAGTGATAGTCAAAAGTGGTAAGAGTGGTGTTTTATATCTCTGCTTGTTAGACTGCCTGGTTTTGTCTGCTGATTTTATTCTGCACTCGAAATCAGACATGAACAAACCAGTTTGAACAGGAACAGGACTTGTGGCGTGCCTTGGAACTAACAAAGGGTGTTTGCTTAGCGTCATGAGTGGTCTCAGCTTAGGCTGACTAGTTTGCTCGATGCAGCCGTCTTTACAGGTTGTGTTGTCATTTTGAAAGCAAGATGTGTTTTGCTAGAAATGGATTTATGTGTTAAGAAACATCACCTAAAGATAAGTTTTGTTTTAATTTTAAGTTACAACTAACTTTAGGTTACCTTAAAGTGAGTTACAATAGGAACTTATTAACTACTTACCATTAAGAACTTATTAATTACTTACCCTAATTACTTACAAGTACTTAACCCTCTTCTGCATGCAAGTGCATATGCCAGGCGGCTCTTGAAAATATCACCAAAGGGAATCAACTCCGTAATTTTGAATGGGTGACATTTAAAAAAAAAATGTTAAAAAATATTTAGACAAATCTTGAGAAAGAGCAATTATTTTTTTCTAAAGTGTTAAATCAATAAAGATATAAAATAAACATTTGTGGAGCTGTAAAATGTGTAAGGAAATAAAGGGGAAAAATCTAAAGTTGAATGAACTGCTGTTTTACATACTGTGAATCTCGGTTGCTGATGATCACAAGCTTTATCCTCAGACGATGTTGACTAAAAAAAAACGATCCCCAAGTCATCCCATTCCAAATCTAAGTCAGATTCTTCCCCTCTTCCACCAAGTCTTGCTCTGTAAATCCCTCAAAATCTTCATAGTCACTGCTTTCCCCCACCAATGATCACCACAGTTCGAGGCCAGCCATTCTTACTGACACTCGATTCACACTTGAAACTTCAAAAATTTGTTGCTCCGTAAGGAAACGTCCAAAATGCACATGGCGTGTATTGACAGGAAGTGGAAAGAATCTCGAAAATGAGGCTTGTGGTCTCGCGAGATTTCTATTACCATGGTAAACATGGCAGCCTCCACAGTATACACGTGGTTCAGCGGGCGTTACCGGGCGTTCTATGCACAAACGCTGTGTGTTTTCAGCGGGCGCTGGTGGGCGCTCTATGCAGAAGAGGGTTAATAACAACTTGACTCTAGTCACGTATACTGAGTCTTTTTTACCAAAACACAAGGGCAACTAAAAACTTTTTTTTCTCAAACATAATATTCTGGTGGTGCTGATGGGATTAAATAATTATGCCTAAACTGTGTAAGTGGCATGACATCTCTCTGTGAAGTGTATGACATTAATAAACGATTACCAAATCTGATTTTCATTTGTTTAAAAGAATGTGTAGTTTTTCTGTGGTTTCCTGAACAGCGATCTGTTTTCCCATCTCTAAAAAACTAGCCTTCAGTTCTTCAATATTCACGGGAGATTGACTACGCATCTTATTTTGTATTTCAGACTTCTGTTTCTTGTAATTATTTAAATCATCCTGGACCCGCTTAAATTCTTCGTCATCAATATAATTATCGTTCAATGCCTTACTGATAATAAGTTTCATACTGCTCAGCTTTGCACCAGCCAGCGTACTCAATGCTTCATGTTTCTGTAATTTCGTGTGAAACCTCTTGTTTAAGGCCTCCAAACCAAAGCATGCTAGGCATGTAGCAACACTAACTGCCTCAATTGCTATTCCAGCGAAACTTCCAATTCCTGTGGCGAACAGAGCTATACCTCCTACAGATAATCCGGCCGAAACTGCACCAATAGCCATAGAAGTGTTTTGAACAGAATTAAATACTGACTTATACCTCCTTTTACATCTGGAGTACCTCGTCTCTTCACTTTCCAAATATTGAATTGCCTCTGTAATATTATTTAATCTGAATGCATCTGATGGTAATGTTTTATCTGAAGCAATTGGCATATGTGGATCAGGTGCAAGTGTTGTTTTAGTCATCACATTTGTTTCAGTCGGCTCAAGCGTCGGTAGTACTGGATAGAATTTTACCATTTTTTTATTAACAAATTTTTAAAAAAAAATTTAATCAGCAATTACATTTTGCAACTCTTCAAAAGTATACAATTTGTTAGCATAATAAAATGCAACAAGATCAATGTGTTCAAGGTTTATGTAAGTTAGACGAACAAAAGTTGCTTTGTCGACCACCACCTTGACAGCTGGAACACTGCTCGAAACATTAATAACATCATTATTTTTTGTAATGGCAATAAAGACCTTTGATGATTCTGTTACTGTTTCATTCCATGTAAGTTTAATTCCTTGTGCAATTTGAGCCTCTTTAGCAGTAGTTACTGATCTCATGATAATTTCAAATACTATTGTCGCTTCTCTTGCGATGGAAAAGTTTATTGGTGCAAACACGACCTTCGCATCAGACCTACCCTTCCTATGTGTAAGAAGATATCTCCGTCTCTCATAATTTTCAACTTTCAGTTTTTCTCTGCTATTGTCGTCTGGGGCAAAGCTTGGAACAAGACTTACAATAAGCGGCCCCGAGTTAACAACCTTCCTAAACACTAAGGCACCTTCGTCATCAGTGTATACATAAGGACTAATAAATTCAATCTTTATGTCCCAGTCAATTGTTGGTGCTGGTGCCGGTACAGGTGAAACCACCCACTTATTTCCCTCATGTATTAAATTGTAGGGCGAATTATTTACAGGTGGAGTAGGTACAGTAACATCACGTAGCTGACCAAGTTTAGGAATCTGTTTTTCACCGTCTTTCATGTCAACAATTACTTTCCTCTTGTACATGCCATTTAAATCAAGTTCAAAACCATATATTTCTCCAACATCCCCCTCTTTCTCAAAATCCTGGACGTCTGCCAAATCTTTCAACTCTGTTACTGGACATGCAACTGGTATGATTGTTCGCTTCGGACCAAGACCACTCATTTTTATAAACAAAAATAAAATTATTTAATTTCCAACACAACACTAAAATCATGCATAAGAACTGGTTTGTCATCCTGATTCCCCCACCTGGGTCTGCCCTGGGGGACTTGGGTGGGGTTAGGTATTTTTTAGTTCCCAGGGTCACCCTGGTCAGCCCCACAGGGTGGGTTTTTCTCTCTATTCTGGGGCATGTGTTTCTGTCTACCCTTTGTCCATTCACCTGTATTTGCCTTTTTAAAACTCTCCCTACTGTCTGCACTGCCTGTAGCTCTTGACATTGGATGTGTGTTGCTAAATGGTCTTAGCTTTATTTAGGCCCCATGTGTTAGGTTTATTTAACGTGTTTGACCGGCTGGCGACATACATTCAATGTTCTGTTTATTTATTTTTTTCACAAGCAGTGCAGGCACGTCCTGAGAAAGCCTTGTTGCTGTCGGGACGTTAAGCAATGTACAATTGTCATCCTGATTAGTTACAGATATACTCAGTGACTCAAAGAAACTAGAACCTAATTTCTTAAACTGCAAATTAGGAAATCTAACAACCACACTTTCACAATAGGGTGCAGTTCCAGTTGGTAAGCATCTCAACAAAGTTGAAGGCTTTCCATTGTGTACATTCTCAGTTGTGTTCAGTTCTTTCAAATAAACATTTAGTACTGTGTGTACTGACAAATTGACAGGGCGTTTTCCAGTTATTTTAAGTTTTTTGGTCTTCATTGTTATAATACCAGACATAGCTTCATCTAAATCATCTGATCTCCACCAATCTTCATCAATATAAAATCCAAGTAAATATGCAAATCTATCTGAAATTTTTAACCAATCTTGTTTCAGAAATTCTAATGTAACAAGTAGGTTAGCTGGATTTAAAGTTGCTTTAATTTTAAATTTACTTTGAAACCATTCAGCTATAGTACAAAAGTCATAATACCCAGGTGGTATAGCTTCAGTCTTACCATCAAAAATTACTTTATTATATATATCATCTGTTACATTAAACCATTTTACTGTATAGAACATTTCATGGATAGCTGCAGCCTTGCTACCATCACGATTATCAATCCCATTAGTTAACCACACTGGTTTGCTTGTGTCAAGATTTGTTAAGGTAATAAACATTTTTATTATCTCATATAAAAAAGGATGGAATTTAAATCACCAACCATCACCACTACAAACGCATTTCAATTCAATGTGAATGCCAAATATAATGTTGCACCTACTTATGAACAGAAAATAATTCAACTAAATCAGCTTGATATTGCTGTGTCTGAACAAGATCTATTTCAAGTCAAAGTACCAAATCCGTTTGATCATTACCTAAACCCTCCAATAACAGACGACTCTACTGCAAGAAAGTGGTCCTCAAGTCCACTACAGATGTTTCAAAACCAACTTAACTTTGCCATACTATGCTCAACTACAGGCTGTGGTGTTTCATTTACAGATCATTTGAATCACTTAAACAAACTGATTAGGTCTGTCTACCGTTTCCATGTTTATTACCAGCTTAGACGTATACTGTCAGAACTGCATACCCCACTGCCCACTGAATCCAGTTTCAACAGATATAACAACCCCATGGATATGAAAGCATTTGAACGCATCTGTAATGAATTTAACATCAGCACTAAGTATGACTTCACACAAAAACTTGATGATCACAATGGCATGGGTACATTGTATTACGCTATGAGTCACAGACAATACCCTCAAGATTATTACCCTGGTTACACTTCATTCTCATCAAAATCACAAGTCTGGTTAGGATCAATAGAGCAGAAGCAGACTAACGCATGGACCACATTTGTCTTGGACAGGAGTGACGGGTTTACTCAAGCAGGAGTCGAGCGCGTAAATGAGTCAATCAGAACATATGTCTGGTGTATACTAGGTGCACAATCACTAACAAAATCGAATATTTTGAATGGAAGTGAGAAGTTCGATTCACAAAAACAGTTTCTTGCTAATCTTGAAGATTCAATAAATTCAGTGATAGATCTCCCATCTAGCATACAACGCTACCAAGACGTACTCAGATATGCCAGATCAAAAGTTGACTTTGTAGTTGGCATCGGGTTATACATGTTACCATCTGATCTTCAACTCCAAATGGGGACAATCACAAATTATAATAATGAAATCATTGTTGCAGGTGTTGGTCAAAAACTCGGTCTTAATCAATCTGTAAACTTGGGGGCCACAACCACACATGTTCAGTCATTAAAATCATTACAGATGGTAACACCTCCGGCCCCGGCCACGGCACCAGTAACATCATCACCTGTACAGACAGTAACAGCTCCAGCTTTGACACCGGTACCCATAACGATAACACCATCACCAACCCTTGACACACATGAGTCAGAGAGAACAGCATTGGTAATAGGATTAACAGGACTAGGAGTATTACTTCTTTATCTGTTTCATTAAATAACCCACCATTAACCCTCCTACTGTCACCAAAAATACCCACACATGTTCTGCCATAAACCCAACTACCTTTGCTGTAGTATTAATCAACCAGCTGACAACCGTGCCAATTAAATTGGGTAACACGTCTACTGCTTTCAGAGCCAATTTCTTAAGCAGGTCTGAAATGTGAGACAGTTGTTTCTTTACCCATGACTGTAAATCTTTTGGATCTGTGGGGGCCGGGGTTGGTGGGCCCGGGGTTGGTGGTGCACCCCCACTAACCCCAGCACCGGAGACAGCCAGCACTACAGTACTGATAATAAACCCAAGAGCAGTAATTAAACTAGCAATTGTGATACCCTGCTCTCTGAAAAGTGTTTTAAGTCTTTCAGCCAGAGTTGTGTCTTCGTGAAGTATTTTCTGAATAGTTTCTCTAATTCTGTTAACTTGGGTTTTAAGTTTTTCCCTCCCAATACTAATCACTTCTAACCGTCCTGATCTTTCTATCTGCAAATCATTTAATCTGTGTTGGATTCTTTCTTTCATTTCTGTGTCTGCGGTAGCCAGTTTCTCTTTCTCACGTTCTATGTGTTTATCAAGCTCTCCCAGTTTGGCAAGATTATTAACCATCTCACCTCTTATTGTCTGCAGTGATTTATCCAATCCCATAATCTCCCTCATTGACAAAGGTGGATCATCTATTGTTTTCAAAGCGTCATTTATTTGCCCTTCAGTAAATGAGGTTTCTTGTATCACAGTGTTTGCTATTTCTGGTAGGCTTGTTACTGGTGCCATTTCAATTTGTTGCCCTGTTGGCAACTTTGTTTGCGTGTCATGAAGAACACTAACCAGTCTAGGCACAAGCGGCGTGACAGGAGACCCACCAATACCAAGTTGACGCAAGGCATCAACACCACCTTCATTTTTTATTGTACTTAAAGCCCTAAACCTACTAGGGTCTTTTTTGTTAGTCAATAGTACTTTTCCTTTGTCAACAGTGTTTAAATATAAATGACCCTTGCCATCAAGTTCAAACTGATTAGGGTCTACGTTGTCTGGGCGGCCACCAACATGATCATAAAATGAGTTCACTTTGGTTTCTAAAAGTTCGTGACGTAAACTGTAAATATTTCTTGTACCAGTCATATCTGTCATATCTGTCATATCTGTTGTATTACCAAAATCATACGTGTCGTCCATTTCAAAATCTTCATGATTAAATCCTCCCGCTGCCATTGTTTTATTAATTTATTATTTTTTATTGTGCATAATAAAAATGACACAGTCTTACGGATCAAAGTTAGACCCATACAGAAAACTACGTGAGCCTCTGGGTGTTAAGGGCATAAGACAATCAATCGTCATCACAAACAATCCAAGTACCATAGACCAGAACCAAACACTTACAGTCAAGTTTCCAAACCTAGGTCCCAGTGACGTTATTGTTCCTGGCACTGCACGCCTAGCATTTAATATTGAACTATCATCAGACGCAGACGTAAACAGAACACTGGTTAACAATCTTGGCAGAGCAATTGTTAGAACTATTAAAGTAAAACTTGAAGGACAGGAAGTGTTTAGTCTTGACGACTCAGATGTGTTCTACTGTTACAAAGACCTTTGGCTCACAAGAGAAGAACGAGAGGACCGTATTTATCAAGGCATACAGCCAGATAATGTTTGTAAACTTCGAATCAATGCTGGAGATAAATCAACGTCAGCAGCCCAGGACGTTATATTAGCAGAAACATATGGAACCAGATTTTACATTCCACTTGAGTTTGAAATCCTCACAGCTCATTTGCCTTATTATCAAGGGGCACTGAATGACCGTCTGAGTTTTGAACTAACCTTCAATGACTACTCCAAAGTTATAAAATCATCTGCCACAGATGCAACATACAAGATCTCTAACATTTCCTTGGAATATGAAATTGTCACACACACTGATCTAGCCAGACTCATTCAAAATCAGTACCAGTCAAGACTTCCAATTTATTATGACAGGGTGATTAGACATAGTTTAATACCCAAAGACAAAAGCGACCCAATGTGGAACATAAACTTAAACACACCTGCTAGGTCACTGAAAGGTATTCTTATGTTGTTTGTTGAACCAGCAGATCCATATAAACGGGATTCAGAAAAATTCTACAATCCTAAGATTACACATTTGTCCTGCACAATTGAAGGCCGTCCTAATCAAGTGTACGCTTCAGGAATGTTACCATACCAGCACTATGACGAAACCACAAAGTATTTTGCGGGTGGAAGGATTAGAGATAAACCAGCAAACATTGCGTGCAAAGATCTACATCTGTATGATGTTAGGATCGGACAATACCTTACAAACAAGTATGCACTGTGGCTAGACCTTCGTAGTACAGATGACGATTATCTTCATGGGTCAGGACGAACTGTCGAGAACGGTAGTGACGGAATAACAATTCAGATACAAAAGAAGGTTGAAACTGCTGCAGCCATAAACATATATTTGTACCTGATATATGATGCACAACTCAATATTGCAGAAAGCAGACTGAGTGGACACATATATTAAAATTATATTGTGTATTAAAAT